>CM076578.1:1190480684-1191080684 GCA_034641835.2 Pinus albicaulis | reverse complement strand
TCTGCCCTCTTTTCTTCTTTTCTTTGTTTTTGTCTTTCAATTTTTTGTAAAAAAAAATCTGAAACTAAAGCTAGAAAGATGCTCACAGTACTGAGCTTATTTGAATATCTATTTATCCTAATCTAACTTTACATGTGGTATATATTCATTTGGTGAACTCTCTTTTCCAATATAACCAATCAAGTAGATGATTCCATGAGTGATATTGGTTCAACGCTTTGAGTGTGCTGAAAAAATAAAAATGCCACTCCCACCTCACTTATGTTTAAACAATAGTGCCTAAAATTTTTCTTTTAATTTGCATCAAACAACTCATAACATATTTTACTCCCTCTTCAAATGTCTCTAAGAAATAAGCAAAGGGATCTTGAAACAATACCTGGCTCTGACTATTTTAAAAGTAAGCCTCATCCAGGATTACTCTTTCCTCCACTTGGCTAAGCTTAGGATTCTTTTGGGCAAGAAACTCCACCTCTTCCTCATGATAATCTGTACTAGTAGCTTCATCATACATTACAAGGTTGTCCTCTAGCAAAGCTGATGTGTTCTGATTGAGTGGGCTGAATTCTGTGTGAAGGTCATCATGTTGATGAGTAGATGTACTTTTTGGCAACAAATCTTTTTAAGAAGGAAGTGCAACAACTCTCATGTGATTATCAATTTCCAAGACTTCATCTGCAATTTGAAATTCAATGGGAATTGGTGGCTACAGATCAGGAGCTAAGGAGGACTCTAGGTCACCAATGATTTCCTTGACCATCTTAGGAAAAGTCTTCTCATTTACAATTTTCTCAAGAAGTTCATTATCCTCCCCAAACTCAACATCAAACTGAAAGACCGCTGATTTCCAATCACATGAAAATTATTTCTGATGGATTGAAATGAAGTAGAACAAGGAGTCAGAGATTCTTCAATTACTTCAAAATTTTCTAGACTTTCCTCATCAGTGTCATAGCTGATATCTATTGAATGATTACTATTTTGATGAAACTAAAATTCCTCCCACAAACCAGCTGCGGATTTATATGCAAGATTAGCTTCTGTTTGGAAAACATGACCATCATCATACTGATCAAACTTTGGAAAATCATCAAAATAAGTAATTTCACCAATCAAACATATTGGATTATCAGATCATTTTTCCTTGAATTGATCTACAAATCCCTTTTCTGATTTGTGGTAGTTGGGGTTAGCAGGAAACTGAATAGGAATGTTTTTCTCATATGAAGGTTTAGAGGCTCGCTGCATGCTTAGAATCTAATTTATTTCCTCTCTAGTTAAAACATGAGACGTTTTTCTCTTTATTTGGATAACACTAGATCAGCTCTTTTTCTCTTGTGAAGGTTGATTTTGAGGCTGAATGTCTTCTTGAGCCTTATCTAGAAGAGATGGTGAATCATCATTTGTGCTTTCAGAGAGATCCAATGGATTTTCTTCCTTTATTTCCTAATTGATTTCATCCTCAACCAACTCTTCTTAGCTATGATAATAGTTATCTTGAGTCTGAAATGCATGAATTTCTTCTAATAGATCCTCAGGATGCCAATTTCCCAAATTTTCTTTGATATTTACAAGGTGTTTTATGAGATCTTCAGATTTATCACAACAATTTTCACCTAATGATAAAGATGGATAGTTTTATTTATAATGCTCATAAAATACCTTGTGGAAAACCTCTAAGGAAAACAAACTTCCAGGGTCTAGGCCTTCATACCATTCTCTAGCTTTCCCTTGTAATGTCCCCATGAAAATTTTCATGAGGAAATACTCATGCCATTCAACCTTTAACCTCCATAAATGTATATGAAATTTGATGAGATGTAACAAGGGGTCATTAAAATTTTCATCTTGAAACATAGGCATGTTTGAAACCCAGTCTATCTGAGGCATTTTGTGTGGGAACCATGGGATGTGATCTCTGTTTATCAGAGAATATCTCCGTTGTATCCTTGGATCCATGTTTGTAAATCAGAAAGGGTCACTGCATCTTTTAACCAGTCTAGAGTTCTCCACCAGTGGAGTCTTTAGGTCTATTGAGAGTTGTGGAGTCGCCAGGTGGAAGATTTCAACTTCGTTGTGCACCATCAGCAATATTAATGCATTCCTAGGAGAGTCTATAAGAACTAGTGGGATCAACAGGGCTACTGAAGACCAGTGGAGTCGCTAGGTGGAGGATTATTTCTATTTTAAGGATGTACTTGTTGTCCGCCATCAAAAACTGAATACCAATCTAAGGATGTTTGTGGATTTTATAAGGTCATAAGGAATAATTAGATTTCCACTGACTGAGAGGGTCCCACCGTGATCACCATTATGTTATTGTTTAGGGTTGTTAGAGTTTTGGCTGTCAAATTCTTCACTTAGTTTTTGGTTTGAATGTTGTGGTAGGCCTAGATCCTTCTCAATTTCATTTACTTGTTCATCAATTTCATCTTCATTATACAAGATAAATGAGTTAAGGTCTGAATGGATGGAATAAAGAGGGGTGTTGTTTGGCCTATCTTGGCTGCTAACCATATATTTCATGTGTGATTCGCGGTACAATCTCCTTGTTTTGTTAAAGACTGGGATGGTAGCATAGGACATGTCCATTTGGAGATTCCCTTGAAGTTTGGCTCCCCATGATCTGGATAAAAGCATGCCATACTTCGGGGGAATGTCTTCCACTACGATGTCCATAAGTAGACTCTCAGCAGGTATTTGTGCTAGATTGACACACAAATCCTTGATTAGACCCAAACATTTGACTCTTATTGAATCGAAAGAATACACATCTTTGTAAGGTTTGGTTATTTCGAGGCCTAATCTCTCCATCACCACCTTCGGCATGAGATTATGTGAGGCACCAGAGTCTAGCATAACATTGTGCAAGATTTTTTCATGAATATTTAAGCTAACATAGAATGGAGAGACAAATCCTTCTTGATATTTTCCCTCTACCTCATGTCCAAACAACAGCTCTGGTTTGTCATCAGTTAGTTTCAGAGTGTCGGTGTCATTTCCTATGTTCAAATATTTCAACATTTGGGACCTATATACATCCTGAGTTACTAGTTTCGCTAGAGGTATGCTTATTTTGATCTTGGTAATCTCACCCTCAAAACTGAAAGGTGCTAATGTTTTTGGTATATTCACATCAGTTTTTTCACACATAGCCTTTTCAACCACCTTGGTTTGCTGAGTTTTATTAGGACTGTCATTTAGAGAAGTTTTACCAGGGCCACTAGTTGATGTACTAAGGTAGCTTGGGTCACCTTTTTGCTGGCTAGTTTTGTCTTTGTTTTGATCAGATTTCTTAGCCATGGTGTTGGTGTTTTATGCTGTCCTTTTCATTATATTTTCAGGGTTCTTCTTAAAAACAATTTCTAGTTTTTTTTTCTTGGAGGGATCTTGGTTTTTCTTACTCCTAAGGTCATATTTCTCATGAACCTCCATTATGGCATTTTTAAATCCCAAATTTTACTCTTTAGAATCCTCATAGTTTGTTTCAGTTTGATTTGAGGAAAATAACCCTTGTTCTTCTTTAGTGAGAAAAAAATCACCCTCATTATTAGAGCCTATAAAGTTTACATGGTTTTCTTCTGGCTGTTCAGTCTCTCTTTCCTCTTCATCTACATAGTTGTCTCAGAAAGGAGGCCTGATTTTTTGGTCATTGTCTCTTTGTCTGTTTTGGGGAGGGTCTCTTCTAAAGTTCTGATTTCTATTTCTATTTTTGGGATTTGGTTGGTTTTCCCTAGGAGGTGCTCTTTCATTCAAGTTGATCCTCTCCATCATTATTTCCATTACCCTCATTAGATTGTCAATCTTGGCATCATATGTGGATGCCATGGTTTCATATTTGTATGTGACCTTCTTTTGTGACCTCATCCTAGCTCTCTTTTCAATTAGATTGGCCTCTACACTCACGACTCCCCTTTGCATGTCTTCTAAAGTTAGGGGATCTGTTTCTCAGTTGGTAGGCCATGTCTAGATCAAAGCATTTTAGAAATTTCACTAGTGCTAGGTATTACGAGGGTTTCATGTGTGGTGGGAGGGCATTGTACACACTATTGAATCTAGTGCAGTAGTCTTGGACACTTTCCCTGACATTTCTCTTAAGGTTGTTAAATTCTGAGAGGATTTGGAGAGGGTTTTTCTTAATCTCTAACTTCTTTATGAATGTCTGATACAGGGAAGGGAGATCATGTATGATTTTAGGAATCAAGTTTTTGAACCATTTTTTAGCTTCTCCTCCTAAGATTTGGGCAAACATACTCATTTTTATGGTCTTCTCTTCTATCTCTTAGTATTCAAAGGCATAATTCATCCTATCTACATGTTGCTGGGCAGTGGTAGATTCAGCTCCGGTAAAGTGAGGGATTTTGGATTGATAGTATTGAGGCATAGGAAGTAAAGGTTGCGATAGAACTAATGGGGCAAACCATGCTGCAATGATTGGAGGTAAGGGAACCCAAGGGGGATTTGTGGAGGTGGAGGATGAAGATGAGTGGTTTTCACAGTGGCTGTGTGAATGGGAGTGACAGATGTAATCGAACCAAAAAACTAATATTGAGTAGATTTGGAATGGAAGGAGCCAAAGTTTTGGAGAAGTTGAAAATCAGGAGGAGTGGAAGGAGAGGCTTCTCTACTAGGACTCTGCTGCAAATCTATGGGCTCAATATCTGTCTGGTCTATCCCACTTTGAGACTTAGTTCTAAAAATGTTTTTTATATGGTATAAGTCAAACTAGGGATCTTGCAAGGCTGTGAGGTTTTTAGGTACATAACTTGCTTTGTGAATGGTCCTAACAATAGTTTAATCTTGGGTCCTAGAAGTTTTCCACAAAATATTTTCTGGGTCATCAACTATGGTAGGAGGGTTAGGGTCAGGGTGAGAACTAGTGCTAATCCTTTGCAGATCTAGATTTCAAACTCAATAATGTAGAGAGGCTGAAAGTTTAGGAGTGTCTTGAAAACATACCTATCTGCAAGGATACTAAGCTCACATAATGAGTGACTGGGTTCTAGACTATTATGACTGATTGGTGTATTCCCAAGGGAGTCTATGAGAGCTAGTGAAGTTAGTAGGCCTACTTGAGGCTAGTGGACTCACCAAGTGGATGAGATTTATTGCTTTATGGATTAGCTTGTTGTCCACCATCAACAATTGAAAAACCAATCTAGAGATGTTTTGGGTTTTCTGAGTTTTCTTGTAACACTAAGAATTTAATGAATTTCCTCTAGCTGAGTCATCAATTGCTATTATGGTGAATCAATTAGATAATACTATTGGATAACACTTGTTTTTCTAACTCTAACAGGAATTTGAGAGTTCTTAAGGTGTACTTAGGATGTTACTGACTCAAAAGTCCCACCGTGATCGCCATTATGTTAGGTCCCCATAATTTGTCAGATTGGAAAGGGAAAATGTACAAGGGTAGCATCAAACCAGTATTTGGAGTCCTAGAACCTAGCCTTCCTGGACTTATAGAGGACTCTGTATATTTTTGTGTAAATATGTAACTTGATAGCTTTTAGGGTTTTGATTTTGGGCTAGTTATAAATATTAGGGTTTGTTTGTTTGTTTTGATTGGTTGGGAGGGTTGTCAAGAAAAACGAATAGAGTAGGAGAGGTTTAGACCATTGAGCTATGGAGTCTGCAAAAGGTCTAGAAAGGAACAACAATAGGTCAAGGATGATTTGGAGGGAAAGTATAACAAAGCTAAATGGATCTTCAAGGCTTAGGTGAGTGGAGTGAACAATAAATTGTGAACAAAGTAGGTGCAAAGGGTAGTTAAGAATCCTTTTTCAAATACTACAACAAGAAAGGCCTCTAAGAATACTATGCATGAAGACAAAGCCAAAGGCAGGGCATACCATACTTCTTTGAACAAACCCCAACAAGAAAAAACCAAGACAACAATTCAGTCAACCCTAGAGAGCAGGGAACTCCTAACCTCTCTAACTATCTACCTTGAGAGAAAGATAACATGCAAAATAACATCTAGAAATGATCAAGAAGCAAGGAACTCCTAAATTTCCTTAATCATACTACAAATAACTTCAAAGAAACAATTTAAGATGAGAAAAAGGGAAGGGCAAACCATAGACCTCTTCAGCTAAACCCTAATTAGCATTACTTCAAAGTAAAGACCTTAAAAAATGTTTGAAGTGATCCCAAAGGGCAGGGCTAACCATAAACCTCTTGTTGGGAAAAATACTAAGAGGGGGGGTGAATCAATATTTAGAGCTTACTGAAATATTTTACTTTTTCTTTGCTAAATTCCATACATGGCTTTTATGAACCCAACTCGCATATACACGCACATATACCAAAAGGAATTAGTGTATACTGATATAATTTTATTGTTTAGAAACACTTTTTAGAAACAATATTTAACTCAATTTATCAGTCATGCATATGTTAGATAATCAAAAAATATGTACAGTAATAGCAGAATAAAAAATCACACAATAGCAACACACATGAACACCAAGAGTTAAGGTGGAAACCCAATTCGGGAGAAAACCACCGCTGTTGTCGTCTCTGTCTTCAATATTTATTATATGGAAAACTGATTATAATTTTGTACTGATGCAGACTCATATCAGTACGTAGGAAACTACATGTAGAAGGCTGCAACCTTCTCTCGTTTTCTACCTACTACTGGAAGGGAGATACAACCCCCTGAACTCATTTACCAACCACTACTGGAAGGAAGCTTCAACCCCCTGATTAGAGCACCAGCTTCCACTGGCAAGAAGCTTCTACTTTCATACTGAAGGCTTCAACCCTTAGAAACACTGCAGAACACGTTTCATCAATTTTCATACTGGATGAAATAGCTTCAACACATCTCTTCATAGAAAAAGAATAATAACCTTCACCCAATACTTCAATCAAAACATTGAGATCAATGTAACGATAATTTAAAAATAACCCAGACTTTAGAATCAATATACAAAATCAAACTTAACCTTGAACATTCATCATATTAAAATGCATACACTACTTTGCTTCACCGAGCCCGTGTGTATACATGCTTTCCTTAACACTAACCTATGTATAGATATGATAATAATTTTTTTCAGAATATGATCTGTCTCAGATCCAGATCTGAGTCTTTTAGTGAGACATCTTTTTAGAAATGCAGACCCCTTAAACATTCATTCATCATTAACCATGTTTACTCCCTTATTGATCAGATTTGGACATATTCAACTTATCAACATGTACAACATTCAAGCAACCCAGATCTACATGAATACTTCATTGACAGAAATAATAAATAATAGTAGCAATAACATAAAACCTTTGCAATAAGCTTCAAAAAAACATAACTTCCATACGTGCCTTTTCTGAAGCAAACCTGCGTATATACGCGCTTTTAGTGAGACAAAATAGCGTATAGATCTGTATATATTAATTCAGCAGAATTTTTTCATATCTATAGAACTTACCCAGATTTCTTCACTCAACTTTAGAAAACATGCGGCAGGTCTCAGATCTAATCATCTCTTCAATGGACCATGCAATAATATAGTCATTTCAGGTCTAGAGATCTTGATCCATCAATATATCCAAGGGTGCATCATAAATTCATATTTATCAATAAAATAAAGTTCATCTTATGCAGATATACTTCAGAGAGAAATATTAGTGATAGCCCTTACACATGCACACTTTTGCACTATGATCTTCTACTCCTTATATAGTTTTAGCCTTTACCAATACCATGAGTCAAAACCATACTGTTGTTGATGGTTTTCTTGGATGGAGTAAAATAGTCGACATAATGCTCAATACTGTGGGCTAATACCATGGTAATGCCCCTTGGTATCTTCTTTTAGAGCGCAAAAAGACATACACGACTTGCATCATTCTTATCCGCGTGTATACACAGTTTGGCTTGAACAAACCTGCATATAGAATCTTCAATATGAACATTATCAATTCTTCTGCTAGATATTACACATTTCTTCAAATAGACTCTTGAGCTTCTACTGAAAACATATACTCCATATTTTACCAGAGAGTTGCCATTAAGGAAAACATATTAAGACATAGGAATCATATTGCCAACACCTCTTTGGCACTAACTCCATTAAATCATCCTTGAGATAAACAAGCAAAGTGGTTTTAGAGAGAAACTGAGAATTCTATAAACTGACCTAGCAGAGGAAAACATGAGAGCAAGAGAAGCAGATATACTTAATGAGCTTTTGATGGCATAACTTAAGCTAAAATGTAATGTTCCTACTTAGCCTTAGCTAAGAGGAGACATACAATTTTGATTTAATTTATGTTTTATGAATAAATGAATAAAGGAGGACATGTAAAACTTCTAAGAAGTCTAAATAAATCAATGCCCATGTGAACAAAGGAAAATTAGGGATATGTAAATAATCACTTGCAGGTGTGAAAGAGGTTTTGAGCCAAGATTGGGTCCACCTTGACCAAGTCAAATGCACTGTCTAGGTTCATTGCATCTCCAAAAGGGACTGCATAGTTATAGAAGGGAGCCTCTAATGTGAAGAGGGCTAATTCATCAAAGTGGTTTAGGTTTTGCAAGGGCTTTCTCAAATTATAAAATAAGGAGGAGAGCAACATGAAGAGGTTGTTGATAGATCATATTTCTGAAGTATTTGTCTACTTAGACAAATACCATTCTCTTCTGTTTAGTGGAGGATTGTGATTGGAATTCCTGTTTAGGGGTTTCATCTCTTCCCTTGAGGATCATTGGAGGAGTTATTTGCTGAATTTTTCCACTATCTGGTTTGAGACCAAGCTCTTTCTTTCATGAGCAGTGCTGGCCCATTGAGGGTTCTGAAGCAGCTATCTTTTGTAACAAGTGGTGTTCTAGATTTGCTTAGATCTAGCTTGTTTTGAGAGGCTCTCTATGTTGGCGTCTGTTCTTCAGCCTCAAAAGAGATAGATGAGCCATATTTTCTATCAGATCTATAATTTCATTCCAATTATTCAGTCTCCTTCACTCTCTGTGCAATTTCTGCTCAATACTGCGTTATTTTGTCAGAGGTTTTTCTTATTTCAGTTTGCTATCAGTTTGAAGGAAGATCTCTTGGTTTAGGCTTGCCTTCCCTTGGTGATCCGTGGATTGGGTTGCTGATCCATGTCTCTATAGATATGATCTCTTTCAGCAATTAAAGTTATCTTCAGAAATTTCTGGGTTTTCTGCAGTACTGCAATTTTTAATTCAGATCTACAACTTGTTATGCAATATTTTGATGTAATTCCAATTGGATCTTGTTCCTAATGTCTTATAGTTTCCATGTATATCTTATATCTAAAGTTTCATCCATACATATTTCAGAGATTTTAAAT
Organism: Pinus albicaulis; assembly: GCA_034641835.2. Lineage (NCBI taxonomy): Eukaryota > Viridiplantae > Streptophyta > Pinopsida > Pinales > Pinaceae > Pinus > Pinus albicaulis. The sequence goes on along the minus strand of CM076578.1, from coordinate 1,191,071,363 downwards.
TTAATTTAAATCAGTTGAACCATCTGAAAAATAACGCTGTCTATGTATTTCTGCAGTTTATTCCTAGTTGCAACTCTAATTTCTGAAGGGATTTTGCCCTAGTTTTCTTTGTAATCAGTTGTAAAGGAAATAAGCTCAAGTATAAATATAATTTACTATTATATCTCTTAAGTATCATATATTTGGCTGTCCTCCTTTGAGTTTCAGTCAAAACTACACAATTCTAGTAGCTGGGGTTTTCATGTTGCTGCAGCCTCTCTCTTTGGCTGATTTCTAACTAGTCTTGATTTCAGTAGATCTGTTTAATGTGCTTAAAATTATTTTCTTATGATGAAATTGCATATTTAAGTCACATAAAACATAAACGAGGGGATCCTAGCCCTGATCTGCGTTATTATTTCTCAAATTTTCTTATACAACGTTTTCATTGAAGACCTTGTTGAGATTCCTCAAAGGGATTATTCCAAGTTATATAGGTAGAGTCTACAGTTGGCTAGGAAGCCTCTGGTTCTCTCCCTCCTTTGGAAAGATAGATAACTAGTAAATTCCTCTGTAGTCCATCTCTAAAATATAATCTTGAGAATCCCCAAAAAGGAATCTTACAGAGGTATCGGAGCTCCATTCTTGGCACAACCTGTGCTAGCATTGGAGCCCCAGTCATGCTGCATTCCAAAGATGAAGATCCTTTTTTTGAGAGGGAGAGGAGATACCATAATATAATTCATAGAAAGTATGACTATACTACTATTGACCTTGACAAGGGTCAAGACAAGGGGAAAGCCTCTGAGTTGGTGAATGATAAAGATAAGGAGGCAGAAGAGTTTGCAAAGACTCTCTTGGAAGCTATGAAAGATATATCCAAGGAGATAAATGAGATGAGGATAGATCAAATGAGGTAGTCCCTTGGGAGATTCCATCAAGGTGAAAGTTCTGAAATGTCTCAGTTTGGGACTGGTCAACCTGTGAGCTTGCCTCAAGTTCCATAGATCTCACAATGCTCTACAATGCTTACCTTGTTGGCTGTAGAGAATGAAGGGCTTCAAGAGTCAACCTATTTGGAAGGCTACTTTGTAGAATATGATTCATAAAGTCAAAGGTTCAAGGATAACTTGAGCTTTGAAGACTTCTGCCATCTCAAGGACCAGAGGAGGCCATTGCAGCAATATAGAGATGGAGGCTTCCTTCATGGGAGGCACCACACCATGGGCAGGTTCTTCTTTCCTCAATTCGATGGATCACCCTCTTGTTTTGCTAAAGCATGTGTGGAGAAGTTGGACATTTATTTCCAGCTGAATAAAGTGCATGAAGCAGAAGCCATTAAGATTGCTGCGTTGCATTTGGAGGGAGAAGCCCACAACTGGTCGTTTCATGGACTTTCTACATTGGGACATAGAAATGTGTCCACTTATGCTAAGTTCACTAGGAGACTAGTGGAAATATTTGATCAAAAGGATCCAGAGGCCCCTTTCATAAGCTTGGCAAAGCTTAAAGAGACATGAGATGCTGAAGCTTATATCTCTGAATTCTTGAGGTTGTCTATAATGGTTCGTGATATTTCAGTAGCAAGGAGAGTCTATATGTTCATTGATGGCCTGGAGGAACCTTTGCATGGGTTGGTTAATTCCACCAAGCCCATCACTCTACATGATACCATTGAAAGAACTAGGGATCTCCAAGATGCCTTGCCAAGGGCAAAGGAAACCTTCCCAAGCAAAGCTACTCACTCTTCTAAGGGGAAGGAAGAGAAAGCTGCTCCACCCATGGAGAGCTCACTGAAGAAGCTTCTTGACAATGATATCTAGAGGTAGTTGAGGAAAAATAAGTTATGTTTCACTTGTCAAGAGCCATGGGTACTGGGGCATAGATGTGTTACTGGAAGAGCACACTATATTGAAGTCTTCTCTGACTGTGAGGAGGAAGAGGGAAATGATGGACCTAGGAGAGGTCACAGCGCTGGTGATGATGAGGAGGAGGATCCATCATCATCTGGAGAAGAATAGGGAGCATTTTCTCCAACCAGTGGGACTCTTGCTTCCTTGAGAGGAGTGCCCAAGTATTTGACTCTTAGAGTGCAGGGTTCAGTTATGAACCAAAGATTATCTATTCTGATTGACAATGGGGAAACCCACAACTTTATTGATGCTCACTTTGTGCAAAGGAGAGGGATCCCTACTGATACTTTTGATGGGTTCTCTGTTTTGTTTCTGGGAGATAGAAATATGCAGTGCATGCAGTATGTTCCATCACTTTCTGTGACTATGGGGACCTACACTTTGGAGGATCACTTATTTTTAGTGGACATACCAGACACCAACATCATCTTGGGTGTCCAGTGGTTGATAAATTTGGGAAAGTTCACCACTGATTGGAAGGCCTTGCAGATGGAATGGGTGGATTTGAAGAGTCAGAAACAACAAGTCATTCAAGGCATGCACACCTACCCTTCACTTGATGTCTCTACCCATACAACAAAGATGGAATTGCATAGTGAGGGTAAGGATCTCACAATTCCTTCTCTCATGTTTATGAGATTGATGCAAGGGACATTCCTTCATCATGGCAAGCCACTTAGGGTGCCATTAGATAATGTGGGGAAAGCTTCACCAAGTGCTGAAACAATGGAAGAAAGAGTCACAACGCTGTGGGAGGAAGAAAGAGGGAGGACCAGACTTCCCACAAACAATTTTGGCATGCATAGTTCCAAAGAAACAAGCATAAACAAGTCAAGCACCACCATAGATGCATCAAAAACGTTGTCTTTATTGATAAGTGTAGATCCATATTGGAGGTCTCAACTCCTTGTGGAGAACTCCAAAGATCTGCACACCAGGATGATCTTAGATGGCATAAAGCAAGGAGGAGGCTACTTGGTCCATGAAGGGGTCATCTATCATCTTGGTAAAGTATTCTTGTCTCAAGCCTCCAAGATTAAGCAAGAGATACTAAAAAGAACACATAAGGAGTTCCTTTCCAGCTATATGCAATCAGCAAGAATCTACTCCCTAGTCTTGAAGAGTTTTGATTGGGAGGGTATGGAGGAGGAGCTACATCAACATTATGATTAGGAGGAACTACATAAACACTTACAAGAGTGCAATAGTTATGTGGATATGGGGCAGCCAAGGTATCCTATGTAGGAAACATTTCAACCATTTCTTTCTTCTCTCAAAAGAGGAGAAAAGCCCATGCCTAACTCTATGTGTGTGGGAGACTTGTATGGTAAGAAATCTGATCTTGTGGAGCAAGTTTATTTTTCTGATTTGGCACATTCTCTTACCATATGTATGCAGGCCATGGCTCCTACAAGGAGTAATATTACATGCATATATCATAGCAAAGATAATGCCAATAAAAATTCCAAAGCTGGCCACTCCCTTTAGGTGCAAGGGGAGATTATTTATCATGATGGATGCTTCCCAAAAGCACCTAATGAGGGTTTCACCTTCAGCCATGTCAATGTGGCCTATGCAGAAAATATGTGGTGGGAGTACCACCTATCACATTCATATTTACTCAAAACAAGGAGTGCACTGCGCTGGTACCTCATGTGGGATTGTGACCCACCTCCTCAAGTGCAAATTTCAGTTTTCCTATATGTGATTTTGCTTCCATACATAGATGACATATTGATATTGTTTATGGGTATGTATGGGCAAGAAGTAAGTAGTGTACATGTACCACATGGGGTGGAACTTCATCCTGTACTTCATGATACATGTTTTACATGTGACATTGGCTCGCCCATGTTTATTTCTGTTGAGTTTTACACTCCTGAAGGGGTAGACTATGCACCTCTCATGTTAGCATTGGAGGAGAAGTTTTTGATGTATTGTCTTGGTGAGCACTTAATCCATGATGAGAGCTTGATTCTTGATGGTGCCATCAATGGAGAAGGAGAAGAAGTACAACTCTTACCCTACCAGTTGCTTGAGTACAAGCAACATTTTGAGGGGGAGGACTGTAATGTTCCTACTTATCCTTAGCTAAGAGGAGACATTCAATTTTGATTTAATTTATGTTTTATGAATAAATGAATAAAGGAGGACATGTAAAACTCCTAAGAAGTATAAATAAATCAATGCCCATGTGAAAAAAGGCAAATCAGGGCTATGTAAATAATCACTTGCAGGTGTGAAAGAGGTTTTGAACCAAGATTGGGTCCACCTTGACCAAGTCAACTATGCTGTCTAGGTTCATTGCATCTCCAAAAGGGATTGCACAGTTCTATAAGGGAGCCTCTAATGTGAAGAGGGATAACTCATCAAAGTGTTTTAGGGTTTGCATGGATTTCTCAACTTATAAAAGAAGGAGGAGAGCAACATGAAGAGGTTGTTGATAGATCATATTTCTGAAGTATTTGTCTGCTTAGACAAATACCATTCTCTGTTGTTTAGTGGAGGATTGTGATTGGAATTCCTATTTAGGGGTTTCATCTCTTCCCTTGAGGATCATTGGAAGAGTTCTTTGCTGAATTTTTCCACTATCTGGTTTGATACCAAGCTCTTTCTTTCATGAGCAGCGCTGGCCCATTGAGGGTTTTGTAGCTACTATCTTTTGTAGCAAGTGGTGTTCTAGATCTGCTTAGATCTAGCTTTTTTTGAGAGGCTTTCTCTGTTGGAGTGTGTTATTCAGCCTCAAAAGAGATAGATGAACCATATTTTGTATTATATATATAATTTCATTCTAGTTATTCAGTCTCCTTCACCCTCTGTGCAGTTTCTGCTCAATATTGCGTTATTTTAAGAGAGGGATTTCTTATTTCAGTTTGCTATCAATTTGGAGGAAGATATATTGGTGTTAGGCTTGCCTTCCCTTGTTGATATATGGATTGGGTTTCTGATCCATGTCTCTATAGATCTGATATCTTTCAGCAATTAAAGTTATCTTCAGAAATTTCTGGGTTTTCTACAGTACTGCAATTTGTAATTCAGATCTACCACGTGTTATGCAATATTTTGATGTAATTCCACTTGGATCTTGTTCTTAATGTCTTATAGTTTCTAGATCTATATTAGATATGATTTTTCATCCATAAATATGTTAGAGATCTGAAATTTATTGTAAAACATCTGAACCATCTGAAAAATAACGTTGTCTATGTATTTCTGCAGTTTATTCCTAGTTGCAGCTCTAATTTCTGAAGGGATTTTTCTCTAGTTCTCTTTGTAATCAGTTGTAAAGGAAATAAGCTCAAGTACAAATATGATTTACTTTTATATCTTTTAAGTATCAGATCTTTGGCTTTCCTCCTCTGAGTTTCAGTCAAAACTACACAATTCTAGTAGCTGGGGTTTTCATGTTGCAGCAACCTCTCTCTTTGGCTGATTTCGAGAGATCTGTTTAATGTGCTTAAAATTATTTGTTTCTGATTAAATTGCATATTTAAGTCACATACAACATAAATGAGGGGATCCCAGCCCTGATATGCGTTATTCTTGTTCATATTTTCTTATACAACATTTTCATTGAAGAGCTTGTTGAGATTCCTCAAAGGGATTTTTCCAAGTTCTATAGGCAGAGTCTACATTTGGCCAGGAAGCCTCTGGTTCTCTCCCTCCTTTGTAAGGATACATAACTAGTAAATGCCTCTGTATTCCATCTCTGAAATAGAATCTTGAGAATCCCCAAAAAGGAATATTACATAAAATTTCTATTCTAATGTAAGAGAAATATGAAACAATGTGTAAAACATAAGAAAATGAGAACAAAACGAGAAATAAATCACCATTATCCATGTTCATGAATCCTGCAAAGTTCTTGTCTCATTGATATTCATTTCAAAATCTTCACAATGCGCCAAAACCAAAAACTCCTTACAACTCAGAGCCTATGCTCTGTTCAACAACTAACCAACCAACAACCAACATGAAAAATGATTCCCTCAAGAAATATTTATCATGCAAAGGAGAGTCAAAACCCTAACTATGGTTTTGGAGGCCATTAATTGTTCACAAGTATCATTTTTGTCCATTAAGACCATGCAAGGCCCAAGGGAAAAATATCCTAAGTCATTAAATGCAAAAAATATCTTCTAAACCTATTTTGGTAAAAAATATGACTTTGAGGCCCTCAATAACTTCCAAAAATATCTCAGTGTGTTTTGTTGACTTTGCAGGCAAGGGCGCAACACCTGCACTGGAAAAATGGGTCACCTTGTAGCTAAGTGTTGAAGGCCTTCCCGATGTCGGAAAGAGCTCCATGATAGCTCGTTGGAAATATTGTCAAGTATAATTTCAAAAAATTCCTTCAATTTTTCATTTGGTGTCCATTGGCCTGCCCAAAAACCAAATCTCCCAAGACTGCTAAGGGCGCAACGCTTGCCTTGAAAATTGGGTAGAAAGGTGGTTTTTTGGGTGTTTTTGGCCCTTATGGAGGACCAAATCTGCTCCAAATGATCTGAAATTTTGTGTGCATGATGCCATTTTCCTAAGGAACCTAAAAATGTAAACCATTACTCAAATGGATGCCTTAAGAAAAATCACAGCGCCAAGGGCGCTGCACCCTTGGCAATTTAAATCAGTCAAAAATTCATAATTGCATAAATGTGCCCAAAATTTGAAATTGTCTTGCGCATGGTGTTTGGGATGCTTGTAGCTATATATCAGCCAGGTTTCCAAGGTCTTATTTGTTTTTAGCCTCCTTGATAGGTTTTTCTCTCATTGGCATCTCTTCACTGTTTTCTTCTTCATTGCCTTCTTGCTTCAATGCTCTTTGACACACTGAAATCTACCTCCTCATTGATTGACTTATCATTTATTGATCTATAATTTCCTCCTCTCTCATTCACCTTTTATTTTTCATGCCTTTGAAAACCCTAGGACTGCAAACGAAATTGATATAGAAGAGGGTAATGGAATGATGATGAAAAAATGCAGTTCTATTTATGAATGGGATGAATGGGTGAGGTGTAAGTATGCTAGGCTGAATAATAGGCTAAACAACTTGATGATAATCCTTTGTTGTTTGTTTAAAATTTTCTTTGGTAACACCTTGCACTAATGGAAATTGTAGATGAAGGAGGGTATGTAATGTCAATGCTTTTGCAATGTAAGGGGCTAAGTGTATGAGTCTTATGAGGAATAGGTGTAGGCACAACTTTGGGTGAATGAGAAACCTATCATAATGTAATCCTTCTATATATTACCGATTCTCTTTGTAAGTAGATGGAGGAATGCTTAAACAGAGATTTCAAGTTTCTAGCCTTAGGGCTGCTTCTTAGGGGTTCATTCCTTTCAATCAAATTGTTATCACTATAATTTTTTTTTTTTAAACATGGTATGTCAACTCTATTTTAATCATGATATAAATAGTTTTGAAAGTAATTTTAGCATGCTAAGGGTATGTGATAGTTTTAGAGGTTTAGTGTTCACCATCAAAATTCAAAAAAGGTCTGTAATATCTTGTTTTCAGAAAAATCACAAGTTTGTGCTAGAGATGGACTGCTGAGGCATTTACTGGTTATGTATCCTTCCAAAGAAGGAAGAGAAATAGAGGCTACCTGGCCCTTTGAAGTCTCTGTCTACAGATATGTAATTATTCCTATCCAGGAATTACTGCAACAAGATCCTTAGGGACGCTGTATAAGGAAGAAGATGTGAAAATAAGGCCTCCCACCACTAGAATGCCTTAGAAAATATATACTTGTACCTACTTGTAGAATTTAAGCTCAAAGAAATAACCTTAAGTAGGTTATTCAGATCTCCCACAAAGAACTAGCTGAAAATGGCAGCAACATGTAAGCACAAAATAGATGTCTCCAGAAAATAATGTTTTATGAGTGAGAAATGGGACTAAGTTCCCTTATATGACTCAATATATGACTCACTTACAGAATCAGAGGTAAAACAAATGAATCTAGCTCATATAAACAGATCTCCCTATTTATATATGCCTCAAATGAGCTTAAACCCCATAGCTTAGAACATGCAGAAACTACTGAATCAAGATCTGTGTTATTATATCTAGGGTTTATGCAGAGAAGAACATGACATATCAGATCTGAAATTAACAAGCATCTAATGGCTAAGAAAATGTGATTCCTTTCCTCTTTATACACAATAAAGGTCACCCACAAGGGTTTACATGAAATACAAGTGTACAAGTGCAAATCTGCAAATATATGTAGCTTGAAAATGAAGTTACTGCAACACTGAATATAAATATGACTAAGAATATGAAAATACAGAAGAGGAATGGAATATAGAGCTTTTCGGGAGAAGGGTTGGCCCTTTCTCCAAAGATCAAGCCCTCAAGCAAGGGATCAAACCCTGCAGCTGCTGCTTCACAAAAATAACGTAGTTTACCCAGTGAAATACACTGTAATGGATGGAACATGAGATGGCCACATGAAAATATCTAAAATGAGCTCTAAAATCTCCTATACATCTCCCTCAATGTAAGAGAGACTCCCTCCACTAAATAGAAATGCACAAGAGAAGATGAAACAACCCTCCCACTGCACTACCCAGCAACACTGCATCCTCTACTACAAAAACACTGTAGATGTGAGAAATTCTTGGCCTATAATCTAGATGTGGGAGAAATTAAGAACAACCCCCTTCAAGAGATCACTCAATGAAGGAGAAGGAATTCCTAAATAGGAATCCCTCCAAACTCTGCTGAGCAGCAGGAGTTTGTAGAAAATGTCTGAGAAGACATGAAATCGAAATACACAAGTTAACCCCACAATGCTTCCCCTCTCCTCCTTATGAATTTGTGAGATCCTTCACGTTGGGTCCCACCTCTTAGGGTTTCCATCTTCATTTGAATCTCTTCCCTCCAAAACCGTGCTGGCTTCTTAGGCAAGCTACTCCTCCTTAGGCTGCGCTGGTTGACTTGGTCAACTTGACCTTATCCTCATACACTTGGCCCTTTTCACACTAGGAGGTGTAAAATAAGCTGCTTTAAAAGTCCCCTTTTTACATTAGGAAGGTTTTATTCATATTAAGAGGCCTCCTCTTCCCTTTTATTCACCTACTACATAAAATGAGCAAAAATTAATGTTCCAATTTATTCATGAAAATTTTGGAACATTACAAGGTCTTTTTAGGTCCATTCCATAGTTAAAAACTTCACATTTTTCATTTAAGGGTCATCTAAGTAATATTTGGGTTGATTTTATGCAATTAGCCACAAATCCACATTTTTGTAGCGCCATTAGTTCAAAAGGTGACTTTTGCACTATGAAAACGCTGCTACTTTTGTAGCGCAAAGTGCAAAAGTTACACTGTGAGAGCTACAAAAGCACGGTTTCATAGCTATCGTGTCAAATAATCTGAGATTTTTCAGTTTCAATTGGGAAATGACATGATAGGAGTATGGTGAGTCAGTTAATTACTAGATTAGATGTACCCACTTGTCCTACAGTCATCATATTCATGATAGGGTATCAATCAAACATCATTTTGTCATGAGGTGACATATCTAATTCGAATTTTTGCTTAATTGAGTCATCCCTATTTCATTTACCTTCAGATATGTTGCCCAAGCTCTAAAATAGTTATGATAAATTTATGGGTGTTCCATACAAAGACAACTCTCATTAAATCAAGCGAGGCTGATTCATCAAATCAAGTGAGGTTGTTCATCTAGTCAAGAGAGGATGATTTACAAGTTTTAGAGAAACAAACAGGTTTTCTATAGGAAACATGATAGAGGAAAAGAAGGTCCACAGAGGGGGACATTGTCTAAGATATGAACCTGAGAATGCAAATGCTGTTATGGAGGATCAAATGGTAATGGAGGATTTTAGCAAAGATGGCTGTCTCAAATTTTGTGAAAAGCTGCAGGGGTGCCACACTCAGGTGTCCAAAGAGTTTTCTCTACATTTCAGTGGAACCACTACCAAAGTTGGAATGATAAATATTCCAGTGACACCTGAGATCATAGCTACTATGACAGAGATACCAAGGGGACAAAAATATTGGTTTAAAGGTTTCAAGTTTGACATGGAGCCATGCAAGGATTTTATGAAACCTGAATTTGTAGTCATGGACTTGAATAATGCAATACCCAGGAGCTATATCAAGGATAAATATGCAAAGCTACTATTCAACTTCCAAAGATATTTCACATGTGAAGGTAGGTACCATAAAGTCTACACTTATCATTTTAAACTACTGTTGCATTTCACAGGAATGATATCATTAGATTTACCATTTTACTTGCATATAAGCCTTTTCAAAATGGCTAACAAAGTCCAAGATAAATATTATTGCTGTGAAACTTCTTTATTTCATCACGGGTTGATAAAGTTGTTGGTTTCGAATGAGCTCCAGAAAATAAATAGATATTGGTATTCATTTTTATTTATGGGTGGATTTGAAATGGAAGCTTTAACCCCAGCCATAAACCCTAAGATTAAGGGGAATCCCTCACCACCAATAGCAGAATCCAATCAACCAGTGGTTACTAAAGCAAAGAGGTTTGTAAAGATGAAATCAAGGAAGTAGGTTGAAGATAGAACTGAGAAAACATCAGGGCTTGTTTCAGAAATCTTATCACCTGCAAAATAGAGAGTAGAAAGGGTCAAAGAAACAAAACAAAAAAAAGTGGTCAGTAAGAAGGAGACCCAAAGAAAAATAAGAAGTCAAATATCAACATCAAAGGGGAAAGGAGCTGTTTTAATGGAAGAGGACAATCCAATGATGAAAGGAAACTTGGATGATATACTACATGCAATTGACATAGAAGAATCACCCATTGTGCAGGCAGATTTCATTGAAGTGAATGAACCCAAACAGAGAAAAATGAAATCAACAAAGAAATTGGAATTTGAAGGTGAGAATGCAGCTTTTGTTTTTCAAGCTAGGAAACCTCTAACCAGGCATGAAAAGAAACTCCAAGAAATTAGTAAAGAAATCCAAGTAACTATTGAAGCAGCCAAAGTCCCTGAAAATGTGATTGATCTCTCATCACCTATAGCGGTGCATGCAGTCAACAAGGTAGAGAAGGGAAAAGAACACATGTCAGACTGTCAACTGTTGGAAGAAAGGTTGAAACTAGAAAATCAAGAGCTGGAAATGATGAGAAATATGGAAAGAAAACACACCATTGAAAAGATAGAATTCAAGAGATTGAAGGCTGTTTGGAAAGGTCAAACAGTTGCTAGGTCTCAGATCCCGAGAAGTGCACAACAGTTCTTTACATGGATAGTTCCAGCCATTAAAGAAGTACAGTTTGTTAGAGTGATCAACACTAATTTGAGAGAAAGTAACATAAATCTAAGAGGCCAAGTAGAGGATTTGGAGCTACAATTAAAACAGTCTCAAGATGAACTAAAGGGAAGAGGTACAAAATGACAAATTCAAAACAAACTCTAAATGGAAAATGAGGATTAAAATTTGTGAAGATTATGTTTTTTAGTCCAAATAGCTGATGGTTTTGATGAAGACAATGATATTTTGAAGGTGTGGTACCTTTTTGTTTTAAATTTTATCAAAATCTAGTTAAAACTACTTGCACAATAGTTTCGTAGCGCCTGTAGTGCAAAAAGGGTGAAATGCGCTACGAAACTATTGTAGCAGCTTTTTCACCCTTTTTCTTATCAAATTTTAGAGGGAAGACCAGTTATTTTCATTTGAAATTTCTAAGGAATTTATATCAAGTGAGTATCAAGGTAAATCTAAAGAAAATAAAGCTAAATTTTGAAGGAAAATAGGTAAATAGACCGTGCTATGAAACTGTGTTGCTTTTATAGCGTAGGTCTGTTTTCATTGTTTTGAGAAGTTCAAAGTGGTTTCACATAGTTGGCATGAAGGGATGATTTGGGACATATGCCAATCATGTTCCCAACATCAATTAGCCTTGAAGTTATCAGTTGGAAGTGGTCAAAATATCTCAAGAAACTAAAGGGATCCTAAGCCTAAAAACAAGGGAGCAGTTTCCTAGATTACAGGGGATCAACATCATCAACATTATGGTTATAACAAGTTGAAACTCATCATCAGGATTCAACCGAATGGAATGATAGGTGAAAATGATGTTTCTAAGTTTAGATAATGTTGTTTTGAGTAGAACCAAAAGAGTTCTAATTCTATTTGTAATATGAATCTATGTTAGTTTTACAGCTGTGTTTGTAATAAATACCATGTTTTATAGTTAGAATATGTGTCAAAGCATGGGAATTCGAGGTATCTAGTTATGGAGAAGCTTATCTCATAATGTAAATGATCTATAAAATATCAAGAAGTTGAAATAGAAAGGGTTGGACATTTGTTAGCAAAAAGACTATGTTTTATGTATCTGACTGTTTTCAGCCTAATACAAAATTTCTACTTAGACAACTCAAGATTCATAAGGGGTTCTTGTATGTTCTTGTTCTGATGGCATATTTTCAATATTCTATTGAAATGGTGTTTGCTTATGTTACTCAGAACTCATCAATGATGCTCTGTCTTCCTTCATATACAAACTGAATGTCTGTTTCACTATTCTACATGTTTATTCCTTGAATTGAAGTTTGATATGCCTTAAATTCCATGCTAGGTAGATTATCTTGGTTTTTCTGAAGCTATCATGACTCCATAATCCAAATGTACACTTGATAATGTGATTTACAACCAGTTTACATCATTTATCTATTTTTATCTCATATAGAGTTAGCCATCTACATATTTATCAAAAAATCATAGACCCTTGAGAGAGAACTCTCAGGTTGAGGAGGCTAAGCCTCAACCAAAACATTGGTTTGAAATAGTTGCACAAGATTGGTTTGATGAGCAGCCTATCAAGTTTGATTTTGTGATGAAATTTTGGTGCGTCGGCCGGGAGTCTGAAGATTATACTTTCCCAAGATTTTGAAGCTAAACTTTTGAAGGTAGTAGGAGCTCAGGAAAATTTTCGAGGTTGCATCTATCGTGGTGACTCCATTTAAAGTTTATATGTTCAAAGGTGTCTTCAATAAGGAGATACATGAGGAGTAATACTGACCCAAATCCACCTACCATCATGGACAATCCAAACACCATTTCAACAGGAAGTTAAGGCATTTCTAAAATATCAGGTACTCCATCTCATTCGAAATCCTTGTCCTTTGAAATATGAAGAAGTCCCGAAGACAAAAGAGTTGATGATAAAACTCATGAGGTTTTGTTTAGATCAAAAAATGAAAAGGAGCTAATTGAAATTATCTTAGACTTACATAAGAGATGAATTTACACCTTAGCTCTAGTAACACAAGAAGACAAAGAGGAATTCTTTGAAGCTGTCACTTCAGAGTTGTTGTTGGGAAGAGAGTCTCTAGAAAAATTAAAGGAGCTTGATCCTTTCTAAGTATTGTTGAGAAGTAAAGTTGGTTTACCTCTTCCCAACTAAAGCTCAATTGTTAGTGGCCTACAAAGACCTAGCAGTATTCCTTATAATAGTTTATCATCTAATGCTTCTCCCTTTCCTAAAATTACCACAATACCTCTGACCATGGCTGGAAATCCACCTGCTACATCTGCTAGATACGCCCCTCTCATCCTTCCTGCTGTCTTACATGAGCTCCTTAGCAAATATATTGCTAGAATTAAAACACAGGGAAGTGATGAAGACATTACAACAGAGGATCATGTAGATCAATTTAATGACTTTATAGATAAGGAGGAGGTTGATCATGAAGATGTTAAATTGAGATTTTTCCCTCAGAGGTTTACTAGTGAGGTTAGGAAATGGTATAAAGCTCTTGCCCCTAGAAGGATTCATAATTTGAATCAATTTGAAGATGTTTTCCTAAGAAAATGGAGAAATAGAACTAATCCAGTACAATCCCTTACTGAATATAGTACTTTGAAAAGAGCTACTAATGAAACTGTCCAAAATTTTTCAAAAATGTTTAACAAAGTGTTAGATTTATTGCTGTTCATGTGAAACCACCAAAAGCTTTAGCTCAAATGAGGTATGCTGAAGCTTTTGACTATGATTTTTCCATACTGTTGAGAGAAAGAGAATCTCCTACACTTTTTGAAATGCAAAATAATGCTTTGAAAGTGGAGGTTAATTTGATAGCAGGTAAAAAGTAAAAAATGGGTAAGGGTAAGTTCAAAGAAGAAGAGAAACCTTCATCCTCTACCTCTCAAGATAAACTGGATTCAATAATGAAAACAATGGAAAAATTGATGGATCAATTAGCCCTTGGAAATACCTCTACTCTTCCTACACAACATGAACATCAATTTAGAAACCCTCAGTTCAAGAGACCTCAGAATCAACAAAGACCAAGGGAGAATAGAAATCAGCATCCTGATCCTCTAGTGAGACCTCCTTTTCAGCAAAATTTGGTTGATGAAGAAGATGAACCTGAAGTACTTGAGGAGTCTATTCATTGTTTTGATGAATAAATGTCATGAATTTTCTTGACTAAGGAAGAACATGATCAATCAAATAAAAACAATCATGAAGAAGAAACATCGAACTATCTAAAGGGGTATCAACATGCTATTTTTGAGATGCAGAAACAATATAATCTCAAAAATAGGAATGTACCTATCATTGCAAACAAGACACAACCTAAGAAGGATACACCTAAGGTTTTTGATGGAAAGAAGGAAGCTCCTAAGGTCGTTGAAGGTAAGAAATATGCATAAGTTGTCCCTCCTACCAAAGAAACTGAAAAATCTGTTTATGTTTTCAATCTTGATAATGAAATTTCTAAGATAAAAATATCAGTCCCTTTTGGTGAGATTCTCAAGGTAGATGAATATAGAAGAAATATTGTTAAAATTATAAACACACAACCTTAAGCTGCTGATATCTTGAATGTATTAGAAGATCATCCGACCATATATTTGGGCCCAAGACTAGAAGATGAACAGAATGAGGAAATTCCTCCTTTTTATGTGAGTCTTAGCATTCACGACATGACATTGCACAATGCCATGTTGGATTCAGGGGCCTCTCACAATATTATTCCCAAAGTAATCATGGAAAGGATGGGGTTAGAAATAAATAGGCCATACAAAGATTTGTTTTCTTTTAATTCAAAAAGATTTCAATGCATTGGTCTAATCAAGGATGTTGTTGTTGGTATGACGCAAGTTCCTGCTAAGACTGTAGTCATGGAAATTGTTGTAGGAGACATTCCACCAAAGTTTGGTATGTTTTTTTCAAGGTCATGGGCAACAAAAATTAAAGGTACAATGCAGATGGATCTTACTTATGATACCATTCTAGTCTTTGGGGAGCAAAGAATTTTTTATCGAGAGACAAGGATGGTCTACATGGTGAGTAGCAAATATAAACCCCAAAACTTTCCAATTTATGCTCTTGATATTGAGATTTGTTATGCTATTATTTTCAATGAATTGACTAATTAAGCGGAAGAAGAAAAGAAAGCAGAAAATTGGAATTCTGAAATTCAACAGTCTGAAAATTAGCAAGCAGAAGGTCAACAATTCAACAATAAAGAGGAAGAAGGTTGGTGGTAATTGCATTTTGATGGGTCAATAGGAAAAGAAGGAGCAGGAGCAGGGATCTGGATTAGAAATCCAAGTGATGAAAGTAATTTCTTCTCCTATAAATTGAACTTTGATTTCACGAATAATATGGCTAAATATGAATCCTAGATTTTGGGTCTAGAAGTGTTGAAAAGAATGAATGCTCAAAACATTTATATTTTTGGAGATTCAGAATTAGTCATAAGACAAATTGAGGGTGTTTATCAAAAAAAGGACACAAGGATGAGAGCATATAGGAATTTAGTTTTGGACATGTTAGAAAACGTTCAAGCTTATTCATTGACAGCCAAAACTAGAGAACAAAACTCCATTGTTGATTCTCTTGCTGTCTCTGCAACCCTTTTCATTATTCCTATACACTCCACATAAAAGTATGAAGTTGAAGTCTACCATAGTCCAGCCATTCATGATAATATTACTCATTGGAAAGTTTTTGAGGATGATTAGCAGGTGAAATTTTTTATTGATTTGAAAGAAGAATTTGAAAATGTACAAGTAGATCAGCAAAACATGTTAGCCGAATCTAAAGGGAATTCTGAAGTTTTGCAACTAAAGAATAATTCCATACCAAAGGGACTTATACCTCTAGAATTATTTTTTGATCAAAATGATGTTTTTAAATCTCCTAAAATGCAAGATGATGATGTAGAAGTTGAAAGTTGTAACCTTGGTACAATAGCTATGCCCGAAATGATCAACCTTTCAAAATTTCTTTTAGCTGATATGAAGTTTAAATATGTTGAAATGATGAAAATATTCATAGATGTCTTTGCTTGGAACTATGCTGATTTTAAAGAATATGATCCTGCCATTATTCAACATACTATTCCCATAAAGGAAAATTAAAGACATTTCAAGCTGAATTTAAGGAAGATCAACCCACTTCTCATGCCTTTGATTGAGAAAGAGGTTAAAAACCTTTTTGATGCTAAAATCATTGTTCCAATCAGTTTTTCAAATTGGCTTGCAAATTTGGTTTCGATTAGGAAGAAGAGTGGGGAAATCAGAATATGCATTGATTTCATAAATCTGAATAAAGCCTCCTTGAACGATAATTATCCTCTCCCAAAGATGGATTAAATTTTGCAAACTATTGTCGGTTCTCAGAGAGTGTCTATGCTTGATGGTTTTTCAGGTTATAATCAGATCCTTGTGCATCCTGATGACCGGGAAAAAAAAACCTTTACTACACCATGGGGTACTTTTCTGTACGCCAATATGCCATTTGGTCTCATGAATGCAGAGCTACCTTTCAGAGGGAAATGGACATTTATTTTTATGAAGAAAAGGACATGATGGTGGTTGTGTATCTTGACGACATAACAATCTTTTCAAGGAAGGAAGAAGATCACTTGAAACACTTGGAAAGAATTCTGCTGAAATGCAGAAGGTTGGGCATCTCTCTAAATCCCACCAAAAGTATTTTTGGTTTAACTTCAGGTAAATTACTTGGGCATATCATTTCTAAAGATGGGATTAAGATTGATCCAAGCAGGGTCAATGTAATTCAGAGGGTGGATTTTCCAAGAAGTAGGAAGGAGATTCAATCTTTCCTTGGAAAAGTTAATTTTGTAAGGTGATTTATTCCTAATTTTGCTGAGATTGTGAAGGACATAACAAGGATGCTGAAGAGAGTTGATATTAAGCGGACAGAAGAGGCAAGAAACTCATTTGAAGAGATCAAAAGAGCACTCACACAAGCACCAATATTGATCAGTCCTAATTTTTCCAAGGAATTTCTGGTTTTTACCTTTGCATCAGAGAATACTATCGCTGGAATTCTGCTACAAAAGGGATAACAAGGTATTTAACAGCCGATTTCTTTCTTTAGTAGGAAATTAGCCAATGCTGAACTGAAGTATAATATCTTAAAAAAGCAAGCCTATTCTTTGGTAAAGGCTGTCAAATATTTCAAAATTTATATTCTACATTCTCATATTGTGGCATTTGTTCCTAATACTATTGTGAAAGACATCCTCACTCAAGCCGACCCTGATGTTAAGAGGGGGAAATGGATTGCCAAGTTGCTAGAATATGATATTGAGATTAAACCGACAAAATTGGTCGAAGGCAAGGCTTGGCGAAGCTGATGGCACAGTCAAACTTTGATTGTATTGATATAAATTGGATTACAGAAATATCAAAAATTTTAGATGATGATGAGGAACTAGTTCCTATCAAAGGAAATTATATCACCTCATATTGGTACAAGGAAGTTTCTTTTTTCCTACAACACCATCAAGCACCTGCTAATTTGACAAAGTCAAAAGCAAGGTTTTTTAAGCTAAAATCTTTGAGATACTTTATATTTGAAAGAAATCTGTATTGGAAGGAAACTGGAGGAATTTTGCTAAATTTTTTGCTGGTGGAGGAGGCTGAGAAAGTCATTGAGGAATTTCACAAAGGGGATTGTGGAGGTCAGCATTATTGGAAGGTGACAATGAAAAAAAATTTGAGAGTAGGATTTTATTGGCCAACAATGTTTAAGGATGTATACAAGAAGGTTGTTGCCTACCATGAATGCCAGATTTTCGAGGGGAAGAAGAAACTTGTACCCTTACCTTTGATGCCTATTTATGTAGAAGCGCCATTCCAATAGTGGGGACTAGATTTTATCCGGGATATTCATCCATCATCTTTAGGTCAACATCGTTGGATTCTTAAAATGACTGATTATTTCACCAAATGGATTGAAGCAATCCCAACTAGGCAGGTAAATGATTCTGTGATTATCTCTTTCTTAGAAAATAATATCTTGTCTAGATTTGGTTGTCCCATGAAGATTATAACTAATAATGCACAAGCATTAAAGTCTAAGAAACTGATCAATTTCTGTCATCAATATCATATTACTCTTGGGCATTCTACTGCATACTATCTACAAGGAAATGGCCTTGTTGAATCTTCTAACAAGAGCATTCTGAGGATCCTTAAAAAAGTGTTGCAGGAGAATAAGAAGGCTTGGAATTTGAAATTGAAGTATGCCTTATGGGCTAATAAGATATGTACAAAGAGGTCAATAGGAACTTCACCATATGAATTGGTATATGGCACTGAGGCTATTTTTCCTACACCACTAGGGGTACCTGTTATGAACCTGATTCAAGGGTTGGAAGAGGAATCAAATGCAACCCAAAGAAGAATTAATTAGGTGATAGCTATGCAGGAGAAAAGGAACAAAATTTATGACAGCAATCAACAATCTCAAAACAGAATCAAGAGGACATTTGATAAGAATATCAAGGAAGAGAGTTTTCAAATTCAAGATGAAGTGTTGAAATGGGAGGCCAGAATTGAAGAGAAAGGCAAACATGGTAAGTTTGAGAACTTATGGAAAGGTCCTTTCAAGATAGCTGCTTTCCATGGAAACAATACTTACATACTCCACAAGATAGATGGAAAACCATATGCTATAGGACCTATTAATGGCAAATTTTTGAAGAATTATTCTTCCTAAAATTTGATGGATTGTTTGTGTCATTGTATTTATTCCATTTTATAAGTTTTTTCTGCTAATAATGACAAGCAATATCAACAAGCTTAAGCCCGAGGTGAAGGCCATTAGAGCTTGAGGAGGGAGCTTGGAAATTTCAAGGTTTTTTCTGTTTTGGTCAAGAAAATGGATAGTAGCATTGGAAATACTGGCTTAGTGTACCACAGGGGCACACTATCCCAAGTGGAGCCACTGTTATGACTATAATTTTTTTTTTTTTAACATGGCATGTCAACTCTGTTTTGATCATGATCTAAATAGTTTTGAAAGTAATTTTAGCATGGTTAAGGGTATGTCATAGTTTTAGAGGTTTAGTGTTCACCATCAAAATTCAAAAAAGGTCTTTCTAGGTCCATTCCATAGTTAAAAAGTTCACATTTTTCATTTAAGGGTCATCTAAGTAAGTTTTGGGTTGATTTTCTACAATTAGCCACAAATCCATAGTTTCTTAGCACTGTTAGTTCAAAAAGTGAGTTTTACGCTATGGAAGCACTGCTACTTTCGTAGCGCAAAGTGCAAAATTTACACTGTGAGTGCTATGAAAGCACGGTTTCGTAGCTATCGTGTCATATAAGACGAGATTTGTAAGTTTCAGTTGGGAAATGACATGATAGGAGTATGGTGAATTAGTTAATTACCAGATTCGATGTAACCACTTGTCCTACAGTCATCATATTCATGATAGGGTATCAATCAAACATCATTTTGTAATGAGGTGACATCTCTAATTCGAATTTTTGCCTAATTGAGTCATCCCTGTTTCATTCAACTTCACATATGTTGTCCAAGCTCTGAAACATTAAGGATAAGTTTATGGTTTTTCCATCGAAAGACAACTCTCATCAAATCAAGCGAGGATGATTCATCAAATCAAGTGAGGCTGTTCATCTAGTCAAGAGAGGATGATTTACAGGTTTTAGAGAAACAAACAGGTTTTCTACAGGAAACATTGTAGAGGAAAAGAAGGTCCATAGAGGGGGACATTATCTAAGATACGAACTTGAGAATGAAAATGCTGTTATGGAGGATCAAATGGTAATGGAGGCTTTTAGCAAAGCTGGCCATCTCAAATTTTGTGAAAAGCTGTAGGGGTTCCACACTCAGGTGTCCAAAGAGTTTGCTCTACATTTCAGTGGAACCACTACCAAAGTTGGAATGATAAATATGCCAGTGACACCTGAGATCATAGCTACTATGACAAAGATATCAAGGGGACAATAATCTTGGTTTAAAGGTTTTAGGTTTGACATGGAGCCATGCAAGGAGTTTATGAAACCTAAATTTGTAGTCATGGACTTGAACAATGCAATACCCAGGAGCTATATCAAGGACAACTATGCAAAGCTGCTATTCAACATCCAAAGATATTTCACATGTGAAGGTAGGTACCATAAAGTCTACACTTATAATTTTAAACTTTTGTTTCATTTCACAGGAATGATATCACTAGATTTACCATTTTACTTGCATAGAAGCCTTTCCAAAATGGCTGACAAAGTCCAAGCTAAATTTGATGGCTGAGAAACTTCTCTATTTCATCACGGTTTGATAAAGTTGCTGGTCTTGAATGAGCTCCAGAAAATAAATAGAGATTGGTCTTATTTTTTATTTATTAGTGGATTTGAAATGGAAGCTTTAACCCCAGCCAGACACCCTAAGATTAAGGGTAATCCCTCACCACCAGTAGAAGAATCCAGTCAGCTAGTGGTTACTAAAGCAAAGAGGTTTGTAAAGATGAAACCAAGGAAGTAGGTTGAAGATATAACTGAGAAAACATCAGGGCTTGTTTTAGAAACCTTATCATTTGCAAAATAGAGAGTAGAAAGGGTCAAAGAAACAAAACAAAAACAAGTGGCCAGTAAGCAGGAGACCCAAAGAAAAACAAGAAGTCAAATATTAGCATCAAAGGGGAAAACAGTTGTTTCAATGGAAGAGGACAGTACAATGATGAAAGGAAACTTGGATGATATACTACATGCAATTGACATAGAAGAATCACCCATTGTGCAGGCAAATTTCATTGAAGTGAATGAACCCAAACAGAGAAAAATGAATTCAGCAAAGAAATTAGAATTTGAAGGTGAGAATGCAGTTTTTTTTTTCAAGCTCTAAAACCTCTAACCAGGCATGAAAATAAACTCCAAGAAAGTAGTAAATATATCCAAGTAACTATTGAAGCAGCCAAAGTCCCTGAAAAGGTGATTGATCTCTCATCACCTATAGCGGAGCATGCAGTCAATAAGGTAGAGAAGGGAAAAGAACACATGTTAGAGTGTCAAATATTGGAAGAAAGGTTGAAAATAGCAAATCAAGAGCTGGAAATGATGAGAAAGAGGGCAAGACCGAACAACATTGAAAAAAAATAATTCAAGAGATTGAAGGTTGTTTGGGAAGGTCAAACAATTGCTAGGTTAGATATCCCAAGAAGTGCACAACAGTTCTTTACATGGACAGTTCCAGCCATTAAAGAAGAAAATTTTGTTAGAGTGATAAACACTCATTTGAGAGCAAGTAAAAAAAATATATAGGCCAAGTAGAGGATTTGGAGCTACATTTAAAACAGTCTCAACATGAACCAAATAGCAGAGGTACAAAATGACAAATTCAAAACAAACTCTAAATGGAAAATGAGGATTAAAGTTTGTGAAGATTATGTTTTTTAGTCCAAATAGCTGATGGTTTTGATGAAGCCAATGATATTCTGAAGTTGTGGTACCTTTTTTTTTAAATTTTGTCAAAATCTGGTTAAAATGGTTTGCACAACAGTTTCGTAGCGCCTGTAGTGCAAAAAGGGTGAAATGCGCTACGAAACTGCTGTAGCAACTTTTTCACCCTTTTTCTTATCAAATTTTGGAGGGAAGACCAGATATTTTGATTTGAAATTTCTAAGGAAGTTATATCAAGTGAATATCAAGGTAAAAATGAGGAAAATAAAGTTAAATTTTGAAGAAAATAGGTAAACATACTGCGCTACGAAACTGTGCTGCTTTTGTAGCGCATGTCTATTTTCACTGTTTTGAGAAGTTAAAAGTGGTTTCACACAGCTGTCATGAAGGGATGACTTGGGACATATGCCACTCATGTTACTAACATCAATTAGCTTTGAATTTATCAGCTAGAAGTGGTCAGAATATCTCAAGAAACTAAAGGGATCCTAAGCCTAAAAACAGGGGAGTAGTTTCCTAGATTACAGGGGATCAACATCATCAACATTATGGTTATAACAAGTTGAAACTCATCATCAAGATTCAACTTAATGGAATGATAGGTTGAAAATGATGTGTTTAAGTTTAGATAAAGCTGTTTTGAGTAGAACCAGAAGAGTTCTAATTCTATTTGTAATAGGACTCTATGTTTTTTTTACAGCTGTGTTTGTAATAAATACCATGTTTTATAGTTAGAATAGGTGTCAAAACATGGGAATTTGAGGTATCTAGTTATGGAGAAGCTTATCTAATAATGTAAATAATCTATAAAATATCAAGAAGTTGAAATAGAAAGGGTTGGACATTTGTTAGCAAAAAGGCTATGTTTTATGTATGTGACCGTTTTCAGCCTAATACAGAATTTCTACTTAGACAACTCAAGATTCATAAGGAGTTCTTGTATGTTCTTGTTCTGATGGCATATTTTCAATATTCTATTGCAGTGTTTTTTGATTATGTTACTCAGAATTCATCAATGATGCTTTGACTTCCTTGATAGACAAACTGACTATGTGTTTCACTGTTCTACATGTTTATTCCTTGACTTGAACTCTGATATGCCTTGAATTTCATGCTAGGTATATTATCTTGTCTTTTATGAAGATATCATGACTCCATAAGCCAAATGTAAACTTGCTAATGTGATTTACAACCATTTTGCATCATTTATCTGTTTTTATCTCATATAGAGTTAGCCATCTACATATTTATCAAAAACTCATAGACCCTTGAGAGAGCCCTCTCAGGTTGAGGAGGCTAAGCCTCAACCAAAAGATTGGTTTGAAATAGTTGTAGAAGATTGGTTTGCTGAGCAACCTATCAGGTCTGATTTTGTGATGAAATTTTGGTGCGTCTGCTGGGAGTCTGAAGGTTATACTTTCTCAAGATTTTGAAGCTGAACTTCTTAAGGTAGCAAGAGCTCAGGAAAATTTTCGAGGTTGCATCTACCTTGGTGACTCCATTTAAAGTTTATATGTTCAAATATGTCTTCGAGAAGGAGATATACGAGGAGTAATCCTGACCCAAATCCACCTACCCTTGTGGAAAATCCAAACACCATTTCAAGAGGCAGTCAACTCATTTCTGAAATATCAGGTACTCTATCTCATTTGGAATCCTTGTCCTTTGAAATATCAAGAAGTCTTGAAGACAAAAGAGTTGATGATAAAATTCATGAGGATTTGTTTAGATCATAAAATGAAAAGGAGCTAATTGAAATTATCTTAGACTTACATAAGAGAGGAATTGACACCTCAGCTCTAGTAACAAAAGAAGACAAAGAGGAATTCTGGGAAGTTGTCAATTTAGAGTTGTTGTTGGAAAGAGAGTCTCTAGAAAAATTAAAGGAGCTTGATCCTTTCAAAGTATTTCTGAAATGTAAATCTGGTTTACCTCTTCCCAATTGGAGCTCAATTTTTAGTGGACTACAAGGACCTAGCAGTCTTCCTCATAGCAGTTTATCATCTACTATTTTTTCATTTCCTAAAATTACCACAGTGCCTCTGACCATGGCTAGAAATCCACCTGCTGCACTTGCTATATATGCCTCTCTCGTCCTTCCTATTGTCTTACATGACCTCCCTAGTAAATATGCTGCTAGAATTAAAACACGAGGAAGTGATGAAGACATTACAGTAGAGGATCATGTAGATCAATTTAATGACTTTATAGATAGGTAGGAGGTTGATCATGAAGATGTTAAATTGAGATTTTTCACTCAGAGTTTTACTAGTGAGGTTAGGAAATGGTTTAAAGCTCTTCCCCCCCATAATTATTCATAATTGGAATGAATTTGAAGATGTTTTCCTAAGAAAATGGAGAAATAGCACTAATCCAGTACAAGCCCTTATTAAGTATAGTAATTTGAAAAGAGTTGCTGATGAAACTGCCCAAAATTTTTCAAAAAGGTTTAATAAAGTGTTAGATTCTATTCCTACTCATTTGAAACCACCAAAAGCTTTAGGTCAAATGAGGTATCCTGAAGCTTTTGACTATGAGTTTTCCATACTGCTGAGAGAAAGAGAATCTCCTACACTTTCTGAAATCCAAAATGATGCTGTGAAAGTGGAGGTTAATTTGCTAACAACTAAAAAGTAAAAATTAGGTAAGGGTAAGTTGAAAGAAGAAGAGAAACCTTCATCCTCTACCTCTCAAGATAAACTAGATTCAATGATGAAAAAAATGGAAAAATTGATGGATAGATTAGCCCTTGGAAATACCTGTACTCCTCCTACACAACATGAACCTCAATTTAGAAACCCCCAATTTAGGAGACCTCAAAATCAACAAAGACCAAGGGAGAATATAAATCAGCAGCCTGATCCTCCAGTGAGACCTCCTTTTCAACAGAATTTGGTTGATGAATAAGATGACCCTGAGTTCTTGAGGAGTCTATTCATTTTTTTGATGAATAAATGTCAGGAATTTTCTTGACTAAGGAAGAACATGATCAATCAGATCAAAAAAATCATGAAGAAGAAACATCAGACTATCTAAAGGGGTATTGACATGCTATTTTTGAGATTCATAAACAATATAATCTCAGGTATAGGAAGGTACCTATTATTGCAAACAAGAAACAACCTAAGAAGGATGCACCTAAGGTTGTTGATGGCAAGAAGGAAGCTCCTAATTTCATTGAAGTTTAGAAATATGCATCAGTTGTTCCTCCTACCAAAGAAACTGAAAAATTTGTTTTTGTTTTCAATCTTGACAATGAAATTTCTAAGATAAAAATATCAGTCCCTTTTGGTGAGATTCTCAAGATAGATGAATATAGAAGCAAGATTGTTAAAATGCTAAACTCACAACCTGGAGCTGCTAATATCTTGAATGTATTAGAATATCATTCGACCATATATTTGGGCCCAAGACTAGAAGATGAACAGAATGAGGAAGTTCCTCCTTTTTATGTGAGTCTTAGCATTCACGACATGAAATTTCACAATGCTATGTTGGATTCAGGGCCCTCTCAAAATCTTATGCCTAAAGTAATCATGGAAAGGATGGGGTTAGAAATAACTAGGCCATACAAAGATTTGTCTTCTTTTGATTCAAAAAGAGTTCAATGCATTGGTCTAATCAAGGATGTTTTTGTTGGTCTGACGCAAGTTCCTACTAAGACTGTAGTCACGGACATTTTTGTAGCAGAAATTCCACCAAATTTTGATATGTTGTTGTCAAGGTAATGGGTAGCAAAAATTAAAGGTACAATGTAGATGGATCTTACTTATGCTACCATTCCAGTCTTTGGGGAGAAAAGAATATTGTATTGAGAGACAAGGATGGCCTACATGGTGAGTAGAAAAGATAAACCCCAAAACTTTCCAATTTACACTCTTGATACTGAGCTTGGTTATGCTATTATTTTCAATGACTTGACTAATGAAGCGGAAGAAGACAATAAAGTAGAAAATCAGAGTTCTAAAATTCAACAGTCTGAAAATCAGCAAGCAGAAGGTCAGCAAATCAACAATAAAGAGGAAGAAGGTTGGTGGTCATTACATTTTGATGGGTCAGTAGGCAAAGAAGGAGTAGGAGCAGGGATCTGGATTAGAAATCCAAGTGATGAAAGTAAGTTATTCTCCTATAAACTGAACTTTGATTGCATGAATAACATGGTTGAATATGAATCCTTGATTTTGGGTCTAGAAGTGTTGAAAAGGATGAATGCTCAAAACATTTATGTTTTTGGAGATTCAGAATTAGTCATAAAATAGATTGAGGGTGTTTATCAAACATAGGACACAGGGATGAGAGAATATAGGAATTTGGTTTTGGACATGTTAGAAAAATTTCAAGCCTATTCATTGACAATTAAAACTAGAGAAAAAAACTCCTTTGTTGATTCTCTTGTTGTCTCTTCAAGCCTTTTCATTATTATTATATACTCCACAGAAAAGTATGAAGTTGAAGTCCGCCATATGCCAGCCATTCCTGATAATATTACTCATTGGAAAGTTTTTGAGGATGACCAGCAGGTGAAAATTTTTATTGAGTTGAAAGAAGAATTTGAAAATGTACAAGTAGATCAACAGAACATGTTAGCTAAATCTAAAGGAAATTCTGAAGTTTTGCAACTAAATAATAATTCCATACCAAAGGGACTCATACCTCTAGAATTTTTTTTTGTATCAGAATGATGTTTTTAAATCTCCCAATATGCAAGTTGATGATGAAGAAGTTGAGAGTTGTAACCTTGGTACTATAGCTATGCCAAAAAGATTCATAGATGTCTTTGCTTGGAACTATGCTGATTTGAAAGAATATGATCCCGCCATTATTCGACATACTATTCCCATAAAGGAAAATGAAAGACCTTTCAAGCAGAAGTTAAGGAGGATCAACCCACTTCTCATGCCTTTGATTGAGAAAGAGGTTAAAAATATTTTTTATGCTAAAATCATTGTTCCAATCAGATTTTCAAATTGGCTTGCAAATTTGGTTCTAGTTAGGAAGAAGAGTGGGGAAATCAGAATATGCAATGATTTCAAAAATCTGAATAAAGCCTCCTTGAAGGATAATTATCCTCTCCTAAAGATGGATCAAAATTATCAAACTATTGTCGGTTCTTAGAGAATGTATATGCTTGATGGTTTTTTAGGTTATAATTAGATCCTTGTGCATCTTGATGATCAGGAAAAAAACAACCTTTACTACACCATGGGGTAATTTTATGTATGCCAAGATGCCATTTGATCTCATGAATGCAGGAGCTACCATTCACAGGGAAATGGAAATTTCTTTTTCTGAAGAAAAGGACATGATGCTTGGTAGGAATGGTTACAACCTACAAGCTATGGTCACATGAAAAAAAATATGGTTAGCAGGTTAGTGAACACGTGCTAATATATATAAAACACACTAAATTATGGAATGTAGTATGTTGCATATAATAAGAAGAAACACAAATAAACTAAAACAAAAACACAAACTCCAATGAGTCAAATGAGACAATAATACAAACGATGGAATAAAATGCCCTCTTATTGACCGCTACTAGTAAGAAAGGTATAACGTTACACATTTTCCAAAGCATCCTTAGAAATATGGAGTTCAAAGACCCAGTACAAGGAGGTTTTTACCCTTGAGTTGATGTTGCAAGGCGTCTCTCTTGAGCTGATGATAGTCTTATTTGGGAATGATGACCTTGGAACACATGAAACCCTAATTGACCTAGTGGGGGGGTTCTTTGACCTAGTCCTTGACTGAAAATTGGCTTTGGAGGCTTCAAGTGGAAATAGAGTATTTCTCAAAGTGGTGTATTGAAGATCCAAAATCCAATGTACTTTATTTATATTAAGAGCCTATAAAGATAGATTTGAGACCATCAATGCTTGAGGAACCTGGTGAACATGGGAAAGAGTAGGCTATAGGAAAACCCTAGATGTAAAATGGAGTTATGGGCAAGGGAAAACAGAGTAAAGAGGTCATAGGCAGGAAAGGAGACTGAAAATGATAGGTATAAGCTTAGGAAGAGTTTTAAAGAGTGAAAGGGAAACCATGGAATGGAAAAATGATAGGATAGTGAAAAAAGTTTCTATTAGGATAATGAAGGCAGTAAGATTTCTAAAATCACAATATTTAGGGAATTTTATTTTTAGAAATCTAGAACCAATATTTAGTCATCTACAGATAGTAAAAATTACTGATGAATAACATATCCACCACCTGAGCCAACCGTGTGGTCCCTCACCCATCTGTATTGATTGTATGTGTTAACACTGGAAAATTGTACAACAAAAGACGACATTATATAATGTCAAGTAGAAGGATTTAAAGGGTTGGAAGGCATTGCAAAATCTAGAAAGTATTTAAAAATATCTAAGGTCTGAGGAAAAATAAAATTTGAACTAGTCCTAAATGCTTTTGCGTGCATTATCCTTTGTGAAGAGCACCTTTGCGTGCCTTATGGCCAGAAATGCGCAAAATCCTGAGAAAATGTCACTTTCCGGGTTCACACAAAGAAAAGGACAAGTGATTCCTCACTTGAAGCTGCCTAAAGAAAACCACCAATGCCTTCTTAGACACCAAGTGAGCACAAGAGCACACAAAGGAATCATACCCCTCTCTTGGGTCACCATCCATAATGTACCAAGGGAGGGAAGGAGGATTTGAAATTTCATATATAAGGCCACCATGAGATGAAGAATGGGTGAGCATATTTTTATGCTGGCCAGAATTTCCCAAGAAATACTAGCAGTGTGTGATTCGGAGCTAAAGATAGAGGGGACTAAATTGTTGGCCATCCAACAAGTTCAGTCCAACATAGTAGAGAGAGAGGGAGACTGCATCGAGGCAAGCTTGGGATAAAAACATCCTTGCATCGGGACTTAGAACCCATGTTTTAGGGGCCCTTTGGAAAGAGGGTAAAGTTTCACTCTTATTACTACCAGTGTTCAATAAGAGGGGCCTAGAGCCACCGTTCGTATTATTGGTTTCATTTTAATCTTTTCAGAGCTCGTGTTTATTTATTTTATTTTTTAGTTTAGTTTTAGTTTATATATGCATGTTATTTCTCTATCTAGTATGCTTATGATTCTATCTTGTTCCACTAACTTGCTTATATCCACTTCTTTTTCTGCCCTTTACCAATAAATTAAGTGGGTAGACCACACCCCTCAAGTTGGTGTGATTTTGTACATACGTGCACCAAAATATCCCAACAGTATGTTTGAAGGTGGGCCTCCTGAATCTAAAGGTATATATTTTCATTTGGTAATTGAGTATTGGGTTTACTTATTGTGGATATTTTTGGACATGGATTGATGGGGGGATTTAGCAAAAAGAGTGGGATTAGTTTGTGCTCCTATCCCCTTGATCTCTTTTAGATGTTACCTTTGGATCATAGTCACGTGGGATCTCCTTTATTGAATATTTGGTTCTAGGGTGGTACTACTTGGGAAACCTCAACTTTGTGTGTGTGGTACACTCCTTTATCTGCATATTTATTCCCTTTCCACTCACTATACCACCATTCATCATTTCTCCCACCTGGGTCCACATTGCCTCCTTGGGTCCACATAGGGTCAACCTCCATGTCCCCTTGTCCCCACATTGGGTCAGGCCTGGAATGGTTCCCTAGAGGTTGAAGTAGCTAAAAGAAAAATAAAAAACATAATTGGCCACAGTTAATAGGAAATTGTACCACAAAATGCGAAAGATGGTCGCGACAAAAATAATTAGCACATGGGAAAAAACCAATACATGAGATCTACCCCATATCCATGGGCATCACCCTGGTTCCATAGGCCCTATATGACCCTCCTTTATCATTCAGGAACCCATGATTTCCCCAACCCCTAGAGGGAAATAAACCACCCTACCTAAAGGGGGTAATCACTGCTATATATTACACATTGTGCTCTTATCCTTTGAGCCCCGAGTAGTTAATTAAAGAAAATTCCTAAAAGGAAAAATTCATATAAATAAGGGTGGAAAAATCAAGGCCGAGGAACCTCATGTACCATGATTGTTCCCTCCTACACATTATAAACCAAGGTGTGGGCTTCCACTTATATAACTGCCCTTATGCCCCAATATGTGGACTAGGATTTCCCCTCTCACTACCTATGCCATTTCACTTGTTTATCACTTTCCACCCCCATTCAAAAGATTTACCTTGAAACTAATATCCCCTTTAAGGGTTGAAAACACCTAATAAGGTATGTGGCTAAACCCCTTTGGAATATGGAGACACTAGCACATGCCAAATCCCACTATTTAAGGGCATGCCATTGTGAAGAGCCTAATTTTCTATCCATGATTTGTAATCCCTTCTACACAATTAATCTAATGAATGGTTGTATTGGAATCCTAGGGGATGCATTGGATCTTATATGGGATTGAAGGTGGCTTCCATTTGGGTTTGGTATCCCTATATGGGGTCCTAACCCCTAGAGGGCTACATTGGCACATATAGGGTGTCATGGAGAGCTATGCGCCTCTACAATAGCATAGAACACTCCACGTATCGCCATCAATGTTCAGAGGCTACTAGCGATCCACTTTTGGGATGATGATGATGTGCTTGGTACGATATGCCCAACAGACCCCACAGGAGCCCCACACTATTTTCAGGTGTCCCAAGAATTTTAAAATGTCATGGTAGTGTTCATTCCATCACTCGAGCCCTTGCATAGGATCTACAGGATTCTTCGACTCATATGGAGACCCATGGGGTCATTTATGTGCCCCCACACACACTGGGAGCACCACAGGTCTAGTACTTGGAGAACAAGGGGCCACCCCCTTGGCCATCATATTTTGAGGAGTTTATTCGTCATTGTGGCAATTGAGGATATTATTAGGCCTTTGGAGGGCCCCACAACATGTACATATTATTATTTACCCCTCTGAGAGGCTTGTTTTTCCATTTATGAGCTAGTTTGGTGGGCTTGTCGCCATTATGGGCTTTATTTGCACATTATTTTTCTAGTAGGGGCTAATGTAGGCTCATATGCTAATTCAAACTCCTAAGAGTGGTATAAATTAATGTTAGGTACATTCCTTTGGATCATCACTTCACTTGGGATCTCTCTATCTTTAGAGAACTTCACATTTCTTAGTGGATGATGGATGACTTTTGATGTATGGATTTGGGCCATTTTTTTTATCTTGAAGCTTCATTTTTTTTTTAAAATGTGATACTGGTTGGATATAATATCTAACTTTGTAAGTAAATTTTAATAATATATTCTTGTTTTGCATACCATTAAACTTCGCTATAATTATGGCTAATTGTTGCATGATTGGAATGTGGAATTAAGTGTGTATTTAGATTGTTTGATGTATGAGACATTGTTAAATGAATGAAGTGTCCTAGAGTTTATTTTGTATCGATAATCTTGCACCATTTTCATGATGTATAAATGATTGAAGGTTACTTTGCTTCTCTTTCCCTTAACATTGGACGAATTTGACTTTTCGAGCCTCCTTGATCAAAAAACCGAATTCTAAATCATTATCATTCTTGACCTCATATCCCCAAGGGAATCATGCACTGGTCCCTCAAAAGGGTGGTCATTTTCTGCTTCTTTCTTAACTTTTTCTCCTTTCCCCTAGCTCTAGCCTTTATAAGTCACCTAGGGCATCAATTTACTGGGAATTCACCCATAGGAAATCTTCGATCTCCTAGAGGCTACTGCGCTGATGTTTCCCTTCATTCTCCTCCAAATTTAAGACAATTTCAATGGTAGAATCTCCAGGAACCTCAAGCCTTAGCTCTAGGACCAAGTTTTACCTAGGTATCCACAAGACTGGAACCTAGTAGGATGAATTTGACCTTTGAAGAAAAATTTCTTGTTTGATCCTTTCCCCTCACCTTACCTAGGATAGGAGAATCATTGGTTGCTATAACCCATCCTCGAACTTGGGCCAGCTCCACTTGGTCCTGTGTGGTCCAATTTTCTATAAAATATTAATCATCAAGGTATATTTGGGAATCCAAGTTCTTATAGGATTATAGGGATCAGGAAGCACCTTTACAAGTTTTACTCTTTATTCTTGCCCTCCAATCCTCACCCCCTTATCCCTAGAAAGGAAATTCCTTGGCTTAAAGTGTAAGCATGATCCATTCTTCGCCTCCTCCTAAGAAAGGGTTTAATAGTTCACCTCTCATCTATCCGTTGATATATCCTTTATAATTTTCTTTCCAAAAAAAATCAGGACATCTTCCATCTGTGAAAGGCCATAAAGAGCAGGGAGCCTTAGCTGTGGTGACAATGGGCTAAGTCTCCATTATTTCACTTAACCTAGTAGTTTCCCTCTTAGGTACCTTGATGGTTTGAGTGGTAACATTTCTAGCATCGTTGTCGGGGACATGAAACATGTGTTTTTTCCCCATACGACATATTTACTTATCATTATTGGTGACCCCATTGGAAGAACGAAGCCCTAGTTCTTCATTAAAATTCAAAGTCAATGCTTGTAGGGTGAAACAAGCATCTATCAAGGAATTTACATTCACCCTGGAAACTCCATATTAACCCTAATATGAAAAATCATAAGAAATGTACTACTATGAGAGAAAGATTAATCTTGGTTTTACATTTGAAAAACTCACTAACTAAGAGATTCGCAAACTACAAAAGAGTGTGGATAAATATGAATAATATTATCAAAATGTATTGGAAGGTATGTATATGGAGCTCATGCTTCGGTTTTATAGATCACAAGTACAACTCGACATAATGAGAGATTTATATGAGAAGGATCCTAGTCGCCTCTTTGACTTGGCTTGCATAACTGATGCTTTAAATATTCTAACTGACGTAATCAATGATAAATGTTATAGTCCCGCAAAGGATGATCAATTGTGTAATATTCCCAATTAGTCATGAGCTAATTGGAATATTCTTTTTTTTATTACTTTTTTTAAAGAATAAAAGAGCAAAGGAGGTCCATAATACTCGTTAATAATGAATAAATCAATGCCAAAGATGAAAAGGCTAAAAGTTGGCTGTTAAATAAACCACCCTTGAGTAGCTCTTGGGAGAGTTTGTATTGCATTGTCCACTATCTGGCTAAATTCCAAGCTTCTTCTTTCAATTAAAACACAGATCCTATTGAGGGTTTGGTTGTCTTTGCAAGATGTAGCAAGTGGAGACTAGATCTTTTAGATCTAGGCCATTTCAGTGCTCCTTTTCAGTGGAGGAGCTTTATACTTCATTTGGAGGACAATATTGAAGGCTTTGGAGGTCATTTTGAGATATTGGCATTAGGCCAACCTTATTTTCATCCCTATAACCCATTTTTAATTCCAAATCTGTGTTAGTCCTGTAGGTGCAGTTGCAAGGTGATTTGGCACACCATTTGGAGAGTTGGTTTTTAAGTGTTGGGGATCTGCCCTTCACTTTGGAGATATATTGGAGGAGGCTCTTCTATTGATCATATCAGATCCACCACACATTCCAGATCTGTAATTTTCAATATATATACAGTCTTAGATCTAAAATCTACAACTTGTGCTTGGTGTTTTGCTGAACACCCCAAGGGGGTTCTATAGAGGAGCTTGGATAGTGCATGGATCTAACATAGATCTAAATTTTTATGCACATAGCAGATCTGGATTTGATGTATAATATACTACTATTGCAGAGGAAATAAAATAACATTGTAAGGGTTTTCTAGCTTTTATATATGGTTGCATCACCTCATATTGAGGGATTTTATTCATTGGAGACTTTCTTTTCTTGTTATGCATCTTATGGGCCATTTATTACACATGTTTTTCTACTGTAATAAAAAATGAAAGGTCCCCATATTGGCCTCTTTCTCTATAAAATATGATCTGCATTATTTTCCTATCTTTCTGCATTGTATTTTTGTATTTCCCATTTGGGAATATTACAGTGGTATCAGAGTGTTATCTTCGCACAACTTGTGCATTCTAAAGCAAATATGTCTTATGAAGAAGGAGAGCCTCTTACTGACAGAGAAAAGAGGTATCAAAATGGAAGGCACATAAAGTTTGATTATAAAAATGATAATGAAGACAAGGGTAAAGCCCCTTTATCTGGAGGTGAAGATGTGGAGAAGGATTTCCCTAAGATCCTTCTTAGAGCCATGAAATACCTTGCTAGAGAGATCAAAGAGATGTGGATGGATAGAATCAAGGAATCCCCTAAGTTATTTCATCATGGACAAAGCTCTTGCATGTCTCACCACTGGAATTTTCAACCAGTGCATCAACCACAAGTTTCCCAATGCTCTACCATGCCTAAATTTTTTGCTGTGGGAAATGAAGGGTTTCAAGAGCATGAATCCCTTGAATACTATTTTGAAGAATATGAGTCTAAAAATCAAATATTCAAATATCACTTGAGTTTTCAGGAGTTTTTTCAAATAAAGGACAATAGAAGACCAAGGCATCATCATAGAGGTGGTGGATTCATTCAGAATCATGATCGACGCCACACTATGGGAAAATTATTTTTACCCACTTTTTATGGGTCATCCAAGCGTTCTACCAAATCTTGGGTAGAAAGACTTGACATATACTTTTAGTTAAACAAGGTTCCAGAAATGGAAGCCATTAAGATTGTAGCGCTACACCTTGAAGGTGAAGCACATGACTGGTGGTTCCATGGCTTGTCTACATTGGGTCATGCCAATGTGATTTCTTATTTAGAGTTCACTAGAAGGTTGGTGGAAATATTTTATAGAAGAGATCCAGAATCAGAATTCATGAGCCTTGCAAAGTTGAAAGAATTAGGTAATGTAGAAACTTACATCTTTGAATTTTTAATACTTTCTGTTATGTTTCCTGATTTGTCTACAACAAGAAGGGTGTACATGTTCATTGATGGGTTAGATGAACCTATTCATGGGTTGGTTAAACATACCAAGCCCACTACCATACATGATGCTATTGAGAGGGCTAGAGACCTTCAATATGCCTTGCTAAAAGTAAAGGAAACATTTCAGCATAAGCCCTCATTTCCTTCAAAGGGAAAGGAAGAAAAGGTTGCTCCTTCTAAGGAGAGTCAAAATAAAAAACCTCTTGATGATGATGTCCGGAGAGATCTAAGAAGAAGGAAGCTTTTCTTCACTTTCCAAGAATCATGGGCACTTGGACATAGATGTGCAGCTAGAAAAGCACATTACATAGAGGTCTTCTCAGATGATGAGGAGGAAGAAGAAGATGAACCAAGAAGAGGTCACAACACTGAAACTGCAGGAGGAGAACCAACACCATCAGGAGATGGGAATGGAGCATTTTCTCCTATTGGATGGGCTCTTGCATATTTGAGAGGAGTACCTAAGTTCTTGAACTTAAGAGTTCAAGGTCCCATCTTGAATCAGAGGGTTTCTGTTTTGGTTGACAGTGGGGCTACCCACAATTTTATTGATGCCCAACTAGTGCAAAGGAGGGAAATACCCACCGATGCTTTTGAAGGATTCTCTGTTTTGGTCCCAGGAGATAGAACAATGCAATTCATGCATTATGTCCCATAATTATCAGTTAACATGGGGACATATACATTTATTAATCACTTCTTTGTGGTTTACATACCTAACACCAATGTGATATTGGGTGTTCAATAGTTCATCACTTTGGGAAAATTCACCACTGATTGGGAGGCTTTGAAAATGGAATGGGTGGATAATAAGAGTGGTAAGGCTGAAATGATCAAAGGCATGCATACATATCCCTCACATACAACTTCCACAAAGAAATTAGAGATGGACTTGTGCAATGGAAGCAAGGACCTTACAGTCCCATCTATTATTCTCATGAGATTGCTGCATGTGACACTATTATCTAGTGGCAAACCACTTGGGAGGCCACCTAATTAAAATTTGGAGGGATAAATCTCACAACATAATGCTAAAGCATAGATCCAGGAGGGATGGGAGCATTATAAGGCAATAATACAATGCTGGGAATCTTGGGTAGGCTCAAGGAGGAGGAAGACATTCTCCCACTATCATCATTACCCACTCTCATTTTAGATTTTGTGCAGTGGGAGGAGAAGCATGAAAGGAATGACCTTCCAACATGTACCTTTGGCATGGGATATGTCAAGGAAGAGAGCAGCCATATGACAAACATTTCTGTTGGTAGATCATCAATGCTATCATTATGGGAGATTGATCCGTATTGGAAATCCCAACTGTTGGTGGATTATTCCAAGGATATTCACACATGCATGATACTTGATGACCAAATACATGAAGAGGGATATTCAGTCCAAGGAGGAGTCATCTACTATCATGGTAGGATCTTCTTGTCTAGAGCCTCCAAGCTCAAGGAGAAGTTGCTACAAAGGGCCTATGAAGAGTTCTGTTTCAGCCATACATATTCCATGAGATTCCACAACATTATCATGAGAAGCTACACTTGGAAGTGATTTGAAGGAGAACTATATCAACATTTTCAAAGATTCATGTAACATGTGGAGATGGGGTAGCAGCATAACTCTATAAAGGAGTTAATTCATCCATCTCTTTCTCTTTATGAGAGAGGGGATAGATCTATGCACCACTCATCTATTTAAGGAGAAAATTTGGTGAAGAATATGCTCATGTAAATAATGTTTCATTTGATTATTTTTTTCATTATTTCACCATGTATATGCAGGCCATAACTCCAAGAAGGAGTATTGTATCTTATAAAATTCATGGCCAACTATGGGCCACAAAATTTTCTGAACATGGCCACTCCCTCAGAGGACAAAGGGAGATTTTGTTTCAAGATGGGTGCATTCCTAAGGCACCAATATATCTCACACTTCCAGCCATAGTGAGATGAAATGGGCAGCAAGTAAGTGGTGGGAAAACCACTTACCACATCATGATTTGATGCAGTTAGGAGATGCACTGTGCTGGTTCCACATGTGGGACTATGACCCACCTCCATATGCACAAATTTTTGTTTGTATGTATGTAGTTTTGATCCCATACATTGATAATGTACTTGTACTTTTTATGGGGATGTATGATCCGGATTTATGCAGGAACACAACAGAATAAACACATAACCATAAATACAGAGATGCAGCGGAAATAATGCGTCATTTCATTAATAACAGAAATATGCTTACAGACATAATGGAAATAAAATAGCTAGGGTGCTGGTAGCGAATATCTGAGAAGAGATGTGATGGCTACAGACCTCTGAACTCAGTTACAATGAGGCTCTAGGGCCTATTTATTATTGAGAAACAATGGAGAACCCTAAACATCCCAAAAACCTAACCCTAGGAGATGAAGCGCCAAAACTATGGGCCCCGTTTGGGTAAATTGGTGTTTCAACTTCCCAGGGATGTAACTTTGGCATACTATCTCTGTTTGATGCACATGATACATCATTAGAAAGCTCTATCCGAGGAATAAAACTTTCGGGAAAAATTTTATGATCAAATTCACTAGTAAAATGATACCCAAAAAACGTCGTTTAGGGCCTCAAAACGGCTCCCGAAGTTCAGGACCCGAAAAACTGCTAAAAATAGTAAGTTTTGTTGCAACTTGAAAACTGAAAGAACTGATGATGGGGGTTCAAATGGAATAGGTGGGTGGCCACCAATATCCACTTGGATCATTAAGCCCCCAAAATGGCTCCGAGAGTGGAGGACCCGAAAACCTGCTAAAAATAGTAAGTTGTGCTGAATGTGAAAAGCTGCAAGAATTGATGGTGCTGGTCCAAATGGAATAGGTGGGTGGCCACCGATATCCACCTGGATAAATGTATGGAGGGAGGATGGGAGGTATGTATGTGTCCTATGGGATGGAGATTCTCCATGTATCTTATGTTACATGTTTCAGGGAGAACATTGGGCAAACCATGTTTGTTTCATTTGAGCTATTGTCTCCTTATGGGATGGATTATTTACATCTCATGAGAAATTTGGAGGAGAAATTGATGGAGGGATTGATTGGTGAACACTTAGCTTATGGAGGAAGCTTATCACATGATGGTGTCACCAATGGAGGAGAAGAAGAGCTGCAATAGTCACCTTGTCAGTTGCCTGAGGACAAGCAACATTTGGGAAGGGGGGACTACAATATTCCCAATTAGTCATAAGCTAATTGGAATATTCATTTTTGTTTTATTACTTTGTTTAAAGAATAAAAGAGAAAAGGAGGTCCATAACACTCCTTAATAATAAATAAATCAATTCCAATTATGAAAAGGCTAAATATTGGGTATTAAATCAAGCACCCTTAGGTTTGAAAGGGACTGGAAAATTTTGACTGGGTCAACCTTGATCAAATCTATAGTGCTGTCATGGAGGAGTGGCCATCAATGAGGCACAATGCAGTTTTAGATGGAGATGCCTTGTGTGGAATAAGTGATCTCATTGGAAGTGGTTTAGGGTTTGCAAGATCTTGTCTTATAAAAGGAAGGGGATGGTAGCATTAGAGGGGTTGATGTTTATCATATTTCTGAATATATTGTATTTTTAGACATATATCTTTCCCTTGATTTTTAGCTGAGATTGAATGTTATTTAGCATTGGGTGTTATTGATCAAGGATCCCACCTCTTCCCATTGAGTAGCTCTTATGAGAGTTTATATTGCATTGTCCACTATTTGGCTGAAGGACAAGCTTCTTCTTTCAACTAAAATGCAGATCTTGTTGAGGGTTTGGTTGTCTTTTCAGGATGCACCAAGTGGAGACTAGATCTTTCAGATCTAGGCCATTTTAGTGCTCATTTTCAGTGGAAGAGATTTCTACTTCGTTGGGAGGACAATATTGAAGGATTTGGAGCTCATTTTCAGATATTGGCATCAGGACAACCTTATTTTGATCCCTACAATGTAGTTTTACTTCCAGATCTACGTTATTCCTGTAGGTGCAGTTGCAGGGTGATTTGGCACACCATTTGGAGAGTTGGTTTTCAAGTGTTGTGGATCTGCCTTTCACTTTGGAGATCTATTGGAGGAGGTTATTCTATTGATCATATCAGATTAGCCACACTTTCTAGTTCTGTAATTTTTAGTATATTTGCAGTCAGCTTAGATCTCAGATCTACAACTTGTGCTTGGTGTTTTGCTGAAAACCCTAAGGGGGTTCTATAGAGGAGCTTGTATAGTGCATGGATCTGATATAGATATAATGTTTTATGCACATAGCAGCTCTAGATATGATGTATAATCTACTGCTGTTGCAGAGGAAATAAAATAATGCTGTAAGGGTTTTCCAGCTTTATATATGGTTGCAGCACCTGATATTGAGGGATTTTCTTCATTGGAGACTTTCTTTTCTTGTTATGCATCTTATGGGACATTTCTTACACATGTTTTTCTGTTGTAATAACAAATTAAAGGTCCCCATGTTGGCCTCTTTCTCTATAAAAGATGATCTGCATTATTTTCATATCTTTTTTCATTGTATTGCTACGTTTCCCATTTGGGAATACTACAAATTGGATGACATTGAAGAGAGCTAAAGTGTAAGTGAGGATGATAATAAAATGTCAGTTCTAGAGGTGGAAGAAAATGGAAATGAAAAAGGGAATATCTCTTCTGAGAATGATGAAGAGTTGGATCCTCTGAGCCTCCAAATCACACAGGAAAGAATGGATGAATATCACTGGTCATGTAGAGGGTTAGTAAGGGAATATAATTCTAATGAGGTATTCTTTCATTTGCATGAAGAAGAGGTGAAACTTCATAAGATGAAATGTGAGTATAAGGAGAACTCCACTAATGCTCTCCTCCTAGAATCATATTACCAAAATCATGCGACAAATAACTTATTTATTGTGCTTCAATAGAAGAGGGAAGAAGATCCCGTCTGTTTTTCAACTAACCATTAAGAAGATACCCTTGAGTATATAGCTGAGGAAGGTGTGTCCTTTTTAGGGCTACATGATGAATGGGATGATTTTGAAAATGCGTGTATTGAGTATGACAAGGCTATGTAAGTTCAAGCGAAGGCTTCCCTTGCATTTGTCAAAGATGTCACCCTTGATGACTCTCTTTTTGAGAACCTTAAGGGAGGTGATCCCATGAGATCCTTGGGAAGTATCATTGAAGATTTTTTCCAAATCGAAAAGGAGAAGTGGAAAATTGTTGGGCATCCATTTTATTGTGCTCCTATTTATGATAATGACAAAGAGGATGAGGCTGAGGTTGGCCTCCCCTTTCTTTCTGACATTATTCATGAGGACCTATCCATCGATAAACTTGGGAAGGAGAATTATTATTTTTCCTTACATGAAAAGGAGAAATTGGAGATAACTGACTCTCCTTATTTTGAAGGCCCTATCTTTGACACCAACAGTGATGGGATTGATAAATACTTTACTCATATCTACATTCCTTATGATTCTGAGAGTACATTCAAATCACTTGAACCCCTAGAGTTGGATTCTCACAAAAAGGGTCCCGTTGAAACTTCACCTTCCCATTTACCATTTTCTCTTGTTCATCACCTTGAGTCTTACACAAGTGGTTCCCTTAACCCTTGTCATGTGATTTAAAGTATCCATGAGCCCTTCCCCCCTTTTGTGCATTGTGTCAAGGAAGAGCCCCTCATTGAATATAATTTGTCTCCTTCGACATAACCTCACAATTATGAGTGCTCTATAAACTTCCCTCTCCAATGTGACCATCATCGTGAGCAACCTATTGTGTAATATTCCAAAAATTTAGCCTTAAACTAAATGGAATATTATAGTTGAGTTTATCACTAGGTAGGTGAATAAATGGGTGGGAAGGCCCATGAGCCTCCTAAGCATCAACAAAAACACTCTAAGTGTGAAAGGAGACCCTTTATGCAGCTTAATAAAACACCTCCAAGTATGAATAGGGATTATATCATGTTGATTCAGTGAACTTTGACCAAGTCAACAAAACAGTTGGGTAGGATTGGAGATTAATGAAGGAATAACGCAATTTTGGAGGGAGATGGATCTCGTGAAGGAAATGACCTAATTGAGTGGGGCCATGGGCAAGCAAGCTCACATTCTATTTAAGGAAGAGGATGACAAAATTTTTGGGTTATGATTTAGATTATTTTGAGATTGGTCTACTTAGACTATTTCTTCCTCTTGCTATTTAGCAAGGTAGCTATGTTGTTTAGCACCGGGTGTTCCCGAGCGGGAATCCCACCTCTTTCCTTGAAGAGTCTCTTGGAATAGTATTGTATTAATTTCCACATTAGGTTTTTAGGCCAAGCTTCAACTTTCTTCATCAACGCAGTTTCTGCAAGTTATTGTGCTGTGTTGTAGGGTGCAACAGTGGAGGGGATTGGAATCCCACTTTCTGAGCTAGTTTCTCATAGGAGGAAGGTTTCCTCCCCCCGGGAGATTTTTTTGGAGATCTTGAGATAATTTCGGATCTGTGGCATCAAGCCATACATTTCTCATCATTTCCAACACTGTTCCAGCTAGGGAATGCGTTATTTTTGGAGGCATATTTAGCAGGAGGTCTTAGGGTTTCTTTGCAATGTTTCCTTGTGATTGAGGGGCTCATCCTTTCATGGGAGGAGACCTTTGAAAATATATATATCAGATCTATTATTATTCAGCTTCCTACACTCTTGTATCTCATGTTATAGTGATTATTCAGTTTATTTCTGGAGATCACCATTCTATTTTGAGTGTATGACAAGAAACCCTTGCCAGGTTCTCTTGTATTTGTATAAGGAGACTAGATCTTAGCTCTTAAGAATTATTGATTAATATATGAGCAGATATACTTGTTCTCCTAATTTCTAAGTTTAAACCCTCATAAGGCTACGTAGTCTCTTTCATGTAATATTTCTGTGTAGTAGTGTATTGGGGTTTTAGTGATTTCCAGCTACACTAGGTGTGGGAAGTCTATTTACCTCACCTTGTTTCTTTTGTTTCTGATCTCCTTTAGATGGTAGAGGAACATATCTAATGGATTCAAGTGATGGTTTAAATTTTCATGGCATCCATTTCTGGAAATGCATTTTTTAGTGAATGCATTGTTGAACAGTCCATTTTTGAATATTATAAGATATTCCCACTACTGCATATTTTCCTTATTTTGGGATATTAAAGTGGTATTAGAGCAGCATTATTGTCTCAGCCTATGGATCTCAGGTCATTATACTATAAGAAGAAGGATAGATGGAAAGAGGAGAGTCTCTCAAATATTTTTCCTATATAGAGCATCAAAGAAGATCTGAAGAAGATGAGAAGGGAGATGGAATCTGTTGAGCTGCATCTTTGTCTAAAATTTTACAATTTTTTATCAAATAAGTACGTGATTGCACCTAGTGTTTTAATCTATTTTATCTTATTAAGTTGATGATTAGAGTCATTTATAATTAAATTATAAATTATTTGTATTAATTAAATTGAATAAGTATTTTGTGTAATAATATCGTTAATAATATGTTTTCATGATGGAAGGTGTATAAGTCCAACACTTTTCCATTTTGTTTTCTCATGGTCAAATCATGAGATAGGAATAAAGGGATAGATAAAATGTCTAAAGTTAAAAGAGTTATCGATTTCGGCTTTCACGAAATAGATGGATTACTCCGACTTGTTCGAATTTCCAAGGAAGAAACAAGTGATTAAATCAATATAGTAACACCAGCCCTCGTCAATTGCCATCATCAATACCATAGTGGGAAAATATCTCTTATCATTCATAGCCACAGTTACAAATATCACAAACACTCAGTGTGACAGCTTATAAATTAGATATCATTAAGGATGTTGAGTGCATGATTGTTTCATCTCTTTTGGGCTTGAATCCAACACCAGAAGGACAACACCTCGTTGTGCCTATCCCAGTATTAACAAAGGAGCATATTTATGCAGTTTCTAAGCTGGTTCAAAGGCATCTGAGTATAATCAAACTGAAGCAAATATAGATGCTGATAGAAGGTCTATGGCCAATCCATAATATTACAATCAATGTGAAAAAAACTTGGAAGGCTTCCTTCTAGTTTGTCATTGAGTTATTCCTTGAATATCATAGAGGAAAGTGGGTCTTCGGGTATGGTTGAAAAAAATAAGGTTAACATAAGATAGGGTATTGTTGGTCTTGTTACAAATCAAAATTCCTCCTTTGTAGCAATGAATTCTTTTGGTCCACAAGGGACCAAAGAGGTGAGAATATTTCTTCGTGGATTGAAGGAGTATATGTGTCCACATTTGAATAGGCAATGGAAAACTCCGTTGTCAATTAAAGAAGCTCACCGT
Source organism: Pinus albicaulis (assembly GCA_034641835.2). NCBI lineage: Eukaryota > Viridiplantae > Streptophyta > Pinopsida > Pinales > Pinaceae > Pinus > Pinus albicaulis. The sequence goes on along the minus strand of CM076578.1, from coordinate 1,191,028,593 downwards.
TTAATTGTTGTGATGATCCTGAATTATCCTACTACTTAAAGTTGAAGTGTGGAAATTGCGGAGAAGTGATCCAGACGGAGTCATGTGTCACACTGTCAGAAATGGTGGACCTCCCAAAAGGTAGAGGCTCATCTCATCGTGTACAAAAGTGTAAGTTATGTGGCAGAGATGGAAACATATCGATGATTCCAGGCCAGGGGTGTGCATACACTATTGAATATAGAAAATCTCAAGAGTTTTCTCCCTTAATGCTCTTTGATGGAAAAGGATTTAAACTTGTGGAATTATCTTTCAAAGATGGATAGGTAGCAGAGTCTACTTTTGGAGCAAAGTATAAAGATATAAAATTTTATATGGAAATTTTTTTGAATATAATGAAAAAGGTGAATGCCAGGTTTGTAGGCATCCTGGTCGGCCTCATCCACTAGAATGCGTGGTGACAATGAATGCGTGACTTACCTGCTTGTTGTAACAGAAATCTTAATCCCAGATTGGAGCTTGCCTGATATGCATTGTCTCTGCTAGAAGTGCATGAGGATCAAAATTCCTCTAGAAACCAAGATTGCACCTTCTACCAATAGCAACATCCAAAAAAAGAGGAGATATTTCTCGATTTGACATTCTGTTTCAAAACCAATTCTCATTCTGGAAAGTTTTTAAAACCAATAATCTTCTATATTTTTTGGTTGAAGCTCCAGTTTGTAATGAAATGTATATATATAAGTTTTCGTAATCGATTAGGGAGGGAATAGTCAGTCAATTATATGGAGGAGTTTAATCCATCATTGAGAAAATGGAAATGTAATTTGAAATATTTTGTCCGTCCATTAGGGAGGGCGTAAAATAATTGAGTCCGTCCATCAATCAGGGAGGGCGTAGAATCATTGAGTCCGTCAATTGGATAGGGAGATTTCTCAAGGTGAATTCGATTTCTCAGATGTAGAGGGCACAAAAGGAGATGCAGATCCAGCCTCGAGTTTGTAGGAGAAATGTAATAGAGATAGAGGGATTTCTGTGTAAAAAGGAAGAATTTTTGTTTCCATGATTGGTGTGATCGATTCCCAGATGTTGTCTTAACAATAAATGATTCCCTTCAAGTGATGTTGTGAGCAGAAGCAATTATGCATGATTAGTTTTGAATTTTCTCTTTGATGTTTTGAATCTCTTTATTTTATTGCAGTAAGTAGGCTTACTCCAGGCGTTGGAGGGCCCACCACCTCTAAAGATGAGCTTCATTAAACGATGAGGTAGATAGATTATATAATTTAAGGATTTCTCTCCTATGTTCAAGATCTATGATTCGTTTTATAACCTAGTTCACATTTTAACACAAAGCCATGCTCTTGTTATCTATTTGAATTGCATTTATTTATATTTACAATTGGAGAATCCAAGATCTAGGAATATAATGATTGTTTTTTGAGTTGGATTAGAATTAGAACAACTTCTAATGTTTTGGATTTGAATATGTTAACACTTCCAATTAGAACATTAGTTCAAGATTGACATTATGTAGTTTCTTTGAAGGTTGCAGGATTTAATGCACATTTAATTTGTATATATATATTTTGGGACTATAGCTAGTAATTAGATCTCTTTTTAATTAGAGTTTCTCTTATTTTTAAACTATAATCATTTATTTATAAGTTGGAATGCAGATTTGATTGTGCAAGTAGCAGTGATTTAGTTTTCATTTGACATGATTTTGATTTAGTTTTAGTTATCGAGTTACATGATTCGATTTTGAAGTAGGCTTGTTTTTTAATAGTTCATTTTCATTTAGATTAAAATATTCAAATAGAAGGTTTCTTATAGATTAATTGTAATGTTATTTTTAATAGAATTTTTAAGTGTTATTTTACATGAAGTAAAATGGCTTTCTTATAGCAATAGTTAGACTTGTCTTTTGTTAATTGGAATACTGAGTTTGTTTTCCGGAATAGTTCTAGTTAATTTAAGGTGTGAATTTATAACGTGTGTCCTTTTTTCTTATCTCAAGTCTTAGTTTTAAGTGTTAGTTTCAAGTTAGTGAGAAGAGTTAATAGATTAGTTTTTTTTAAGTTATCATAGGAGATTTAAAAAGTAGAATGTGAGTGCAAGAATGTTACATGATTGAGGATTGCATTGTAGTTTGATTACAGTATGGAGTTTGCTTGATAGGAATTATTTCAGTAAGTTTCATTTTCAAGATTTTTGAGCAAATGTGTGTTTCATTCAAGTATCTAGTTTATCATTACAAAGGAATATATTTATACTATGACCATTATGCTGAGCCAATACGCAGTACAACTTGAGTTTACAACTCCTGGATTGATAATTAATATTGAGAGGTTTAATCCGACAATTAAGCTGACCAACATTTTGTCGCCGTTGCCGGGGATTTGTATTTTAGCTCAGGTAAATTTTTATCACAGAGTTGCAAGGGTATTATAGGACGTCAGAGGGCAGACAGTGTACAATAAGACATGAGTGAAGAGCCAGGCATCCACTATTGTGGGGTTGCTCCAAAGTCTGGCCATCTTGCTTACCTCTTGAAATTTTATTTCCTTTTGTGTAGAAGTAGGCTTTAGACATTTGATTTCCAAATTTATTTTCTTTTCATAGATTAAATAGTAATTTTATTCGACATTTTCCTTTCATGCAAGTGTGGTGAGCTTTATTTTAGCTCGTAGCTTTTAAAATTCATTTATCTTAAGAGTCCAATCTTCAACGTTACATCATTTTTGGGGTATTGCAAGAACCCTTGCGTAGTAATCCATGTGATGACAGAATGTGTCAGTTGGCTTGTTGAAAACAAGAAGATGGTATTTTGAGGAATCATTCAATGAGGAGTTTCTATGCTACTACAGATATGAAAAACTCACCCGATGAAGAATTCACAAGTGCATAATTTAATACTTTGCTTGAACATAAATTTAATATAATTAAATCTTGATTTCGAAATTAGATGATTTGCAGGAATAAGAGGATGAAGAACCACTACTTATCATTTGTGCCAACTGTAGAAAGAAGAACTTCCTTGTAAAGTGCCCACTTAGTGGTAAGGAAGTTTTCAAAATTTGCAAGGACGTTCATGCAACTGAACATTGCCCATCACTACCATGATTATGAAAGGTACTCAGGGAATCAAGTAAGGAATCAAATCAACCACCAGGTGTAACTCAAAACCCAACACCATTTGATACTTGGAATAATTATTATTTTCCTAAGCAGGTTCCTCAACATGTTTATAATCCTGTAACTCCATGGAAAATTTTTAATCCTCCTCCAATTTAATATCCTACTTTGTGGCTATAGTGGCCCTTGCCTATGCCCTCATCCTCGAGCCATATATCTCCATGGCCTCAAGAATCATTTGGATCTTTATCTCTAGGGAAATATCCCATGCAAATTCAATCATATGAGCACCAAAAACAACCGCAATTTCTTTCCAATGCACCATTAAGTTATCCTCCTCCATGGTTCGAGCCATATGTGCAACCTTACCCTAGCCCTTATCCTTACCCTAGACCTAATCCTAATCCATACCCTAACCCTAGTTCATACCCTATTTCATACCCTAGACCTAACCCTAATCCACACCCTAAACCTAGCCCTCATTCAAACCCAAACCTTAGCTTACAACCTAGATCTAACCCTAGTCCAAATCCTAATCCCAATCCAGATCCAAATCTTAGTCCAAGCATTAACCAAAACCCTAGCCCAAACCACATCCTAAATCCTAATCTAAACCATCAGGTTGCACAACAATTTGAGCCACCTATTCTTTACGTTTATTCCCCTATTGAACAAAATGTTACACCTTCCATGTTGGAAAAGGGAATGAATCGGGAAACTTCCCCCATTACCATAGAAAAATCACCCCAGGAAGATGTAATTCAAAGACCACCAAAGGAGCAATATTTCATTGGAACATGTTTTGAAAATGTTGTTAAAACTCAAAACCCTAGAATCTCTCTCAACCATTCTTGTCAATTTTAAAAGCAGATATTTGAGCCTGAACTTGAGGGATTTATATTTTCTCTTTCGCCGGATCCCTTATGCCTCCAGGAGAGTGACTATCAAACTATGGAAGACTTGCATCAGTTGGAAAATCCTAAATATGCGGATTCCATTGAATCCTGGTTTCTAGCAGTCATCAATGCATCTTATTTCCTCATCATACGGAAACTCTTGGTACCATATGAATTGAAGAAACTGGTTTCTCATGCTTTCGTATGTCTTGAAGTCCATTCTTTAAAACTAAGTGTGAGTATCACCAGTATTTTATTACGCACATGGCTTCATTGGAAGTACTCCTATACTTAAAAAAGGAGTATTTCACCTCTTAGGCTAAATTAGGGTTTTGAATTTTAAATCATGGCTATTAAAACTACTTTTGATCCACATCAGATGTTAACACAAAAATTTGTGACAGATCTTGCTGATTACAATTCACTCTAATGCCTCATGATTTTGCAAATAGTAACCATGATTAATAACTCTAATAAGTTGTCCTCAAAAATATATTTTCAATTTCCCTTAGAAGGTACTTTTGGAAAACCCCTATGGTGGACCACTCTTGTTAAGATCGTAATTAGCTATTCATGAGAACACTAGCATTCTTAACTCAAAGAATCTTTCAATCATTGTCTAGGATATATTTAAAAAAGTCTTTAGGGTAGAGGAATTAGGTAGCAATGATTAGTCATTAAAAAATTTTCACACCATCCTGTACTCTTAAGGAGTATATCTGTCTCCCCAATTATTAAGTAACCTTTAAGATTAAACATAATCAGAGCTTACAAAAATTAAGGGAAGGATAAGAGGTCTCATGATGAGCCAGCCTACCATGATCATGAGACCTAACATGCATGGCATTACTGCTACTGGTCACCAAGCCAGAGTAATGGATTTCAACCAAAAAGCTGGAAGACAGGAGGTCTCATCACGAGCTGGCCTGTTCATTCATGTTAATTATTGTGAGTGGCACTGCCATCAGCTAGTTACCAAGCCAGGACAGTGGCTTTCATCTAAAAATTCAAATAAGATAACTCTGAATCTATATCTAGTAAGTGGGATACTGACATTTCACTAGTTAAAAGACATCCCTGTCAAGGTTATGGACACCTGCAAGCAGCAGGGCCATGTCTATGGTATTAAAGTTAACTACATACTATGATTTTCTTGGTTATCCTTCTCTTTCCCTAAGACTCATATTTTTATTCGACAATGGTTTCAAGACGATTTGAACATGATGCTTTGAGTTCTATCTTTCAAAAATCATGAATATTTAATGAAGTGGTACCCTTAGTGAAGGTAATTCTTTGTACTAGATTAAGAGGAAAATTATTTTTGAATCCGGATAACAACATAATGTGTTCAATAAAGAGATTTTTGATTGGTATCATAACTCACCTTAATTTTCACGGTATTCAGAGTGATGAATTACTTAATGATGACTACTCACAAGGTGTTGGTTTCTGATAATGCTTATTGATTATAGTTTCCTCTACATGACCTAGGTATGAGATTTTTATAGTAGGTGTAGGAATATTGTGTTATTCTTTTTGAAACTGCACATTTTCAACAAAATTTGATTTTGATCATAAGAATTTGGGAAAAAACAAAATATGGGACAAGGTAATAGGTATGTGCAACACTTTTCCCCATAATGTCTACCCGATCTTGTTTTATCATTTGACATGGTTTTAGCTGGTACTGTAATAGTAATGTTGCAGGTTAATGAATGCATTACAATATCAGGCATCTCCATCCTTATTTTCTTAACTCTTTGCTGAAAATTTTCCTACCTTATTTCATTTTATTATAATTTTGGCTTGCACGAGGACGTGCAAGAAGTTCAACGTGGGGGGATGTTGAGTTGCATCTTTGTCCAAATTTGTACGATTTTTTATCAAATAAATACGTGGTTGTACCTAGTGTTTTAATCCATTTTATCTTATTAACTTGATGATTAGAGTCATTTATAATTAAATTATAAAGTATTTGTATTAATTAAATTGAATAAGTATTTTGTGTAATAATATCGTCAATAATATGTTTTCATGATGGCAGGTTTAAAAGTCCAGCACTTTTCTGATTTGTTTTCTCATGGTCAATTCGTGAGATAGGAATAAAGGGATAGATAAAATGTCTGAAGTTAAAAGAGTTATCAATTTCGGATTTCACAATATAGATGGATTACTTCGGCTTGTTCGAATTGCCAAGGAAGCAAAGAGTGATTAAATCAATATAGTAACACCAACCCTCCTCAACTACCAGCATCAACACCACAGTGGGAAAATCTCTCTTATCATTCATAGCCATAGTTACAAAAATCACAAACACTCAGTGTGACAGCTTATAAATTAGATATCATTAAGGATGTTGAGCGCATGATTGTTTCATCTCCTTTGGGCTTGAATCCAACACCGGAAGGAAAATGCCTCATTGTGCCTATCCCAGTATTGAAAAAGGAGCATATTATGCAGTTTATAAGCTGGTTCAAAGGCGTTTGAGTATAATCAAACTAAAGCAAATACGGATGCTGGTAGAATGTCTATGGCCAATCCATAATATTACAATCAATCTAAAATTTTTTTGGAAGGCTTCCTTCTAGTTTGTCATCGAGTTATTCCTTGAATAGCATAGAGGAAAGTGGGTCTTCAGGTATGGTTGAAAATAATAAGGTTAACATAAGATAGGGTATTGCTGGTCTTGTTACAAATCAAAATTCCTCCTCACTAGCAATGAATTCTTTTGGTCTCTAAGGGACTAAAGAGGTGAGAAGCTTTTGTCATGGATTGATGGAGTATATGCATCTACATATGAATAGGCAATGGAAAACTCCATTGTCGATTAAAGAAGCTCACTATTTAATAATAGGACCAATTTCACGAAGGAAATTGTTCCACTTTTATTCGCAAAGTGGTCTTACTGGTTTTGTTTCTATTTATCGGCAATTAAAAATAATGAATTGCTGATTTTCCTGGCCATTCTTAGGTGTGGGGTGTTGTAAAGGCCTTGTCATATAATTGAATGGACAGGAGAGGGTTGCGGTTGGAGAGGAGTTGGAATAGTGTGGAATTATTCACCAAGTTCTACTTATTGTGAGCAACACAAGATGGTACAACTTACGTTGGAAATTAAGGCGAAGCTAGAGAATCTCACCAATTTTCAACCTCAGAGTGGTTGGGATGATCCTCAATTCTCCTACTACTTAAAGTTGAAGTATGGAAATTGCGGAGAAGAGATCTAGATAGAGTCATGTGTCACACTATCAAAAATGGTGGACCTCCCGAAAGGTAGAGGCTCAGCTCATCGTGTGTAGAAGTGTAAGTTCTGTGGCAGAGATGGAAACATATCGATGATTCTAGTCTGGGGGCATGCGCACATTATTGAAGATAGCAAATCTCAGGAGATTTCTCCCTTAATTCTCTTTGATTGAAAAGGATTTGAACTTGTGGAATTATATTTCAAATCTGGATAGGTAGCAGAGTCTACTTCCAGAACAAAGTATAGAGATATAAACTTTTGTATGGCAACTTTGTTGAATATAATGAAAAAGGTGAATGTCAGGTTTGTAGGCACCCTAGTCAACCTCATCCACTGGAGTGGATGGTGACAATGAATGCATGACTTACCTGCTTGTTGCATGAGAAATCTTAATCCCATATTAGAGCTTGCCTGATATGCGTTGTCTCTGCCAATAGTGCATGAGGATCAAAATTCCTCTAGAATCCAAGATTGCACCTTCCAGAAATAGCAGCATCCCACAAAAAGAGGAGCGATTTCCTGATTTGACATTCTGTTTCAAAACCAATTCTCATTCCAGAAAGTTGTTAAAAACAATAATCTTCTATATTTTTTGGTTGAGGCTCCAGTTTGTAATAAAATGTACATATATAAGTTTCCATAATCGATTAGGGAGGGGGTAGTCGGTCAATTAGATGGAGGAAGTTAATCCATCATTGAGACAACAGAAATGTGATTAGAGAGTTCGTCCATCAATTAGGGAGGGCACAAAATCATTTATGCTGTCCATCAATTAAGGAGGGCGCAGAATCATTGAGTCCATCAATTGGACAGGGAGATTTCTCAAGGTGAAGTCAATTTCTCAGATGTAGACGGCGCAAAAGGAGATGCAGATCTGGCCTCAAGATTGCAGGAGAAATTCAATAGAGATAGAGGGATTTCTGTGTAAAAAGGAAGATTTGTTGTTTCCATGATTGGTGTGATTGATTCCCAGATGTTGTATTAACAATACATGAATCCCTTCAAGTGATGTTGTGAGCAGAAGAAATTGTGCATGATTAGTTTTGAATTCTGTGTTTGATGTTTGGAATATCTTTATTTTATTGCAATAAGTAGGCTTACTCCAGGTGTGGGAGGGCCCATCACCTCTAGAGATAAGCTTCATTAAACAATGAGGTAGCTAGATTATATAATTTAAGGATTGCTCTCCTATGTTCAAGATCTCTGATTTGTTTTATAACCCGGTTCACATTTTAACAGAGAGCCATGCTCTCCTTATCTATTTGAATCACATTTATTTATATTTACAATTGGAGAATCCAAGATCTAGGAATATAATTTTTTTTTTTTGAGTTGGATCAAAATTAGAACAACTTCTAATGTTTTGGATTTGAATATGTTAACAATTCCAATTAGAACATTAGTTCAAGATTGACATTATGTAATTTCTTTGAAGGTTACAGGATTTAATGCATATTTAATTTGTATATATAAATATTTTGGGACTGCATCTAGTAATTAGATCTCTTTTTAATTAGAATTTCTCTTATTTTTAAAGTATAATCATTTATTTATAAGTTGGAATGAAAATTTGATTGTGCAAGTAGCAGTGATTTAGTTTTCATTTGAAATGATTTTGATTTAGTTTTAGTTATTGAGTTACATGATTCGATTTTGAATTAGGCTTGTTTTTTAATAGTTCATTTTCATTTAGATTAAAATATTCAAATAGAAGGTTTCTCATAGATTAATTGTAATGCTATTTTTAATATAATTTTTAAGTGTTATTTTACATGAAGTAAAATGGTTTTCTTCTAGCAATAGTTAGAACTGTCTTTTGTTAATTTGAATATTGTTGGAAGGTTTCCAAGAAGCTGTGAAATTGGTCCAATGTTGCATATTTTTTATTATATTTAGTCTAGCGTAGGGGTTTTGGGGTGGGTCAAAGCCCCGAAAGAATTCGAATGGGTTAAAGGGTAAACCTCGGGTCCGAAAACCACAGTTTTTGGACCATAGGAAAACTTAGGAAATATTGTTATAAATAGAGGGACATTTTGGGATTGTAGGTAGAAGAGAAATAGGGAGAGATTGATGCGACTTGTGGTTTAGTAGATCTATTTGGGTTTTTGGGGAAGGGACTCTTGCTGGCTGTGTGCGCGGAGATCTAGAGTCCTACAATGTGCGGACCCTACTGCTCTGTGCGCAGTTTGGGATGGGTATTGTAAGAGGGAATTGATGAAGTGATGAATAATAAAGGCTGGTTGAGAACTGAATCTATGTGTAACGTTTATGTGAATCATTGGTAGTTACTGTTTTATGCGTATTCTGTATTCATCTGTGAAATTTCTGTGTAAGTGTGTTTACTACATCTAGATCTATTCTATTATGTTTTATTCAATACTGTGCTACTGTCATAGAAGTATATAATTATCATACACTGTAGTATATTTGACCTTGTGCACGTGGATGCGAAAAGAGACCTATATATCCTACTCAGAAAGAGGAGATCTGGATATCACAGGGCCGGATGCAGCTCTACTTGCCTTAACTACCCTTTCTCAGGGTGTGGAAACCTAGTTCCAACACCCACCCATACTACTTCGGGTGAGAATTTGACTTGCTCAAGCGGGTCACTGCCGAAAGGGCCAGTAGTATAGGGGTTTGTTGGCAAACCTTGAACTCTAAACCTGGGTCAGGACCCCTCGAGCCAGAAAATAGTTTCGTTGCCGGGACCTGGAGCATTTTGAGGAAGGGATCAGATAATGAAAAGAGAAGTATTTAAGGCCTCACAAGGAAGAAGTGCAGGCTTGATTGAATGAGTTCCAATCTGAACAAAAGTACAATGCGGAGTGGTAAGTACTATCGAACCAATCAAGAAGGGGATAAATCTGTCTATAGCCCACTGAAAGGAGCGGCTGCACAAATCCCGCAAGCTACACCACTGTTAAAACCATGTAAGGATAAAACCTCGCCCGAAACCATGACAGAAGAAGACATGGCAGCGCACTTAAAATTACGTACCTTTAAAGGTGCGGGAGATGAGGACATGGACCGATTTTGGTTTGTTACAGACTCGGTATGGACTATGCAAGGTATGGTGAGTGATACTGTGAAAAGGGAAGAGCTATCCTTGGCCTTAAAAGAGAAAGCATTGGACTGGTATATGCAGTACATATCTCAAAATGGGAGTGCATCCATTCAAGATATTAAGGACGCCCTAAAACAACAGTTCCAAAAACCTAAGTTCTACTCTGAGATCATAGTAGACGTGAAAAATTTCAAGAAAGGAACAACTAAGTCTATATGGGAAGTTGATCAAAGGCTAAAAAAAATAATCAGAGAGGGGGGATTTAAGTATGACGACAGACATCATACTGAATGGTTTATCGCTATGCTGCTACCTCACTTGTGTATACCTATGGGCCACCAAACCTTCGGATCACAGGAAAAAGCTTTGGAAGCTGCCATGAAACTAGAAGCCACACCCAGAGAAGACACTTTGGTAGGAGTACAACAAATTTAGGAGTAGCTCAGAGCTATGCACATAGAGATTATGAACCTACGGAAGGAACGGGGAAAAGGAGCTAGTGAAGATCTATGGTGCATACGATTTCAGGCATCTGGACATACGAAGGATCAGTGCTCACTACTGGCAGATTAAATGCAGGAAGGAGGCCCTAGTCTGCTACCTCTAGGCTCAAGCATATCTGCGTTGTGGTGCGATGACTGCCGAGTAGCAGGATTGCATGATACAACCCAGTGCCCCCGGCTAAGTACAGACGAACTAAATAAAAAATGGTGTAGATTCTGTAGGTCAATAGGACATGATGAGAAAAAATATCGATCATACGAGCTGGTGGTAGATCAAGGAAACTTGTATAGGGTACAATCAGACCCTGCATCGCCTAGATATCCAGCGAGATTTGGTGGCTCTCCAGTAAGGGGAAGGGGAGGTCGGGGAGGAAGTGCAGGACGAGGACGTGGGCAGCTAATATGTTATAACTGCGGAGAAGTAGGACACTTTGCAAGGGACTACCCAAATCCTACCAGGAAATCCTGCAAATATTTCCAGTAGCTAGACCATGAGATTGAAGACTTCCCAATCTTGATAGAAAAAATGTAAGAAAAACAACCAACCCCAACACAGAATGTACAAAGAGTTAAGGCCGAACATAAATCTTTGTGCAAATGTTGCAACACGCTGTGGGATGGCCACTAGGGAGCCTACAAAGGGGGTTGACAAGGGTCCACCAATCCAATAGGCATCTGTTAACCAAGAAGGGTTGGACCATGAACCAGGACAAGAAACAAGTACCACAGTCCACCAAGACAGTACCGAGACTAGAGACTCTACTATGCAGACTATGCAGACACCTGCGCACCTCAGCACGGATGAAGAGGTGAGACCATTCTTGCAGACGTGTATAAAGATATTACACCACCCATGGATTGAAGAAAACCTTCAAGCAGTGATAGATAGCTGCGTAGGGTGGTCCCACCTATCTCCAGAAGTTTGAGACGTGCGCAAGTTAGGAAGATATAGGAAACACACCAGTAGGGAGATGAGATTAACTGCCCAAATTGGTAATTATGAGATGGATCAAGTTGTCTTAGACTTGGGGTCAGATGCAAACGTGCTACCTAAGCAAACTTGGCAGTAAATGGGAGAACACAAATTGGAGTGGTCCAATATCCAACTACGTATGGCCAACCAGCAGAAGATTATACCTCTAGGGAGACTATCAAAAATCATGGTAGATATCATTGGGGTCAGGACCCAGGCTAGTTTCGAAGTAATTCATATTGTAGAAGATGCAGACCCATACCCTGCGCTCTTAGGACTTGACTGGGCCATAGATATGGGTGGTATCGTCAACCTCAAGAAAAGAAGCATAGTATTTGAAAATAATGGAACAAGGGTGATAGTACCATTAGATCCTACGGAAGGTGAATGCTACACAGAGCCAGTACATGGTGAAGGAGAGGTAGATCAAATTTACAAGTTGACCGCACGGAACGAAGATTGGATCAATCCCACGGTGGATGGGGTACTCTGTTGGGAGGCAGACAGTGAATACTTCTCTAAATCTAATAAGGAGATGGAGAATTGGAAAAATCGGTTGCACGATGTCTTGGCGCTACGATGTTTTCAGGTCACGAGGGACCTTTTCTGCATTTCCTCAAAGGTAAGAGATCAATGCCATTTTGATGAGTCTGATAGCATCCAAGAATTCCTGAGAACACTTGAAGCCAAGAAAACGACGGCTCTAGCTCCTTAATCTAGCTATGCGTGGAACACCTGCGCGATGGTGGGACACCCACAAGGAAGCATTCCAGGACTGGGAGACATGTCAGGATATGATGATCTTGCAGTTCGCACCTCCGACTGACGTACGTACCAAGATGTTCCTCAGACTTAGAGACCCTTGTGCACATTTTCTCACCTGGATGGACAAATGGTCTGATCAGAATACAGAAGAGTGGGTTCATCTATTTATTCATGCCTTGGGGCCTATCCTCGTTGCATGATATTTAGATATAGAGCTACATCAGTGCACCTACCACTAGGGAATACTAAAAGATGACATTTTAGGAACGTTTAGGCTAATTTGGGGGATGGAGGTGCTCGAAAAAGCTCTATAGGACATCGATGCTTTTGTATTTAATGACTCACACCATCACGCTGCACCAGAATTACTGACATGGGAAGCTCATATTCAAGACATAGTCAAATGCTGGAGCTTGGCGATAGAAGAAGAGGAAGATAATCCTCAGAACGTCTCTGTCCCAAAATCCAAGGTGGAACGCACAGTCATTAGATCTCCGTTGCAGAATATTTATGTGACTCAACCTCTCAAGCTACATGAAATTAATATAGGGTTGGAAGAACAGCCAAAATTGGCCAAAATTGGGGACTATTGGGATGAAGGAACCGTAGGAAAAGTTGCGGAGCTACCTACAAAATATCAGGACTTATTCCCGACAAAGTTTTCCGAGCTCAAAGGAATCACAGGGGACCTAGGAATTATGCACATAATTCTGAAACCAGAAAGAAACGACCTTACTAATTGAACCCTAAATATAAGCAAAAGGTTAAAGAAGAACTAAACAAAATTCTTGCCGTCAGTATCATTGAACAAATTGAATAGTCGAATTGGGTAAGTTCGATAGTCATACAGGAGAATAATACAAAGGGAGAGATATGAATCTGTGAAGAACTACACAAGTTAAATGATGCCTGTGTACATGACCCCTTCCCTACGCCTTTCTCGGATGAAATCCTTAATGGAATGGGTGGATAAGAAGCCTATTCCTTCACCGATGGGTTCTCAGGGTACCATCAGATTCGAATTACACTTGGAGATCGCAGTAATACTACATTCACAATAGAATGGGGGTCCTTTCAGTATACAGTCATGCCCTTTGGTCTCAAGAACGCACCCATTGTCTTCTCAAGAGTAGTGGTTGTTATATTCAAGGAATTTATCCATAAGTTCCTAGAGGTTTATTTCAATGACTGGACGGTATTCAGCTTGGTAAAAAGGCATGTCTCCAACCTGTGCTTAATGTTGGATGCATGCTGAAAGCACCATATTTCTTTGAATATCAAGAAGTGTATCTTATGCATGCCTTTTGGAATCTTTCTCGGGCACATAGTATGCCGGCAAGGGCTGACGGTTGATCCTGCGAAGGTAGCCATAATTATAAACATTGCAGTCCCAACAATGGAGAAACAACTAAATTTGATTCTTGGACACATGGGCTATTAAAAAAAATTCATTTAGGGGTACGCACTGATCACATCACCCATGGAAAAACTTCTTAAAAAGGATGTTTCATTTTTTTGGAATGATGAATGTCAGAAGAGTTTTAAGCTACTCAAAGAGAATATGATCTCTGCACCCATACTAATATTTCCTGATTGGTTGAAGGAATTTCATGTACATGTGGATGCATCAGGCATCGACTTGGGTGCTATCCTAACTCAACCTGGGTAGGGGGATATTGATCACCCGGTTGTCTTTGCTAGTCGAAAGCTCTCGGGCACAGAGCGCAACTAATCTACCACTGAATGAGAGGGACTGGATATGGTATACGCATTACAGAAGTATTGACACTATCTATTGGGTGGACACTTTAAGATGTTTACTGATCATTTGGCTTTAAAATGCCTTGTGACCAAGCCTGTGTTGGGGGGGAATATTTACCGATGGCTATTTCTATTTCAGGAATATGATTTTGAAATCATCGTCAAACCCAGAAGGCTGAATGCGGTTCCAGATCATCTGTCCCATAGTGAGACAGGGTAAGAACCCACTAACCCTATGCACAGCTATTCACCATTATGCGTAGCTATTCACCATTAAGGTTGTTGACACACACTTTGTTGATATCATTCAGTTGCTGAATACAGGCATAGCCCCCGTAGAATATTCGGTGCAGCAAAAGAAGGAGTTGGTTACTCGGGCAGTGGACTTTACTATCATCTCCAGCCAGTTATACAAGCTAGGCACTAATGAAGTACTGTGCATATACATCCTGGAGCATGAACGGCATTCTATTTTGGCAAAGGGGCATGAATGCATCGTAGGAGGCCACTATGCAGGAAAAGCAACGACACAAAAGATATTAAGAGCTGGGTTATGGTGGCCTACCCTACATCATGATTTTCACACCTATTGTAATTTGTGCGATACATGCCAGTAGATAGGAAAACCCTCACGCAAAGATGAAATTCCATTGCAACCTCAAATGGCTTTGCAGGCCTTTGAAAAATGGGCCATTTATTTTGTAGGACCTATCATTCCTCTAGGTAAGAGGATAAGTGCCTGCCACATTATTACCGCCACTAACTATGTCACTCGATGGGCTGAAGCATAAGCGGTGAATGATTGTACTGTAGATACTATTGCGCACTTCATCTTTGAGAAAATTTTGACTAGGTTTGGCTGCCCAAAGATCCTAATGAGTGATAGAGGCACGCACTTCATTAACGAAACAATACAAGCCCTGAATGAGGAATTTTGGATCCATCATGCAAAAATTACATAGTACCATCCACAGGAAAATGGGGTGGTCGAGGCCTTCAGCAAAATCTTAGAGCAGGCATTGACCAAGGTCTGCAATGCCTATCATAGTAACTAGGATGTATGCATCCCCTCTGTTCTATGAGCCTACCGGATGACCTGCAAGAAGCTAACAGGAAGGACCCCCTTTCGGATGGTCTACGTCAAGGAGGCCATTATGCCAATAGAATACATTGTTCCTAGCCTACATATCGCAACCTTTACAGATATGGTAGAACCTAATATAATGGAGGAATGCCTTTCGTATCTTTTGGCATTCAAGGAAGATCGATTCATTGATAACTTTTATCAGCAGGTTCAGAAGGCTCGCGATAAAGCCTGGCATGATCGACATATTCGCCAAAATACATTCGTAGAAGGCGACCTAGTCCTCTTATACGATAGCCAATTTGTGAAACACCCAGGGAAATTCTGACAGCACTAGCTTGGTCCCTACACCGTTAAGGAAATCACAGATGGTGGAGCAGTCCGGTTAGCTACCCTGCGTGGTGAAATGTTACCAAGATATGTCAATGGTAATCAGCTTAAGCCATACAGGGCTAAATGACTATATGGCTGGAATAATTGGCTCAGGCAGGATCCGCCCACCTGGGATAGGATACTGACGCACAAACAGGATACACACACTGGTCATCAGATAGCTCCAGGGGTGATTGGAGGACCTATGGCCACAGTGACTGGGGACGAGTCACAATATTGTGTTGGGGGATTGTTGGAACAGGGTTTTCGACAAGCTGTGAAATTGGTCCAATGTTGCATATCTTTTATTATAGTTAGTCTAGCGTAGGGGTTTTGGGGTGGGTCAAAGCCTCGGAAGCATTGGAATGGGTTAAAGGGTAAACCTGGAGTCCGAAAACTACAGTTTGCGGACCATATGAAAACTTAGGAAATATTGTTATAAATAGAGGGACATTTTGGGATTGTAGGTAGAACAGAAATAAGGAGAGATTGATGTGACTTGTATTTTAGTAGATCTATTTGGGCTTTTGGGGAAGCGACTCCTGCTGGCTATGTGCACGGAGATCCAGAGTCCTACTGTGTGCAGACCCTGCTACTGTGTGCGCAGGCTGGGACGGGTATTGTAAGAGGGAATTGATGAATAAGAAAGGTTGGTTGAGAACTGAATCTATGTGGAATATTTATGCAAATAATTGGTAATTACTGTATTATGCGTATTCTGTATTCATCTATGAAATTTCTGTGTAAGTGTGTTTAATGCATCTAGATATGTTATGTTCTATTTTATGCAATGTTGTGCTACTCTCATAGAAGTATATAATTATCATACACTGTAGTATAGTTGACCTTGTGCATGTGTATGAAAAAAGATACCTATAGATCCTGCTCAGAAAGAGGCGATCTAGGTGTCACAGGGCTGGACGCAGCTCTGCTTGCCTTACCTACCCTTTCTCAGGGTGCAGAAACCTGGTTCCAGCACCCACCCATACTACTTCGGGTGAGACTTTGACCTGCGCAAGTGAGTCACGTCTGAAAGGGCCAGTAGTATAGGGGTTTGTTGGCAAACCTTGAACTCTGAACCTGGGTCAGGACCCCTCGATCCAACAAATACTGAGTTTGTTTTTAGGAATAGTTCTAGTAAATTTAAGGTGTGAATTTATAATGTGTGTCCTTTTTGCTTATCTCAAGTCTTAGTTTTAAGTGTTAGTTTCAAGTCAGTGAGAAGAGTTAATAGATTAGTTTTTTTTAAGTTATCATAGGAGATTTAAAAAGTAGAATGTGAGTGCAATAATGTTACATGATTGAGGATTGCATTGTAGTTTAATTGCAGTATGGAATTTTCTTGATAGGAATTAGTTCAGTAAGTTTCATTTTCAAGATTTGTGAGAAAATGTGTGTTTCATTTCAGTATCTAGTTTATCATTACAAAGGAATATATTTATACTCTGACCATTAAGCCGAGCCAATACGCAATACAACTCGTGTTTACGACTCTCAGATTGATAATTAATATTGAGAGGTTTAATTTGACAATGAAGCCAACCAACAGAATCTCCAGGAGAGTTTGGATCTAGAGTTAGATCTAGGTTTTCACATAGTAGGTGTGAGCATGCAATTATACACTATGATTCACAGCGCAGTCAAATGCCTAGATTTTCTAGGAGAGAGGGGGAAGAAGAAGAAATTCCTAAGAGGGAAAATCTTAGTGATTTTATGCAAGAGTATGAGTCTCAAACTCAGAATTTTAGAGATCATCACACATTTTCAGAGTTTTTCAAGATCAAGGTGAAGAGAAGAAAGTAGCATGATATGGATAGATTTCTTCTATCTACTTTTGATGGTTCACCTACATATTTGGCTAGAGCTTGGGTGAAGGAGATAGATTCCTATTTGTAGCAACACCACATTTCTGAAGATGAAGCCATCAAGGTTGCAATGCTACATTTTGGAGGTAAGGCCTATGCATGGTGGATATTTGAATCTTTTTCTTTGAAAAATGCAAATACTTCTTCTTATGCAAGGTTTAATAAGACATTGGTGGAGATATTTGATGGGAAATTCTCTAAAACACATGTAGTGAAGTCAAACAAGCATAGACAAAAAAATGCCTTGCACATGATGGAGAAAACTATAAACTCAATTCCACTTCAGAAAACCATGGAGGAGGCTGATATCTTGCATCATACCTTGCTAGAGGAAAAACCTTTATCTCATATTCTTGAGAAAGAGAGTATGGAGATCCCTTTTTCAAAAGTGGATCGAATCATTGGGAGGCTGCCCATTCATGTTGAAGAGGTTGAGGGAAACAACGCTATCACATCTAGAGCACATATAGTACCTCATGCAGAAGAAGGAGGGGCACTTTCTCCAACGAGAGGGATTCTTGTGTCATTGCAAGAAATTCCCCAGGATCTCATATGTGGAGATCAATGCACAACCTATGATCAGCATGTGATCTTGTTGACAGATGGTGAAACCATGAAGATGGAAGGAGGAGATAGGGAGGATGACCAACCTCATTTGATGAGGAGCACACAAACCTATCCCTTTCGGAAGGTTGATGCACAGAAGAGGGAGACTGGATTGCACAGTGAGAGTAGGGACAAGTATGTCCATCGATATATTCAGTCTACTCTTGATACTGATGTCTCATTACATGGAGGCATTCCACCTGGGAGGCCACCATATATAGAGTTGATGAGAGACATATTGTCTTTGGATTCACCACTCTTTGATTTTGGAGAGGTGAAGAGTTTGGAGGGAGACTTTGGCATGGGGAATGTCAAAATAGTAGGTAGCAGCATGAGGAGAGCTTCACATGCCAAATTATCAGCGCTGTATCTTGGGAGGATTGATCCATATTGGAGGTCTCAGCTCTTGGTAGAGTACTCCAAGGATCTTGGTGCTTGCATGATTCTTGATGAACCGGATGGAGATGATAGATATATGGTGGATAATATGGTCATTTATTCTTATGGAAAATTCTTCTTGACTAGAGCTTCTAAGCTCAAGGAGAAGTTGTTACATGCAGCACATGAGGACTTATTTTCCATGCATTTTGATGCATATCTTTCCTTGGCAGAGGAGTTCATTTGGGAGGGCATCCAACATGATATATTTCAGCATATGGAGAGATGCATATCCTAGATCGTGATGGAGAGGATGTCACAGCCACTTTCCTACTCATTGAGAGTGAGGGAGCATTTTCAATTGAGCCATTTCAGTTCAAGGACCGAAGTACATGGTAGAGAAGGTATACATTTTCATTATGATTTTCATTTCTTTACTTTATATGAGAAGCATGTTGTATTAAAAGGGATAATCCCTTCTTATACTTTTTATTATGATGTACTTGAGGCTAATTGCAACATTAGGATTGGATATCTTATTGGTGGTTTGTGGGGCAAGCCACATGATTCTTGGTGTGCATCATTGACACCACATTGTACTTTCATGTTTCTACCTTATAGAATGATTTTGGTAGCAAACAAGTGGCTGGGAGAGCACTTGTTATTAATTTTTTTTATGTAGGAAAGGGATGCACTGTGTTGGTTCCATGTGTGGAACTATGATCCACTTTCTGGTTGTAATGTGACAACTTGTTTTCATTGGTTTTTGCTTCCATGTATCGCTGATATTTCTATGTTCATAGGGAGCTTTGTTTGGAGAGATATGAGATAGATATTCCCATTGGGAGTATGATTCTCCCTACTATTCATGTTGTATGTTTCAGGAGGAGCAATGGGCAAACCATGATTGCCACATCACATATATTTTATTCATATGGAGTGAGCCATTTGAAGAACTTGAGTGCTTGGAGGAGGCACTTCATGGCTGAACTATTTGATGCGGTAGCTTGGGCCATTCTTGGAGGCCATGTTGTTTCAGACCAAGGACATAAAAAAACCCATATTTATCATAAATGGATAGAGAAAAAAATTATAAGGGGAAAAATAATCTCTCCATGTAGCCCCATTACATTGCACAAACCGAGGGTTGATGATTGCTTTGATGAGCTACCTAGAATGGCTCATTTCATTTGGATGATAGCATTAGTGATGGAATCACTCATTAGGAATGAGATTCCCCGTGTTGGTCATCACTCCTACCTTGAGGAGGCCATTTTACAACAAGAAGTTTTCCACTCACACCTTCCACCTTTTTATGATGTGAACCATTTGGTTTTGCATGCATGGGAAGGAACATTGGAGGGAAGATTTATTGCAGATTGTTTGGAGCAGTGGTGGGGAATATTGATGAGGAGTCCAAAAAAGGAGGAGGGGAGGAATTTTTCTCTCCCTATGCAGTTGCTTGAGGACAAGAAAATTTTTTGAGGGGAGGACTGTAATATTCCAAAAATTTAGCCTTAAACTAAATGGAATATTATAGTTGAGTTTATCACTAGGTAGGTGAATAAATGGGTCGGAAGGCCAATGAGTCTCCTAAGAATTAATAAAAACACTCTAAGTGTAAAATGAGATCCTTTATGTAGCTTAATAAAACACCTCCAAGTATGAACAAGGATTATATCATGTTGATTCAGTCAACTTTGACCAAGTCAACAGTGCAGTTGGGGAGGAGTGGAGATTAATGGAGGAATAACGCAATTCTGGAGGGAGATGGATCTAATGAGGGAAATGACCTAATTGAGTGGGGAGAGGGAAATAAAGCTCACATTCTATTTAAGGAATAGGATGATATAATTTTGGGGTTATGTTTTAGATTATTTTGAGATTGGTCTGCTTAGACTATTGCTTCCTCTTGCTGTTTAGTAGGGTAGCTGTGATGTTTAGCACCGGGTGTTCCTGAGCGGGAATCCCACCTCTTTCCTTGAGGAGCCTCTTGGAAGAGTATTGTATTCATTTCCACATTATGTTTTTAGGCCAAGCTTCGTCTATCTTCATTAGCGCAGTTTCTGCAGGTTATTGTGCTATGTTGTAGGGTGCAACAGTGGAGGGGATTGGAATCCCACTTTCTGAGCTAGTTTCTCATAGGAGGAAGGTTTCCTCCTATTGGGAGATGTGTTTGGAGAGATATTGAGCTCATTTCAGATCTGTGGAATCAGGCCATACATTTTTCATCATTCCCAATGCTATTCCAGCTAGGGAATGCGTTATTTTTGGAGGCAGCTTCAGCAGGAGGTCTTGGGGTTTCTTTGCAGTGTTTCCTTGTGAGTGAGGGGTTAATCCTTTCATGGGAGGATACCTTTGAGGAAAAATATATCAGATCTATTATTATTTAGCTTCCTACAATATTGTATCTCATTTTATAGTGATTATTCAGTTTCTTTATGGAGATCACCATTCTATTTTGAGTGTATGACAAGAAACCTTTGCCAGGTTCTCTTGTATTTTGTATAAGGAGACTAGATCTTAGCTCTTAAGCATTATTTATTAATATATGATTATATCTACTTGTTCTCATAATTTCTGAGTTGAAACCCTCATAAGACTGTGCATTCTCTTTCATGTAATATTTCTGTGTAGTAGTGTATTGGGGTTTTAGTGATTTCTAGCTACAATAGGTGTGGGATGTCTGTTTACCTCACCTAGTTTCTTTTGTTTTTGATATCCTCTTGGATTTAGATGGTATAGGAACATATATAATGGATCCAAGTGATGGTTTACATTTTCATGACATACATTTCTGGAAATGCATTTTTTAGTGAATGCATTGCTGAGAAGTTCATTTTTGAATATTATAAGATAATCCCACTACTACTTATTTTCCCTATTTTGGGATATTACATATTGTTTGCACCCCTTATTTCCCTTGTCCCTCCTTCCCCTCTCATGACAGCCTTGTGGCATCTAAAAAGCATAATAGTATAAAAAATGATCGTGATAAAGACTTCTTGAGAGTGATCATCCATTTCTCCATTCTATACTTGGAGGGAAAGCTCGAAAATTCTAGATAAACTTATTTTATTTCTCCCAAGGCTTTCTTTTACCTCGAAAGGGGATCATTTTCTCCTTCCTCCCACCCCCTTCATCCTCCTTGTGACTATGACCATATTCAATTTGAGATTTTCTATATGAGTAATCGTAATGGCAGACACATGTATATTGATATTGATATGATGATATGCTGGTTGCTCTGGCTTTATGATTAAACGTAGTGGTAGCATATCTATATGCATGTTAGATTAGGATGAATCACATGCTTATTTTTGCATTAGAACAAACCTCATATGATATAGATTAGCTACATTTATATTAAACATTTCATATTTTACTACTTGTTGATTTTATGAGTTGACATTAAGCATGGGTGATCATAAGACACTGTGAAAAACATGTTTCCTCGTGGCTCTGATCATTAACATGTGCATATAACACGTCTACGGTGACCAAGAATTATTTTTGGATTTATTGTGACCTCCCATTCGAGTAGCATTGCCCACTTCTTCGAGAGATCACGTCTAAGTTGGAGCTAGATGTTACCTACCACTTCATGGGTGATATCCCTAGGAGAATTTTTTCTCCATGACTGGCCTCAACCGATAAATAACAACACCTTGCAGCTTTCTTCTAGATCATTGTGCCATTTCTTATCCACCTGAGCTAGCCATGTGGTCCCTCACCCATCTATATTGATCGTATGTTTGAAGGTGGGCCTCCCAAATCTAAATTTATGGTCTTGTCATTTGGTAATTGAGTATTGGGTTTATTATTGTGGATAATTATGGATATGGATTGATGGGGGGATTTAGTGGAAATATTGGGATTAGTTCGTGATCCTGTACCCTTGATCTCTTTTGGATGTTACCTTTGGATCTTAGTGTCATGGGATCTCCTTTATTGATCATTTGGTTCTAGGGTGGTAATACTTGGGAAACCCCGAATTTGGTTGTGTGGTCCTGCTCCTTTATCCACATATATTATTCCCTTTCAACTCACTATACCTGCATTCATTATTTCTACCACCTAGGTCCACATTGCTTCCCTGAGTCCACATAGGATCAACACCCCTATCCCCTTGCCCGCACCTTGTTTCAGGCCTAGAATGATTCCTCAGAGGTTGAAGCAGCTAAAAGAAAAAGAAAAATCATAATTGGACACACTTAAAAAGAAATTGTACCACAAAAGAAAAAAGGTGGCCAAGACAAAAATAATTAGCACGTGGGAAAAAACCAATACATGAGCTCTACGCCATACCCATGGTCATCACCCTAGTTCCAATGTCCCTAGATGAGCCTCCTTTATCATTCAGGAACCCATGATTGGATCCCAACCCCTAGAGGGAAATAAACCACTCTACCTACAGGGGGTAATCATTACTTACACATCATGCTCTTATCCTTTGAGCCCCGAGCAGTTAATTAAAGAAAATTCATAAAATTAAAATGACATATAAAGAAGGGCAGAAAAATCAAGGCCGGGCACCTCATGTACCATGATTTCTCCCTCCTACACATTATATACCTAGGTGTTGGCTTTCCCTTATCTAGCTGCCCCTATGCCCCAATATGTGGCCCATGATTTCCCCGATCATTACCTACTCCATTCAACCTTTTTATCACTTGCCGACCCCATTCAAAGGATGTACCTTGGACCTACTACCCCCTTTAAGTGTTGAAACCACCAAATAAGGTACGTCACTAACCCCCTTTGGAATATGGAGACAATAGCACATGCAAAATCCCACTACGGAAGGACATTCCATTTTGAAGTACCCACTTTGTTATCCATGATTTGTAAGCTCTTTTACAAAATTACTCTAATGAATAGTTGTACTGGAAGCCTAAGGGATGCATTGGATCTTATACAAGATTGCAGGTGGTTTCCATTTGGGTTTGGTCTCCCTATATGGGGTCCCAACCCTTAGAGGGCTACATTGGAAAATATAGGGTGTGCATGGAGAGATATGGGCCTCCAAAATAGCAGACAACAGTCCATGTATCACCATTGATGTTAAAAGTCTACTAGCGATCCACTTTTGGGATGATGATGATGTGCTTGGAACACTATGCCCAATAGGCCATATAGGAGCCCCACACTCTTGGAAGGTGTCCCAAGACTTGTACGATGTCATGTAAGCATTCATTCCATCAATTGAGCCCCTATAGAGGATCTATAGGAATCTTTGCCTCATATGGAGACCCATGGGGTCATTTATGTGCCCCCACACCCACTGGGAGCACCACAGGACTACTACTTGGAGAACAAGGGGCCACCCCCTTGTCCATCATATTTTGAGGAGTTTATTCCTCATTTTGACACTTCAAGATGTTATTAGGCTTTTGGAGGGCCCCACGACATGTACATATTATATTTTCCCCCCTGAGAGGCTTATTTTTCCATTTGAGAACAAGTTTGGTGGGCTTGTAACCAATATGCAATTTATTTGCACATTATTTTATTAGTAGGGGCTAATGTAGGCTCATAGGCTAATTCAAACTCCTAAGAGGGGTGTAAATTGATGATAGCTACATTCTTTTGGATCATCACTTCATTTGGGATATCTCTATCTTTAGAGAACTTGATATTTTTTCTTGGAGGATGGCTAAGTTTTAATGTATGGATTTGGGCCATTTTTTATTATCTTGGAGATTCGTTTTTTTGCAAATGTGATGCTAGTTGGATATATTCGCTAATATTTTAAGTAAATTTTAATGATATGTTCTTGTTTTTGCATACTATTTAACTTCACTATAATTAGGGCTAACTTTTGCATGATTCGAATGTGGAATTAAGTGTCTATTTAGCTCATTTAATGTATGAGCCATTGTTAGATGAATGGAGTTTCCTAGAGATTGTTTTTTCTCGATAAGCTTGCACATTTTTTTTTCCCTTAACATTCGATGAAGTTGATTTTCTGAGCCTACTTGATAAAGAAACTGAATTCTCAATCATTATCATCCTTGAATCTATATCCCCAAGGAAATAAGGCACTGGTCCCTCAAAAGGGTGGTCATTTTCCCCTCCTTTCTTCTCTTTCCCCCTTTTCCATAGGTCTAGCCCTAATAGGTCACCTAGGGCATCAATTTCCATGGAATTCACCCACAGGAAAAAATCGATCTCCTATAGGCTACTGTGATGGTGGGTCCCCTCACTCTCCAAATTTGAGTTAGTTCTGACAATGGAATCTCCGGGAACCTCAAGCCTTAGCTCTAGGACCAAGTTTTTCCTAGATATCTTCAAAGATGGAACCTAGTAGGATCAATTTGACCTTTTAAGAAAAATTTATTGTTTGATCCTTTCCCCTCACCTTGTCTAGGGTGGGAGCATCATTGGTTGCTATATTCCATCCCCTAACCTGGGTCAGGTCCACTTGGTCTCATGTGGTCGCATTTCCTATCAAATATTATTCATCGAGGGCTATTTGAGAATACAAGTTCTTATAGGATTTTATGGATCAGAAAGTACCTCTACAAGTTTTACTCTTTATCCTTACCATCCAATCCTCGGCCCATTCTCCCTGGAAAGGTGAGTGCCTTTCTTAAAGAGCAAGAAAGCACCATTCTTCGCCTCCTCTTGAGAAAGGGTTTAAGGGGTAACTTATCATCTATCCATCGATATATATTTTATAAGTGGCTTACAAAAAAAATTTGGACTCTTCCAATTGGTGAAATTACATAAAGAGTAGGGAGCCTTATCTGTGGTGATAGTGGGCTAAGTCTCCACCGTTTCCCTGAACCTAGCAGTCTCTCTCTTAGAAACCCATCTTAGGTCCCTTGTTGGTTTGAGTGGTAACAAGTACCACTTACCAAATTTTTTTCTTTACGATGGATTGGTATTCCTCCAACATTGAATCAACCTATATATGTTTCTCTATTGATTCCTAGAAATAGGATGGATCAATCTCTACAAGCTCAGTCATTAGAGCCATGTAGCCAGTGTACTGACCAGGTGACCTTCTTTGCCTGCCCAAACTTGAAGGAGCTCCCACATTCTCCCTCACATCCTGCACAAGTATATCATTTTCCCTGATCCTTTTCCCACCTTCTTTGGATGGATCTACTTGAGTATATGTGTCCACTCTCTACTCTTTAATTTGTGGCTACTCCATAACTTCCTGAGGCTCCTCCTTTGGAACTTAAATCTCCTCCTCTGGTGGGATCAGAATCTCTCTCTCAAGAGAGCTCTGCATCACTTTCTTCTCATCAAATTTTACATCACTTCACAAAAATGTCACTCTGAGGGATGTAAAGTACACACGGTAGTTGTGAAGAGTTTTTGTGTAATCCATAAATTCCCAAAATTCTGTTGTTGACTCAAGCTTCTTCCTTGATTCTTTAGAGAGACATGGAAGTAAATAGAGGCTACAAATATCCCGAGGTGAGACACATTCAAATTTATTCCTGAGAAAGCCTCCTCCTGTGTAATCATGCCCAAAATCCGATGAGGATTTTGGTTCTTCAAATAGACCATTGTGTTGCATGCCTCTGCCCACAAATGCAATGGTAGGATTTCGTAATGAAACAAAACCCTCACAACTCCCAAAATGCTACAATTATTTCTCTGAGCTACCCTATTCTGCAATGGTTTTTGGGGTGCTATCAACTCTCGTCAAATGCCTTCTTTTGCACATAAATTTTTGAATTCATTCAACACATACTCACCTCCATTATCACTCTTGAGAGCCTTAACCTTCTTATCGATTTATTTCTCAACCAGTGACTTGAATTTTATGAACTTGGAGAATGTATCATCCTTCTTTCAAATGAATAAGATCCAACGCTTCCATGAATATTCATCAATAAAAATTACGAAATATTTGTGTTTGGCAGTGGAGGCTATCGAGAAAGGTCCACAAACATCAAAGTGGATCCTTTCCAAGAATGCATGTGATTTTATATCCTAATCATGGAACATGGATTTTGTGTATTTACCCAAGGTACATCCTTTGCATACATCCTGCTACTCAAGTTATCCTTTGGGGAGGCTTGTGTTTATTTGTTGCATAATCCTCAGGGCGCCATGATGCAAATGGCCAAGTCTTATATGCCAAAGTTCATCGACATCACAATCCTACATTTTATTCAACTTAATTATTAATGCAAAATAATATTCCACATATATCTTATACATTTTATTCACACGGACCCCGATCTACTTCACCTATCCCATGGCTATGTGTCTCAGGAATTGTAATATCCCTAAATTGGGATTTCTAGTAAGGCATGCCTGAAAAACGCATTTTTAAGGAATGTATGCTACAGAAAAAAATATTAGATGTTGGATCGCTTAGATATGATGATATAAGATCAAAATCAGATAAGGAATCAGAAGCCAAGCAAACTAGGTGAGGTAAACAAGCCTCTCACACCTAGAATGGATGGAAAATGCCAAAGAATGGGACTGCAACAATATGTAAACATAATAATAGAGAAGAAGTAAGATTTTAACTCATAATATGTGTTAAGAAACACAAAGCTATCAATTGAATTTACAGCAGCAACTTATTACACCTTTCATTTTCCCACAAGTTAGGGAAATGCAGCAGAATGAGTCTTAAAAATGTTATTCCCAGATATTTGCATATTAACAAGGAGAAATAACACTGGGATCCATTATATTATACAATATGGGATTCATACCCATAAAATAATTAGAAAAAAATCTATTTTACTAAGTTAAGCAGATCTCCCAGTCTCAATATGGCTCAAAAGGGCCCAAATCCCATGACTTAACTCAACAGAAAGCTACTAAAACATATACAACGTGTTTTTCTGAGGGTTTCAGATGAAATATGGTCTAAACATCAGATTTGGATTTTATTATATCAAATCATGGAGGAAAATCGAGATATAGCTCCTTTTATACATCAAAGAGATAACCCGACAAGGGTTTCATGAGAGCACAAGTACACAATAGCAGATCTACAGATCTAGATTTGGAAAACACAGTTACACTGTATATATGAATACATATAGCTGAAATATTTAAGAAATAGAATAAGAGGCTTTATATATTCTTCTTGGGAGAAAGGTTGGCCCTTCCTCCAAGAGACAAGCTCATAAACAAGGGTCTTGACCCCACTACTGCAACAATGAGAAAAATGGCGCAGTTCCTTCAGAGGAATGCACTGTAGAAGATGGAAACTGCTTTGGCCCAGTGCCAAGAGGTAAAAGAAGCCCAGAGATTTTCCTTACAGATCTTTCAAAGAAAGGGAAGCTCCCTCCTCAGAAAGATAAGCTCAGAAGATGGTGTTGTGAACCTTCCACTGCAACACACTGGAACACAACACTATAATCTACAGAAATAACACTGTGGCTGAAGGAGGATGCTTGGCCTTAAGCCTAGAGGTGGAAAAATAAAGAACAATTCTCCTCCAAGAGGCATCTCAAGGAAGGAGAAGGAATCCCTAAGCAGGAATGCCTTGTGCTAAACAACACTGCATACTCAAATCAACAACTGAAGAATGCTCAATAGTATAAGCAGACCATAATTAATAATCCCTAAGCTAACCTCAAATGGTTTCCATTATCTTCCTTATAAACTTTGCGAGCCTCCTCACCTTGGGTCCCACCCATTAGGGCTTCCAACTCCACCTGATAAATCTCCCTCCAAAATTACGTTGTACCTTCATCAAGGCCACTCCTTCATATTGTGTTGTTTGATTTGGTCAAGGTTGATCTCTTCAACCTGCTTCATCCCTGTTCACACCTAAGTGCCTTAAATCTAGCTTCCATATGTCTGTCTAAGGTGATCCTTTTTCACATTGAGCTATTTCATGGGTGATTCCATTCCTCTTCATGAATGTTGTTGACTTAGTCAAGCTTGACTTTGTCCACATGCAAAATTCCTTGTTCACACATCATAAACACGATAACATCATAAACACGATCTTCCAAAACTACAACAAATATGATATTTTTCTTTAGGCCTGGAACAAACATGACATCCTTGAGCCTAAGAGGGGAGCCGAACTCCCTCTAAAAGGTGATTGTACCAATCTCGGTCATGCTATACCTTCCTTCATCCCCCAGCTTGATGTACATCTAGAGATATTTCTCCTCTGGGTCACTAAAAAATTCTCTACGCCCTGTCATGTGGAACGTTGCACCTGAGTCCAAGTAACACACAATCCCAATCACTATGATTTCCATGCATGTGATAAGGGTAAATTCAAGCTTGAATTTTGAAGCCAAGGCTTCACCTACTGCTCCTCCTAAGGTCATCTTGCTTTCCTTTTTGTGTGGACACTTTGTGGCATAGTGCCCAAATTCATGACAAGTGAATAATTTAATTTTGGAGAAATATTTCTTCTTGCCCCCTTGGATGTATTTTGGTTTGGTTTGAGATTTATTACCTTTTCCCTTCTTTCCATTTCCAACCAATGAAAAATTTTCTTCATCCTCGCCCTTGGATGAAGTCCCATCTCTGGTATCCCACCTTATTTCCTCCTGTAACAAATCATACTATAAGCATTCCCAATTTGGTAGCTTATCCCTCCTGTTCACTGAATCTTGGTAAGTATTCTAGCTCTTGGGAAGGCCTAGAAGGGCTAGGATAAATAAGTCATCTTCTGCAACATTAACACCAACCCTGCCAAGTTCATCACGAAATTTTTTGAACCTGCTCAAATACTGTGGAATAATGTCATTATTCTACATCTTGATATTTTGAATTTTATCCTTGAGTGCCAACTTCTTGTGGTCACTACTATTCTTGAACAATTCTGTTAGTGCTTTCCACATTGCAAACAAATTTTTTTTCACGTGGATATTTGAGACAATGTGATCCCATACTCCGTCCAATATTATTATCCTCACCTTGGATACATGTTTCTTCCATTGAGCAAGGTTATGGGCATAATATGCTTCTGGTTTTGCAACATCTATCTTGATGTATTCTAGCAATCCATTACCATCCAATGCCACCTCCATGTGATCCTTCCATGTGATGAAATTAGAGATGGCTTCCATGGCATACTCTACTCAGTCTAATGAAGGTCATCTTCTTAGCTCTGGAGAGATCCTGTTGCATTAAATTGCAAATTTGATTATCCTAAGAAACAACTTAGAAATTCCCATTCTAATGTGAATCTAACTCTAATACCATGTAGAAATTATGATGTATATTTGCAACTGCTTATGAAATTTTAATCAAAATCATAAGATACAAACCTACTCTAATCCTATGTGGAATTCAATTCACAATTTAGAACATCAATAAAAAACATGCAATAAAAAATAACACAAATTCACACAATATTTTCCAGGGGAAAGAAACTACTAAAACCCCCAATGCTTTCTTGGATTAATATGATGAATAGAGATGTATTGCAATTGCTTTTCTCAACTGAGCACAACTTGCAAGTGAATAACCTATCTCTCTTCTCACTAAAGATATGACCCAGACTTAGTCAATTTATGCCTTTTCCTGAGCCCCTATTTCCTTGCGCAATTTCTTGAGAAATTAGGCCCCTATTATTTAGGAAATTCCTTCAAAATTATTGCACAATTCCCAAGGTTGATCATCTGACTACATGCAACACCTATACACTCAAGACTAGTCTACAACTGATGTTACAAAACCTTGGAATCTCCACCACAACCGGGGAAGTCAAATACTATGCATGCACTAACTATTTTGGGTTGATTGATCAATTAATTGGATGATCACTGAGTTTGAATAAAGTCCCATTGCACAACTGACCTTCCACTAGTTCCTCCACTAGTTATACCTAGTTTAACTAAAAACAACTTGAAATAACCGACCTTGATTGCTACAAATTAGCAATCACACATGCTTAACTGAAATCTAACTCCTCTAACTCAAATTTATGGAGATAATTGAGTGAAAAGAGCCATGTCACCTCAATTAACTGGATCTAAGTTGTCTTTTGATGTGGAAATTTTAATTTTCTCAATTTAATCAAGGAAAAATCAAGTTGAGAATTTCTTGCTACATTTTTCAACATATGAAAGAATCAAAATGCCAATTGGAAGAAATTTTATAAGAATTCATATAATTATTCCAATTTTTAAAAGGAATGCCACCCAAAAGGGAAGTGGAGCATGAGATATAATTACTAATGTACTCTCCTTTACCAAACATAGGATTGCATAGGAAATCCTTATTAAATTAAATGAAGTGAATAAGGGGTTGTAAGAATTGTTATGGCAAGCCAGAGTCATAAGACCAAGTGCCTCACCATGTCATTCCCTAGTGATTGTGGTGCCACTTAAGGATGAAAATTGAATAATGTGCATTAAATAAGAGCTCTCTCAAGAATTGGTACTCTTTTCCCTAGATCAATGACTTGTTAGAATAATTGCAACATGTAAAGTACTTCACCAAGTTGGATTGAAATCTAAATATCTTTAAGTCATAATCAAGAAAACAATTCTCTTGGAATACCACCTTCAAGATGGTGCATGGTCTATACAAGTATTTAGTAATTCATTTTAGTTTGAATAATGTACTGGTTACTTTTATGTGTTTAATAGATGTTGTGTTGTGTTATTTCCTAGATCCATTTGTCATAATTTGTTTGGACAATGTTTTTATATTTAATTATACTGAGGAGGAGAAAATGCTACAAATGGAGGAGACATTAAGGAAGCATCAACTACTATCAAACATAATTAAGTGTAAGTTTTATAATTAGTCCTTGGGGTACTTGGGACATGTGATTAGTGGAGGTGATTTAAAGATTGATCCTATAAAGATAAAGGCCATCCTTAAATGAACGATTCCTACTAATTTAATAAATTTAGTTAGGATGTTTTAGGATATTTCTAATGTTTAAGAAAGTTCTTATTTTCAGGTTTGGCACCACAACTCATGCTATTACAGCCAATGGTAAGAGTTTCCAATGGGGTAAAAATTGAAATACATCCTTTGAAGTACCAAAACATGAGATTAGTTGAGCCATAGTTTTAGCTTGACCTAACTTACATACGTCTTTTGAAATGGAAACTAACACTAATGGGTATGCTATGGGGGAAAAATTAATGTAAAGGGGATTCATATTATATATAATTTAGAGCTATTCCATGTAGAAAGATTGAACCACCCTACATATGATAAAGATACCGATGCATTTATTCAAGCAGTGAAGAAGTGGAAGAATTATTTATTAGGTAAGGAGACCATCATCCATACTGAACACTAGCCTCTACAATATTTGCAGGCTTAGAGTAATGTCCAACAAGAAATACACTATAAATACATGGTCTTTATATACAAATTTCATATATTAATGAAATATAAGAATGGCACAACCAACAAGTTGGTTGATTTGATATCTAGACCATCAATATCAACAATTACAAATTTAGGAGCCATTATGCACATGGAAGCATTTTCCTATAAGCGTGTAGGTAATAGTATGTGGAAGATGAGGGATTCAAGGGGGTGTACTAGTAATTATAAGGACCAAAATAAGAAACAAATGTTTATTACCAACTCAAATATGGATTAAATTACAAGAAGGGGAAGCTTTGTGTACCAAAGGAAGAAAGAGTATAACTAATAAGGGAGGATCACACCTCCAAGGCTTCTAGTCATCCATACTGAACACTAGCATCTACAATATTTCCAGGCTTAGAGTAATCTCCAACTAGAAATACACTATAAATACATTGTATTTCTATACAAATTTCAATATTAATGAAATATAAGAATGGCACAGCCAAAAAGTTGGTTTATTTTATATCTAGACCATCAATATTAACAATTACAAATTTAGGAGCCATTATGCACATGGAATCATTAGCCTATAATCGTGTAGGGAAGAATATGTGGAAGATGAGGGATTCAAGGGGGTGTAATAGTAATTATAAGGACCAAAAGAAGAAACAAATGTTGATTACCAACTCAAATATGGATTAAATTACAAGAAGGGGAAGCTTTTTGCACCAAAGGAAGAAAGAGTACAACTAATAAGGGAGGATCACACCTCCAAGGCTTCTAGTCATTTTGGTGTTTGGAAGACTATGTGTAACTTATTGAGATATGTTTATAGGCCGAAGATGTAAGAATAATTAGTTAGATTTATCATAGGTTATATTTCTTGTTGTATTTACATACTAGTAATAGGAAGCATGGAATATAATCCACTTCTAGTCTCTACAAAACAATAAAGAATAATTTCCATGGAATTTATCGGAGGTTTAATATAAGGAGAACACAACCTAAAATAGGTTTTTATAAATTATTTTAAGGTTACAATATTTGGAAAATATTTCAAACAATCCTTCCCTATTGGTAGTGGATGTTTTAACGGATGTTCACTACAACAAAAAAATTATGAGTAGCCACATATTTTTATAAAAATGTTTTTTTTTCTTGGTATGTGTAAAATATTAAGTTTCATTGGTGCACGATAATTAATATGCTTCAATACATGTTATTTATTAGAACACATTGGTCCTTCAAGGACATAATATTACTAGTTCTCTAATACCAATTTGGAGCGTTGGTGCACCTATACCTAAAAAAGATGCACCCACACCAAAGTGAAGCACTGATGTTGGTGCTCCAAGATAAAAATAAAGTAGTGGTGCTCTAATGATAAAATGTAGCACTATTGATATGAAATGCTAATTTTGTTATTAGTTTATTATCAATAAATTGTTTATACTTCATAATTTATTAATATTTTTAGGTTTTTTTACAACTAATTTGTTTTACATCCAATAGTTTTTATGAGTATGCTTAATATGGATCAAATGAATTTAATAAATAAATGAATATGAAAATGTAGTGATATCATAATTTTTTTTTGAATATTCAAAATATTAGTTCTTACCCTTTTTTATTAACTCTAATTTACAATTACAAAAATTGAAAACACTTAACAAAAAAAAATATAAATTTTATTATAAAAAACATTGTTAAAAGAATATGAAAAAATGTATTAGAAATAAATGGAAGAAAAATATTATGAAAGTGTAAAATAACTAATATAAAAATGTTAAGAATTCAAATATAGTGATGCTAGTGAAATCACCCATACAAACCAAGGTGAGGATCAAACCACTTAAGCTAATTAATGAGTGGATCTCTTCTAAAGACTCTCTAAAAACACTCATTCATTAGAGGTAATATTCCAGAAGTGGATAATCGATGCTCTCATACCAAAAAATAGCACTAGTATCTCTAGTTCTCCAAGATAAAAAGGAGCATTAATGCTTCTAAACAAAGGGAAAGCATCATTGCCTCAAGAAAACCCCAGAAGTCTAAGGAAATAATGAACTTGCAAAGAAAGGGAGGTGATGTTGGAATTATGAAAAATGTGTTTTCCTTTATAGAAACCTACTTGATAGATATGTCAACATGATGGTATTAGGATGAGTATTCAGGCTAACACAGATGTGACAGAGAGATTGGAAAAAGGAGTATCAGTTCAGAGACAAAGGAATAATAAATATAATGTTTGGGAAAGTATACGCAGGTCCCGTGAATAAAGGCCATGTACATACACAGGTCTGGAGAAGAAAATTCATGTACAGTTTCCGCACCATGATTTTCTTAGTACCAAGGATCATTACCATGGTACTGGCCCATAGTAATGAGCGTGGAAACATATATTTGATCCCGTACAAGAATACCATCGAAATTACTAAGGTTTTGACCCAAGGTATTGGCTAAGGTCTAAGCTATATAGGGAAATGGAGATAAAAGTGTTAGATGTGAAAGTTTTGTGTTTTCTATCAATGATTTGATATGAAATAGTGTGCACCAAGGAGCAAGGAAAAGACACAACCCGAAATATTTGAAGTACCTAAAATATTTGAAGTGTGGTATCATATGTACTTGTTTGGTTTGCTTGTTGAAAATATCTGACTGTGATAGATATTTGGTATTAAGGGTTGTGAATTATATTTTGTGGTTGTAGCGAAAGAATGACTCAGTTATTTCAGATATGTACACTAGTTTTCCACTAAGAGAGCCTGTATATACATGGATCTTCTTCTACCTAGTCGCGTATATATTTTGTAGTATGGAAAAATCTATATGCAAGTTTCAAGTATGAAAAATGCGTACATATGTGGAAATACCTCATAAGGGCCGCAGACGTATGCTATGGTTTTGCAGTATGCCCTAATGATAATGGTTGATCTATTATGTTATGTTTGCTGTTGTATGTCGATGAAGTCTCTCTTATAATAATCTGTGTTTGACAATATTGTTTGGGTTGAACTGATTATGAAGTAAAGTATTGATATGTAACAATGCTGGTATGTGGTTTAGTGATTTATGTTGGCTTTAGTATCTATTTGGGTGATTGATTCAATGGCACAATGATTTAGATTCAATTATCAATATTCTGAGATCTATACTTGGGAATTCTTCAGAAGAAACACGTACATACACAGGTATGAGTAAAAACAATAACGTATACAACATGATGCATGTTTGAAGAGGGTTTGCAGTGGCAATAATTATTTGTTGTGTTGGGTAACAATGCTTTGATATATTGATGAGTGACACTGAATTGGTGTGATGTGTACTGATCTAATTTGGTCTTGTTTCTTTGGTTACATTAGAATATTTGATGACTCAGTATTTGACTAGTAGATTTAAGAGTTGTTGGGAATGGATCCAGTTTGAAACATTATGAAAATTTATCCACTAAGAGAATAAGATAATAGTCTTCAGAAAGGGGGTTGTAGCTCCCTTCCAATAAGAGCTGGAAAACAAGAGAAGGTTCTAGCCTTTTGCAGGCTCCATTAGGGTAATTTTGAGGTCTAAAATGGGCCTCCTAAGAAAAATGTGTTAGCCATCAGTATTTTTTACATGTTAGTGATGAATATATCCATAGCTGAGTTTTCTAGAAACTGAATTCCATATGTCAATCTGTCATCTAGAAAACCCTCATAAAACTTTTTTCGCCCTCTTACTTATCAGTCCGCCCTTGTCAAAGTCAAAACTCATTATCACTATCTTTTCTTAACTGGCTTTCTCACAAAATGCCTTATCGACTCCAAAGGAAAAATCCAAATACATTTAAAGTCTCCCCATGTTGGGAAGTGGCGCACACAAAAACTGTTCACCATAGCAACATAAAAACCCAAAAACCTTCATCTGCTACAGACCAATCATGACCAACCTCCTACTCTGTAAATCAAGTTGATCACAACTCTAAGTCGCGCCACTTATATCCCTAGGTCTCAGCACTACATAAACCACAGTCTCAAGCTGATTATTAGGTGTTTCACAGTGTTTTATGGATTCTGCAAAGAAAAGGAAATATAACTTCATCTCAGGAGTAAATGCTTGAATCTACAGTTAGAGGAACAGCTGCTTCTAAATGTGTGGGCACAAGATATACTGCTAAACGAAGGTGTCACAAGATCTTGTGACCTTTTCCGGCCTTGAAAATCCATGATGAAAAGACACCCTTTGTCCACGGCAAGGCGGTAATTTTCATGGCCAAGAACTCCTTCATTTTACAAGTGGAGGGTTGGGTGCCTCGCTTCATCTACAAACGGGAAGGCATTGTTGACATTGACTTTAAAGATTGCCAAAGCCCGGGTTTGCTTTTCTTTGAACGTTGAAACGAAACTCTAGGTTGTCCTATACGGACACGATGTGTGAAATGGGTACGAAGTATGCAAGTTAAAGAGAAAACAGAGTTTTGGCCTTGCAAATGAAGTTATTTGAAGTTTTCAAATCATATGAATTGTTAAAACCTTGGAGGGACATATCATTAGTGAAAACAATTCTAATCATAAGCAACCTGCTGTTTTAACAAGACCAAATTGAAGAAAGGTTGACAAATCATGTCATTACACAGGCAGAAGAAAGGGTGGTTGTTTTTCAAAGGGTGCTAAACTCCATACTGACGGAGATCCTCTTCAAATGACTTGGCATAAGTTGACCAAGGCAAATGGTGACATTTCAGTTCCCCTCAGCAAAAAGCGGTGCAATAAGACAGTGAAGAGCTCCTCCACAGGAAACATAAAGAGCAGCTCTCCTTGTTTCACTTTCTAACTCTCATGCATCATCCCCTGTTTTTTCTTCTACTCATAGTCAAAGAAGAAAGCTCAAAAAAACCTAACAGTTGCATTTACAATCAAGCATGTCTTTCTGGAAAGCAACTTCATCAATGAACAGTTGCCTTGTCAAAATTGCTATAACAACTGGCACAAATAATCTAGCTTCTATCATCAAGATACATCACCATGGAGACTATTGTTCATAATAGACAAAGAGTTGTTTTGATAGATTGTCAGTGTTTTAGAAAGTTCAAGGAAAAAATGGGTTTTCATTATTCAATGAACAGAGATATCATATAAAATGTTTTGAACAGAGAAGTAATTGAAAAGAGGGCCGTGATCAAATCTAAAAAGGCCAGCAAATTTGGGCACCTACAGTGGGAAAGAGTTTGGAAAAGCAATTGAGGATGAGAAACTATCAAAGCAAGAGAAACAAAGCCAACAAGAATCGCCCTTCAAACCCATGTGCAAAAATGAAACAGTGATTAAAGTTTTCTAAAGCAAAGTGTTGTCTAAAGACAGATGTAAAAACAGTGATGTTTGTCAAAGCTGGTTTGCCTGTCATCATGTATAAGAGAAAGCTTTTGTCAAAGCCTGCTCATCAAATAACCTTCAGAAGATTAAGACAGAGGTTCTGGAAATAAGTTTCATAGCTCTGGGGCAGCATTCAAAACCCATGAGGCGCTTCACTATTACAATCCAAGTGAAAAAGAAATTGTGAGAATCCCCTTTTACATTAAACAGAGGATGATTGAACTTAAAGTCAATACAATTTTATTTACTTGCATCTCACAAGTCAAGGAATACAAGGACACACCTACAAAAACTCTTAAACCAAGCTTAAAGGTAAGGTCTACAAATTTCATGCAATAAATACAAGAAATACTTTGGTTTATTCTTGAGGCTTTAAAAAGTCAGCAGCTGCAAGAATGAGCATGTACTTTGTCAAAAAGGAGGTCCCTTCACACATTGTTACAACGGATGAAAGAGTTTAAGTGAATGCCACTGAAGCAATGTACCCACAGTAAAAAAGAGGCTCAAATATCTGATCTTAGTAAATACACAAGGATAGTAAAATTTGCATGGTTGTTGAAATCATAATACCTCTTCCACAGCAAAATTAGGGTTAAGGAGTGCCCGGGCAGTTTGTTTAAAAATGATTTTCTGATCAAACAGAGATGCGATTTACAAAATTGAGAGAGGTTTTTGTCCCTCATAGGTTCAAAAATAAAACCTCCTTCAGTTTCTACACAGGTATCATGGTTTGTGAGAAACGTGAAAAATTCAGATGTCACGGGAGAATTTCTGCACCAGGATTCATCATTTTGACCAGTGATGGGACAGTCAGATTTTGAACAAAAAAATTGACTCCAAATAAAAAAATTCAAGTTTTTATGGAAAATATACTTCCATAGCTTTCCGATGAGCCATCTCGGGCCAAATTCCGACAAAAGGAAGGCATCCAAAAGTAGCCTGCAATCAACGCTATGTTTCTCTGCACCAGCATACACCATTTTTGACCAGTGATGGGACAGTCAGTTTTTGAAGGATAAAATGGACACCAAATGAAAAAATTCAAGTTTTTCTGGAAATTAGACTTCCACATATTTCCAACGAGCCATCTCACGCCCAATTCTGACACTGGGAAGGCATTCAAAAATGGCCTACAAACAGCTTGATGCATTTCTGCACCAGGATTCACCAGTTTTGACCAGTGTTGGGAAAATCAATTTTTGAACAATCAAATGGACTCCAAATGGAAAAATTCAAGTTGTTCTGGAAATTATACTTCCACAGATTTCCAACGAGCCATCTCGTGCCCAATTCTGACACCAGGAAGGCCTTCAAAATGGACTGCAAACTTGCGCGACACTTCTGGAAAAGTGCGCGACACGCTTGTGCACAAAATTTACAAAGGAATGCATTACTGCGCGCCGCGCCTGTAGCAGCCTGCGGCACTCCTGTAGCACTGATCAAAAAATCACCTAAAAGCCTTCCAAAGCTATTTCCAGAGCTGCTC
Organism: Pinus albicaulis; assembly: GCA_034641835.2. NCBI lineage: Eukaryota > Viridiplantae > Streptophyta > Pinopsida > Pinales > Pinaceae > Pinus > Pinus albicaulis. The sequence continues at coordinate 1,190,989,892 of CM076578.1, read as the reverse complement.
AAACTTGTCAACAATGGCTGCCACCGTGTTTCAAGAGAGCAGTGTTGTTGAATCAAAGGGGTCTTTATTTTTCCTTCCTCTACGAAGACAAAGGTGTCCTATTGCCTCAAACACCAAAGCTGGGTGCCCAAACACAAGAAATTCCTCTTGAATGTGTTTTCCTTTGATTGATGGTATAAGTCGTTATGAGTACTGGCTGATTTATATGCAAAGATAGGAAAGGCAGCATTCTGAAGGTGCAGAGGTCTTATATTGAAAAGGGCATTCACAATACATTTGGGAACAATGTTGATTAACCAAACAGGGTTTGACCTTTCATCAAACAGAGTCAGTGAGGAATATGCCACTATAATTTCAAGGTGTTGTCAAGATGATATGAAAAGAGCAGTGAAGTAACATGAGGACAGTGTGTTGTTTAGAAAAGAGTTTTTGTTGGTATTTGAAGTGCTACTAGACCTTTGTTAACACATCAAACATTACAAAGCCTATCTCTTTATACTATGGACAATCACCTTTGACTGTGTAAGATATTTATTGTTTGACTGTGTTTGTGTTATTAAACATATTTGGTGAGATGTATACAAGGAGGGTAGTGCTTTGTTCAAAAAGAAGTTTATTGGCTTTTAACTCCTACAGGCCTTTGATAACACCTCAGAAGCATTTCAAAACTCTGCCACTTTATCTCATACACACAGTAACTTTGATTGTGTAAGATACATTTTACGGTTGAATGTCTTCATATTGGTGGATCTACTGATGAAGTGCCTACAAGGACAAAAGAAGGTCTTGAACTAAAAGTACGGTTGTTGCATTCCTCTAAAAAACAAGGGTGTCTTATATCCTCAACACATCAAAGGAAAAGTGACTTTACCACAAAACACAGAAGCATCACTTTGGCTGTGTTGTTATCCTTGAGTCTACTTGTTGAATGACATACAAAGGCAAGAAAAGGTATTGTTTGGAAGGAGCAGGGATCTTATACCCAAGGAGGACATCACACACAACAATTGAACCATGGTTGCCTTGATCAAAACAGTGACTGACAGAGAAGGCATAATTTTGTTTGAGCAGCAAGAACATGATGAACAAGGCCATGATAGTGACGAAGCAAGGACAACCAAGAGATGATACACAACAGCATCCTGATGAGGGCAAGTGAATACAAGACATGAATCGCGAAGGGAATTCTCCAAAGTATGTGCTATCTGCCTCTCCTAGGTAAGGGGCCATGACTTCTTCACCAAAGCCAGAATGCCAAATATGAGACAAGGCTGCCCAAGACAAGCTCAAGAAGGCTAAAGGGAAGCGCCCGACACGGAAAGAGGAGAAAATCATATCAGCCCTTGATATTTTGGCCTCAGCTTCGAAGCATGTTGCTATGGACCCCTGAGGGTCATGCATGCCAATTTTGAGCCCTTTTCGACAACTTTTTGTTTTTTGGCATTTTTTGGGTTTTTGGTCGAAAACTCATAATTTCGCCATTTCAGTTTGAGGATTTTCCAAGGGATGAGGATGATACCAGTTGATGCCATATTTTCATGATCAGGTCCTCAGTGATTTTCAGAGCATTTGGAGATCATTCTCCCCCTCAAAACGGCGAAAAATGCTCACTTTTGCACATTCTGCCCGTCATATCAGCAATCTGCTATTTCCTGGATTTTTACACACAGGTACAGATTTTGAGGACTTCCAGGCATCAGATTGAGGTGATTTTAGTTGCGCCGGAAAGTAGACACAGAAATATTTCCAACGAGCTATCATGAGCCTCGTTTCGACAATGGGAAGGCTGCCAATTGTCTCCAGCAAGTCAGGGGACCTTTTTCTGATGTAAATTTGAAGTATTTTTGCAATTTTGAACTCCAAAAATCTGCTTTTTCCAAATGTGCGTTTAGCTATATTTGCACTTGGAAAATGTTACAAAGTCAATATAATTTCCGTTTTTAGCATTTTTTTAGATATTTTATGGGATATTTTGTGCCTTGGGCTTTGCAAAGCCTCAAGGACAAGTTTAGATATTTTGATTAGGCCAATGGGATAGCTAGTTGCTCCATGAGGTTTTCCTCACTCAAGCCTATTTATTCCACAAGGCTTCATTGTAAAACAGAGGCTGAACTTGAGAGAAGAATTAATACATTGGTCATATGAGCTTTGAAGAATACACTTGTGTTATGATTTTTGGACTGCCTCTTGGATGCTTTTGATGAATGATGAAGGATTGGTGATGGATTCCATGACATGGTAGAATGGTATAGTGTTTCTTGCTATGTTTTTGTCTTCTAGTTTTCATTCATAATACATGATTCTTGCTGCTATAGATCAATAGAGATTTATTTTGAGATATTCCCATGGAGGCACCTCAAAATTCCTGAATCTTCATAGCTTGATGTTTTCTTCTTCCTTAGTTATACTAAAGAATTCTTAACGGCTCTTTAGTAACTTAAGGATACTGTTTGCTAGTTTTATTTACAGGTTCTATGCATGTTGAGTAGGATGTATGGTGTGCCCTGCTTACCTATAAGCTGTCCATAGTTCTGTCCATGAAACGATCTCTTTGACTGATTAGTTTATCATCTTGTTGAACCAAGGAGGCCTAGTCCCGATCTAGCCCTTTGCCTAAAACTATGAAAGCTTGTTTGTCCAAGTGCCCAATAACTTAAAGACTGTGTTTAGGCATTCCGGCATAGTTTTATGAGTTGTTAGTCCTTCTTATGTGTTTTCCCCAAAGTCTGATAGCCATTTCCCGAAGTTAGAGGGTCTTATACCTCTATGTATGGCTGGAATGTTTGATTTCAATGTTTTAATTAGCTCATAGTTACATTTAGCATGATTAATGGCTTGCTATAACATGTTTATGTCTGCTATCAACTAGTTATACTTGAAATCCCTTGTCTTTCACCAACTTGATGTTCATTTACTCCATTTTGCCCAAAGATCCCTTCTACCTTGAATCAAATCGGCCCTACAGCAGCCTTACATCATCATCTCATAGCTTCCTTGACCTGTTTGACCCCATAGCCCAATTGATCTGACTTCTTGTTATCCATTTTTACATCTTTGATCAGTTTTATCCCTCACAAACTTAAAAACCAAAAATAAAAAAACTCACTTCATAACTAGCCTAATATCAAAACATCATAAGCGAACACACCGATATCTTTTACATCTAATAGAGAGAGCCCTCTCTGAGTCCAAGAAGGCTAGGTCCTTGGGCTCCAAAGCTTGGTTTGATGTTACATCGTCATTTGGCTCACCAATCGGCCAAATCACGGGACCCTAACATAATGGCGATCACGGTGGGACTCTGAGTAACAAAAAACTTAGATTCCCTAGACCTTAAGAGACCTTAAAGAATACTATCTGATTGACTTATCCCACTGCTCACTAACATAGTGACACTCACAGTAGGACCTTCTGAGTTAGTGACAATCTAAGTACACCTTAGTAACTCTTGAAGTCTCAATCAAGCTTAGTATATCTAGATATTGTCTGAAGGGTAGAAAATAGCTTTTTCACCATCTTAGCAAAATGATGAGTCAGTTATAGAAAAACTCTTCCAAACCTTGTAGGCACATAAAACTCAAAAAACCCCAAAACACTCCCTTAGATTGGTTTTTGTAAGTATTGGTGGTGTACCATACACACATATCTCAAAACAAACAAGTTCCACCTGGCGACTCCACTAGCCTCCAGTAGGCCTTACTATTTTATCGAACTCTAGGTTACTACCCGATCAACCTATCCCATCGCTCACTAACATAGCGGGAGATGGTGGGACATTGAGTACAGGACAGTCTAGCAAACTCTTCCTAGACTCTTTGGTCACATAGGTACCATAAACAAGCAAGCGACCCATGAACCCATTTTTAGAGTGAACTCTTTTTGTTCTGCATCACCCTGTGAAAGTGTTGAAACAAGTTTAGAATACTTTAAACCATAGGCTGCACACAAAACTTAGAAAATCCAAAACATTCCTAGATTAGTTACTGGTGGTGGACCATAGCTATCTTCACAAAACAACCAAGTTCCACCTGGCGACTCCACTAGTCCATCCCTTTTATTTTGACCATCCTTCACCTTAGTAGAACTTTAGAGAGACCACTCATCCAGAACATTCACCAATACCATTCTCTCTAAACTCTAGATCCAAAATCTGGCTTCACGAAGAATCAACACCAGATCCCATCCAGACCCAAATCCCCCTATCATAGTAGATGACCGAGAGAAGATTCTGTGGCAAGCTTCCGAAACTGACCATCTAGCTACTGGTAGATCCATCCGTAAAACAAGATCAGTACCTAAACATCTCACTATCCTACCAGATTCACCTTTTGAATTAGAGTCATCAAAAACTCTTTTCAGAAGCAAGTCACATAGTAAGATAAAATTTGACGATCTTGAACCCCTAGACCCACCACAGAGTCCTAGTAGAGAAGCCTCACCTTCCACACCCCCCGACTTTCCTTCGACTTTCTATCGGTTTCATTCACATCATCCCGGATACGCTCAGCTTGGGATCACTGGTCAAGTTCATCCGCCCCACCACAGCCCAAACACATCTGTTCAAACCACTTCATCTAAGCCTACTAGTCCTCATCTTGTACATCATCCATTAGTTCTGGTACGTGGCGACCTGGTATACCTTTCGTTGTGCCACACTTGTGTCCCCTACCAGATAAATATCAAGACAAAATCCCACACTTTTCCGGAGAAGAGACTGCCACAGCTCAACAGCATGTAAGTAGGATTAGCGATGCTTTTGAATACATGGAAGTACAAGACGAAACCGTCAGAATGAGAATATTTGCCCAAAGCCTGGGTGGAGAACCCAAAACATGGTTCAAAAGCTTAACTCCAAACATCATCCAAAACATGCCAGAACTATGTCAAGTCTTCAGAAATAGGTGGGAAGTCTGAAAGAACCCTATTCAAATCCTGTCAAAATATAACAACCTAAAACGGGAAAATGGGAAAAGTGTCCAGGCTTACTGCACTAGGTTCAATAGTGTGTATAACGCCTCCCACCTCACTTCAAACCCCACTCGGTTTAGTGTGCCAAAAATTCCCCAAAGGGTGCAGTCCAGACATGACATATCATCTGAGAGACAAGGATCCCCCTACCCTAGAGGAAATGCAACAAGTAGCCATAAAAACAGAAGCCAACTTAGCAGAAAAAAGAGCCAGGACTAGATTAGAAAGAAAAGTCCCATATAGAGATAAGGTCTCCACTTCATATCCTTCCCTAGATCCTAGAATAGATGGCCTGATCAAATCCATGACAAAGATGTGGGAAAAAATGAGTGAAAAAGTGCCTCCTAGGGACAACCAACCAAACCCTCAAAACCGGAAACAAGGCTTTAGAAAGGATCAGTCTCAAAACAAACCAAGAGGAAATGATCAGCAGATCAGACCATCCTTCGGTGAGAATTATGTTGATGAAGAGAATAAGGATACCGCACCCATTGATGAAAATCATTGGAAACTCATAGGTTCTGATAACGAGAGTAAGGTTTACCTCACAGCAGAAGAGCAAAAGTTATGCTCCCCAAGTCAGGACGAAACCGACTATGAAGATCTCAAAGATCCTGCCATAGATTTTCAGAATGCCATTATAGAAGCTCATAGGCAGTATAACCTTAGAAGCAGAAAAAACCAAGACCACTCCAAGAAGAGTAGCCCTGACACTGCTAAAACCTCTAACACCATCCTTAAAAAAGCCATGGATAGCAACAAAATTATGGCTAAGAAAATTGACCAAAACAAAGATAAATCTATTCAAACAAGTCTTAGCTCGGATACTCCTAGTACCTCCACAAAGACTCCCGAGGCGACTGTGTCAAACAAGGTCTCAAACCAGAATCAACAAATTAAGAGCATAGAAAAGGTCATGTCCAAAAAAGCTGAAACAAATCTGCCCAAACTACAAACTCCTTTTAGTTTTGAAGGGGAAGTTTCCGAAATAAAAATTACCATACCCCTTACTGAGCTAATAACTGTAGATAGGTATAGATCTCAAATTTTCAAAGTTTTTGACATAGGGAGCGAGGCGGATACTTTAAATCTAACTGAAAACAAACCTGAGCTCTTATTCGGCCCGAAAATAGAAGGTCAATACCAAGAAGGATCTGTTTCTCCTTCCTATGTGAGCCTGAACATACGGGACAAGATATTACATAATGCCATGTTAGATTCTGGTACCTCCCATAACCTCATGCCTAAAGCAGTCATGGAAAACCTGGGACTAGAAGTAACTCAACCTATGGTAACTCAAGCAGTCATGGAAAACAATACTCCCATTTATTCCACTCACTCCAATTTAGATTCTTTTATCTTATACAATGAAAGTGATATAAACAAGCAGATAATGGAAAAGGAAGAAGCTCTCAAACCATCAGAAATGCATTTTCCGTTATTAGATGCAGAAACTAATAACCAAAACTTCTCTGATCTTTCTCCTATTAATCCTACATATCATAAATCAGAAAATAGATTTATAAATCAAGTTGAAGAAAAGAAATTTGGCAGTCCAATGTACATGGCTGGTGACATTTCTTATGTTAATGATTCTCAAATGTTTGATCAATATGTTGAATTATATGATTTCCAAACAGAAGCTGACTTTGCAGAAGATTCAGTTTTTGATTTTCGGGAGGAAGCTCAGTTTCATAAATTTGAGAAAAGTAAGCAGTCATTATCGGTCATCTATGACACTCATGAGGAGAACCTTGAGAGTTCAGAAGTAAGTGAAGAGTCTCGGACTCTTTGCTCTACTTTACTTCAGCCTGTCAGAGATAACATGCACATGATTGGAAATCAACAGTCTTTCAGCTTTGATGATGAGTTTGAGGAAGATGATGAAATCCTCGAGCAAGTTGTAAATGAGAAGCCTTTTCCTGAAATAATTGAAGAAATCATTTTGGACATGGAATCTTCCTTAACTCCAGATTTGCAGCCACCAAGTTCCATTGAGTTACAAATTGCAGATGAAGAAGTAGAGGTTAATAAACACATGGGAGTTTTCACACTGTCCTTTCAAGATAATTTACTGTCAAAGTGTATCCTTGTTCATCAACCTGATGACCTTCACACAGTTTTTAGTCCACTTAATCAGAACACATCAGCTTGGAAAGAAAACTACACTGCAATACATGATGAGTTTGACAGTTCGAGTGATCATGAGGAAGAGTTGCTTTACCAGGGGGGTCCCAAATATAGCCAAGTGGAAGAAAGAGTAATCCTGAATGAAGCCTATATCTCAAAACCTCTAGATCAGGTATTATTCCAAGATCTATTTGTTGTTTTCCTTGAGAAATCTGTAGGGGTAGTGGGTTCTATCATAAGCAAGTTGCTACCAAGAATGAGAAAAAACTTAAGCTCTACTGTCCAGAAACAAACCAAATGGGAGTGGCCTTTTCATTATTTCTGCATCATGAAAGAACTAAACCAGAATCACCCATGTGAGCATCTACTTGACTGGTTGCATTGGAAAACAGAGTTCACCAAAAAAATTTCTATTGTGTACATATTAGATTAGGATAGAAAGACAACAATAGAAAATAAGCTTAGCCTGTGAACACCTTTTCATTTGTAGTTTGTTTGAAGAAAAAGTGAAAAAGCAGAAAATACAAAAAACAGTGAAAGGTAGAAAAAGAGGGCAGTTTCTAAAAAGCAGTGGTAAGGCCCCATGTTCCAAAAAAAAAAAAAAATAGTCTTTCAGAAAGCGAGCAAGTCTAAATGCCACTACTAGTGCTTTCAATGTCTTGTTCAGCTATCTAGCCTAATCATAGCTGAGCATGTTTAAATTTATTTGCTGATAAGTTAGTGAGTGCCAAGATAGTCAACATTGTGTAAGATTGACTTATCACAGAGCTTAGATTAGGGAGAGATTCTGGTTCCACATGCCCAAAACAGAACCAAAGGGAAAAGCGAGGGATGAAAAACACATTGTGCATCTTAGCCCCGCTTGTCTAGTTTCCTTTTGTTGCAAAATAACATTTGTGTGCAGCTTGTCTTTTATGCCGCAAATGCATGACAAATCAGACTGCCTAATCCTGATTTGATCATTTTTCAATTTCATGTTGTAGATTAGAGAATGAAATCCTGTCAAACTGCTTAATCTTGACGGTCGATCTAGTTAGGTAGAGAAATGAAGGATTTCATCAGCTTAATCTGAACTCCCGGCAGATATAAGAGTAGAAATAGATAGTTTCATTTTGCAAAAAGAAAAAATATGCATTGTCAAAAGGCTGCTAGTTCAAATGCGCCAAAGAGAAGAGAAAATGTTAGGAAAGATAGTGGGGTAGGTAGAAGTATCATTGATGGTAACCATGCTGTCATTTCTGAAATAACATCAAGAGAAGGGTAAAATTTGCACCAATGGATAAGGCACTGGTCTTCATAAGCCAAAGATCTGAATTCTGGACACCTCCTGACGAGGAGCTGCCCTCCCCAAATGGAGCCACTGTTAGCCATCAGTATTTTTACATGTTAGTGATGACTATATCTATAGCTGAGTTTTCTAGAAGCTGAATTCCATATGTCAATCTGTCATCTAGAAAACCCTCATAAAACTTTTTTCGCCCTTTTACTTTTCAGTCCGCCCTTGTCAAGATTAAAATCCATTATCACTATCTTTTCTAGCTTTAGCCCTACTGGTCTGCCCATCAGCTCTAAAAGAAAAATCCAAGTCTGTTTCAAAAGTCTCCCCTATGCTAGGAAGTGGCGCTTTAAGACATTTTACCCTTGGCAATCATCAAAAGGCCAAAAAGCCTCCATCTGCTACAGACCAACCATGACTGACCTCCCACTCTGCAAATCAAGTTGATCACAGCTCTAAGTCGCGCCACTTATATCCCTAGGTCTCAGCACTGCATGAACCACAGTCTCAAGCTGATTAGTAGGTGTTTCACAGTGTTTTATGGATTCTACAAAGACAGGAAATATAACTTCATCTCAGGAGTAAATGCTTGAATCTACAGTTAGAGGAACAACTGCTTCTAAATGTAGCATGAGCCTGAGATATACCTGCAAAACAGAGAGTCACTCACCAAGATCTTGCAGCCTTTTTCCAGCATGAAAATCACAGTAAGAGAAAGACACCACTGTCAGAGCAAACTGGTAATTTGTCATGGCCAAGAACCTCCTTCATTTACAAGTAGAGGGTTAGGGCGCCTCCTTCATCTACAAGCAGAGGGCGCTGGCCAATATTGACTTTAAATATTGCAAAAGCCCATGTTTGCTTTTTACTGAACAGTGAAACAAAGACTCTAGGTTTTCTGAGTGTAAGTGATAATCATAGCAGGGCTACAGTCTGAAGTATGCAAGTTAAAGAGAAAACAGAGTTTTGGCCTTGCAAATGAAGTTATTTGAAGTTTTCAAATCATATGAATTGTTAAAACTTTGGAGGGACATATCATTAGTGAAAACAATTCTAATCATAAGCAACCTGCTATTTTAACAAGACCAAATTGAAGAAAGGTTGACAAATCATGTCATTACACAGGCAGAAGAAAGGCTGGTTGTTTTTCAAAGGGTGCTAAACTCCATACTGACGGAGATCCTCTTCAAATGACTTGGCATAAGTTGACCAAGGAAAATGGTGACATTTCAGTTCCCCTCAGCAAAAAGCGGTGCAATAAGACAGTGAAGAGCTCCTCCACAGGAAACATAAAGAGCAGCTCTCCTTGTTTCACTTTCTAACTCTCATGCATCATCCCCTGTTTTGTCTTCTACTCATATTCAAAGAAGAAAGCTCAAAAACACCTAACAGTTTCATTTACAATCAAGCATGTCTTTCTGGAAAGCAGCTTCATCAATGAACAGTTGCCTTGTCAAAATTGCTATAACAACTGGCACAAATAATCTAGCTTCTGTCATCAAGATACACCACCATGGAGACTATTGTTCATAATAGACAAAGAGTTGTTTTGATAGATTGTCAGTGTTTTAGAAAGTTCAAGGCAAAAATGGGTTTTCATTATTCAATGAACAGAGATATCATATAAAATGTTTTGAACAGAGAAGTAATTGAAAAGAGGGCCGTGATCAAATCTAAAAAGGCCAGCAAATTTGGGCACCTACAGTGGGAAAGAGTTTGGAAAAGAAATTGAGGATGAGAAATTATCAAAGCAAGAGAAACAAAGCCAACAAGAATCTCCCTTCAAACCCATGTGCAAAAATGAAACAGTGATTAAAGTTTTCTAAAGCAAAGTGTTGTCTAAAGACAGATGTAAAAATAGTGATGTTTGTCAAAGCTGGTTTGCCTGTCATCATGTATAAGAGAAAGATTTTGTCAAAGCCTGCTCATCAAATAACCTTCAGAAGATTAAGACAGAGGTTCTGGAAATAATTTTCATAGCTCTGGGGCAGCATTCAAAACCCATGAGGCGCTTCACTATTACAATCCAAGTGAAAAAGAATTGTAAAGGGAATCCCCTTTTTCAGTAGACAGAGGATGATTGAACTTAAAGTCAATACAATTGTATTTTTGCATCTACAATCAAAGGACACCTACAAGAGTCTGTAAAACCAAGCTTAAAAGGTAAATGTCCCTACAAGTTTCAAAGCACAGCAAATACAAGAATACTTTGGTTTAATTCTTCAGGCTTTAAAAGTCACCAAAGACAGAATGAGCATGCCACTGTCAAAAAGGAGGTCCCTTCACACATTGTTACAACGGATGAAAGAGTTTAAGTGAATGCCACTGAAGCAATGTACCCACAGTCAAAAAGAGGATAAAATATCTGATCTTAGCAAATACACAAGGATAGTAAAATTTTCATGGTTGTTGAAATCATAATACCTCTGCCACAGCAAAATTAGGGTTAAGGAGTGCCCGGGAAGTTTGTTTAAAAATTATTTTCTGATCAAACAGAGATGCGATTTACAAAATTGAGAGAGGTTTTTGTCCCTCATAGGTTAAAAAATAAAAACCTCCTTCAGTTTCTACACAGGTATCATGGTTTTTGAGAAACGTGAAAAATTCAGATGTCACGGGAGAATTTCTGCACCAGGATTCATCATTTTGACCAGTGATGGGACAGTCAGATTTTGAACAACCAAATTGACTCCAAATGAAAAAATTCAAGTTTTTATGGAAAATATACTTCCATATCTTTCCGATGAGCCATCTCGGGCCAAATTCCGAAAAAATGAAGGCATCCAAAAGTAGCCTGCAATCAACGCTATGTTTCTCTGCACCAGCATACACCATTTTTGACCAGTGATGGGACAGTCAGTTTTTGAAGGATCAAATGGACACCAAATGAAAAAATTCAAGTTTTTTCTGGAAATTAGACTTCCACATATTTCCAACGAGCCATCTCGCGCCCAATTCCGGCACTGGGAAGGCATTCAAAAATGGCCTACAAACAGCTTGATGCATTTCTGCGCCAGGATTCACCAGTTTTGACCAGTGTTGGTAAAATAAATTTTTGAACAATCAAATGGACTCCAATTGGAAAAATTCAAGTTTTTATGGAAATTAGACTTCCACAGCTTTCCAACGAGCCATCGCGCGCCCAATTCTGACACCGGGAAGGCCTTCAAAATGGACGGAAAACTTGCGCCACACTCCTGGAAAAGTCCGCGACGTGCCTGTGCACAAAATTTACAAAGGAATGCACTGCTGCGCGCCGCGCCTGTAGCAGCCTGCGGCACTCCTGTAGCACTGATCAAAAAATCACCTAAAAGCCTTCCAAAGCTATTTCCAGAGCTACTCAAACTTGTCAAAAATGGCTGCCACCGTGTTTCAAGAGAGCAGTGTTGTTGAATCAAAGGGGTCTTTATTTTTCCTTCCTCTACGAAGACAAAGGTGTCCTATTGCCTCAAACACCAAAGCTGGGTGCCCAAACACAAGAAATTCCTCCTGAATGTGTTTTCCTTTGATTGATGGTATAAGTCGTTATGAGTACTGGCTGATTTATATGCAAAGATAGGAAAGGGAACATTCTGAAGGTGCAGAGGTCTTATATTGAAAAGGGCATTCACAATACATTTGGGAACATTGTTGATTAACCAAACAGGGTTTGACCTTTCATCAAACAGAGTCAGTGAGGAATATGCAACTATAATTTCAAGGTGTTGTCAAGATGATATGAAAAGAGCAGTGAAGTAACATGAGGACAGTGTGTTTTTTAGAAAAGAGTTTTTGTTGGTATTTGAAGTGCTACCAGACCTTTGTTAACACATCAAACATTACAAAGCCTATCTCTTTATACTATGGACAGTCGCCTTTGACTGTGTAAGATATTTATTGTTTGACTGTGTTTGTGTTATTAAACATATTTGGTGAGCTGTATACAAGGAGGGTAGTGCTTTGTTCAAAAATAAGTTTATTGGCTTTTAACTCTCTGAGGCATTTTCTCACCTACTCAGAAGCATTTCAAAACTCTGCCACTTTATCTCATACACACAGTAACTTTGATTGTGTAAGATACATTTTACGGTTGAATGTCTTCATATTGGTGGATCTGCTGATGAAGTGCCTACAAAGAAAAAAGAAGGTCTTGAACTAAAGGACGGTTGTTGCATTCCTCTAAAAAACAAAGAGTGTCTTATATCCTCAGCATGTGAACAGAAAGTAGCAGCTTTACCCTGTACAGGCATCTAACATTGTGTTGTTGTCAGCGGAATCTACTTGTTGAATGACATACAAAGGCAAGAAAAGGTATTGTTTGGAAGGAGCAGGGATCTTATACCCAAGGAGGACATCACACACAACAATCGAACCATGGTTGCCTTGATCAAAACAGTGACTGACAGAGAAGGCAGAATTTTGTTTGAGCAGCAAGAACATGATGAACAAGACCATGATAGTGACGAAGCAAGGGCAACCAAGAGATGATACACAGCAGCATCCTGATGAGGGCAAGCGAATACAAGACATGGATCACGAAGGGAATTCTCCAAAGTATGTGCTATCTGCCTCTCCTAGGCAAGGGGCCATGACTTCTTCACCAAAGCCAGAATGCCAAATATGAGACAAGGCTGCCCAAGACAAGCTCAAGAAGGCTAAAGGGAAGCGCCCGACATGGAAAGTAAAAAAAGACACTTCAGAACTTCATATTTTTGTTTTTGCTTCCGAACATATTGCCAAGGACCCTTGAGGGTCATACACGCCGATTTTGGGCAAATTTTGACACAATCTTGTTTTTTCACATTTTTTTGGGTTTTTGGCCGAAAACTCATAATTTCTCCATTTCAGTTTTTCGGTTGAAGATTTACCAAGGGATGAGGATGATGCCGGTCTGCCATATTTTCATGATCAGTTCCTCAGCAATTTTCGGAAGCATTTGGAGATCATTTGCCCCCTCAAAACGGCGAAAAATGCTCACTTTTTGCACATTACGCAAGTCATATCGGCGATCGCTATTTCTGGCCACACACACGAATATAGATTTATGGAGGACTTCCAGGCATCATATTGAGGTGATTTTAGTTGTGCCGGAAAGTAGACACTCAGATCTTTCCAACGAGCTATCATGAGCCTCGTTTCGACATCAGGAAGGCTGCCAAATGTTTCCGGCAAGTCAGGGGACCTTTTTCTGATATAAATTTGAAGTATTTTTGTAATTTTTGAACCTCAAAAATCTGTTTTTTCCAAATGTGCGTTTAGATATTTTTGCACTTGGAAAATGATGCAAAGTCAATTAAATTCCCATTTTTAGCAATTTTTAGATATTTTATGAGATATTTTTGTGCCTTGGGCTTTGCAAAGCCTCAAGGACAAGTTTAGATATTTTGATTAGGCCAATGGGATAGCTAGTTGCACCATGAGGTTTTCCTCACTTGAGCCTATTTATTCCACAAGGTTTCATTGTAAAACAAGGCTGAACTTGAGAGAAGAATCAATATATTGGTCATATGAGCTTTGAAGAACATACTTGTGTTATGATTTTTGGACTGCCTCTTGGATGCTTTTGATGAATGATGAAGGATTGGTGATGGATTCCATGACATGGTAGAATGGCATAGTGTTTCTTGCTATGTTTTTGTCTTCTAGTTTTCATTCATAATACATGCTTCTTGCTGCTATAGATCAGTAGAGATTTATTTTGAGATATGCCCATGGAGGCACCTCAAAATTCCTGAATCTTCATAGCTTGATGTTTTCTTCTTCCTTAGTTATGCTAAAGAATTCTTAACTGCTCTTTAGTAACTTAAGGATACTGTTTGCTAAGTTTTATTTACAAGTTCTATGCATGTTGAGTAGGATGTATGGTGTGCCCTGCCTACCTATAAGTTGTCCATAGTTCTGTCCATAAAACTTTCTCTTTGACTGATTAGTTGATCATCTTGTTGAACCAAGGAGGCCTAGTCCCAATCTAGCCCTTTGCCTAAAACTATGAAAGCTTGTTTGTCCAAGTGCCCATTAACTTAAAGATTGTGTTTAGGCGTTCCGGCATAGATTTATGAGTTGTTATTTCTTCTTATGTGTTTTCCCCAAAGTCTGATAGCCATTTCCCAAAGTTAGAGGGTCTTATACTTCTATGCATGGCTGGAATGTTTGATTTCTGTGCATTAATTAGCTCATAGTTACACTTAGCATGATTAATGGCTTGCTATAACATGTTTATGTCTGCTATCAACTAATTACACTTGAAATCCCTCGTCTTTCACAAGCTTGATGTCCATTTACTCCATTCTGCCCAAAGATCCCTTCTACCGTGAATCAAATCGGCCCTACAGCAACCTTGCATCATCATCTCATAGCTTCCTTGACCTGTTTGACCCCATAGCCGAATTGATCTGACTTCTTGTTATCCATTTTTATATCTTTGATCAGTTTTATCCCTCACAAAATTAAAAACCAAAAATAAAAAAACTCACTTCATAACTAGCCTAATATCAGAACACCATAAGCGAACACACCGATATCTTTTACATCTAATAGAGAGAGCCCTCTCTGAGTCCAGGAAGGCTAGGTCCTTGGGCTCCAAAGCTTGGTTTGATGTTACATCGTCATTTGGCTCGCCAATCGGCCAAATCATGGGACCCTAACAAAATGTACAACAAAAATAAACTTTATAGGAACCAATAGGATTCAAGATGATGATGTCAACCATGGGGGATGATTCACCATTTTTTAAGTAAAATGGTAAAAATATTAAAAAATAATAAAATAATAAAACTATTTTTTCAACTCGTATTTTCAGCTTATCTCCCAAAGTGTTTACTCAAATTTCGAGCAGGAGTACTCGTTGGATGAAAAATTTAATTCCTCATCCAATGAGTACCCATGTTGCATAACTTTGATGGACCTTGCTATGCAAAAAATGAGAAATACATGAAAAAATGTGATCACAATCATGTTTTTCATGTATTTCTCATTTTTCATGTAGCAGGGTCCATTGAAAGTATGCAACATGGGTACTCCTTGGATGAGGAATTAAATTTTGCATCTAATGAGTACTCCCACTCGAAATTTGAGTAAAAAATTTGGGAGATAAGTTGAAAATATGAGTTGAAAAAGTAGTTTTTCTTTTTTCCCTATAAAATTTAATTATGTAATCAAATCTTATTTTATTATTTCCACTATTATTTTATAATTTCCTTAGGAGGACCATTTTAGACCTCAAAATTCTGCTAATGGGCCTGCGTCCTAGTTAAAGTTCATGCCAGTTCAAGATTGTAAGAAGATTACTTTTCTTTAATAAAAGAAGACATAGACGACAACAAAAATGGTTTTCCCCCACATTGGGTTTCCACCTAAAAATCTTGGTTTTCATGTGCGTTGATGTGTTTTATATGTGTTGATGATCTATTTTCTCCTTACTACTCATAGTTTATGCTTAATACATGTTTAATGAAGATATGATGCACTGGTTAAAGAACAAAGAATGATGAATTATGTAAGTTAGTTCACTGGATATACACAGGTTTCTTTCATTATAGTAGCATACATATGTGGGTTCATTGAAAAATAGTGGCGTATAGAAATTGGAATAAGAAAAGAAAACTGAAGTAAGTGTTTAAAATATAGATTCACCCCTCTCTCAATATTTTTCCTAACAATTGGTATCAAAGAAAGTCCTTCAGAAGAAGCTTGATCACTTGAAGGAAATTCATTAAGGTGAGAAACCAAGAGGGAGCAACATCCATCAGGCCACCATTGTTTAATGGTTCCAATCTGGTTTTTGGAAAGTCAGAACAAGAGCTTATTTACAATCTCTTGGAGTTGATATTTAGGGAATTGTTGGAAGAGGCTATCAATATCCATCCTCAATTCCCACAAATGAATAAGAAAAGAAAAAATATGAGACCAATGCAAAGGTTGTCAGCACTCTGTTAGGGATCTTGGTAGAATAATAATTTGTAAAATTAATGCAACTGAATATCGCAAAGGCTATATGGGATAGGATCATCAAAAGTTATGAAGGTGAAACTAAGGTAAACGTTTCCAAACTTCAAACATTTATAATTCAATATGAGAATCTCATAATGCATAATGATGAAAGTATTTCAATTTTCTTTCTTAGGGTAGATGAGATTTCTAATTCAATGAGAAATCTCGGTGATGAAGTAAAATAATCATTACTTGTTGAGAAAATATTAATATCTCTAACCCAAAAATTCGATTCAAAAGTATCTTCCATTGAAGAAATGAAATATTTAAAGAACCTTAATATTTAACAACTTCATGGGATTTTAATAGGCCGTAGTCTAACTAGACTACTTTTTTTCCCTGAAAGTTATAGAAATTTCGGTAAGATTTTAAGAAAATCTGGCAGGGATTTTTGTAAATCTAGATTATAGTTATCAAACTTCAATATTATGGGTTCCCTAGAGGTTTTTGATGGTGCTGAACCCATTTACACCATCAAAAACATGATTCAAACACTGCTACTATAATATTTCTTAAAAAAATTGCTCAGATTCTGACCAATTTTGGTTATCTAGGAAATTCCTCCACCTCCATAGAAAACTCCTTTTAATAGCCTATGAAATGATAAAAGGGGCCCCTTAGATATCAAATAAGCTGCATTAAAAGCTAATTCTAATTGAAATGTAAAGGAAGAGTTTAAGGAATTAGATTATGTATCAGATGAACAAGAGGAAAACTTCGTAAAGAAACTCCAAGTAGGAACTAGAAGATTTAGAGGGAAGCTTCCTTTCAAATGTTTTTCTTGTAAAAGAGTTGGTGATTATGCTGCTAAATTCCCTTATAAAGAAAACCATGAGAAAGATAATAGTTCAAAAAAATTAAATTTTAAATTAGGGTTTGAAAACAAGAGAATCTTCTACACACATGAAGATAGTGACGAGCTTTCAAATGGTGAAGGAGGCGAGTCTGATCAAGAATATCAATTACTTATGGTATTTGAAGATAAATTTATTGATGAGTTTGATGAATTTTTTGTGGATGCACAAGAAGAAAAATATAATCTCATTGAAGAAATAACAGAACTTCAATTTGTCTGGATTAAGCTAAATTGACAGAAGAAGCTCTGAAGAAGCAAATTCTAGAAAAGGAGAGGCATAATGAAAAGTTTGAACTAAAAGCACTAAGTCTAAGAAAGTGAATTGAGAAAACAAAAGGTATAAACCTTAGATTTGCTAAAGGATCTAAGACTCTAGAAGAAATCATCAAAGTACAGTGCTATCCTCTTATAAAAGTCTTGGATATAGTGGAGAATCATCAGATACTGTAAAATCTTCTGAAACAGGTACAAGAAGATATCTCAATGCTGTAAAAGGAAGGAATCAAAAAAATTCTAGCTCTCATTAAAGGAATAAGGGATCAAGTGTATCTCAGGTAAATCATCCTTACCACAATAAAAAGGAAAACTACACAAGAAGGTACTATACTCTTAGGAACTTCTACTTTAATGGTCAAAGCTTCACTTGTCATAATTTTGGTCACAAGGTTGCTCAATGTGTTGCTTATAAATCTATTATGACTAGAGAATCAAGAAAACAAAAGAATGAGACTGGGTTTGTAATATTCCTAATTAGTCCTAAGCTAATAGGAATATTCATTTTGTTTTTCTTTCTTTGTTAAAAGAATAAATATGTAAATGAGGTTCATAAAACTCCTAATAAAAGAATAAATCAATGCCCAATGTGAACAAGGCTAAATCTAGGCCACTTGTAAAAACACACTTGAGTGTGAAAGAGACTGAATCTATTGACCAAGTCAAACAGGACCAAATCAACCACACTGTCCAGTTGTAATGAATCTCCTAGAAGGACAACGCAGTCAAGTTGGAGGCTACACATGTGAATGGGGCTAAATCATTGAAGGTGGTTTAGGGTTTTACAATCTCTTAATATTATAAAATGAAAAGGAGGGTAGCATATTGAGGTTGTTCATGATATGATTTCTGAATTTTTGTTTGTTTAGACAAACAACTTTCTTGGCTGCTTAGCCTAGATTGCATTGGGATTTCCTGTTTAGGGGTTCCATCTCTTCCCATTGATGAGCTCTTGGGAGAGCTTGTATTGATTGTCCACTATCAGGTTGGAGACCAAGCTTCTACTTCCAACTGAAATTCAGATCCAGTGATTTTTTTCTTTCTTCTGTAAGTTGCAGCAAGTGGAATACTAGATCTGTTCATATCTAGCTTGTATTGGAGACTCTTCTTAGTGAGTGTGTCTTTTAACCTTCTGGAAGAGTGCATACATTGTTGGAGCATCAGTTTTTGATCTTAGCATTAGGCCAAAGAATTCTTAGAGCCTACAACATTGTTTATCTCCCTGGATAGTGTTATTTTCAGATCTACAGCTGCAGGGTGTTTTGTCTACATTTTGGAGGAGATATCTCCAGTGTTGGAATTCTTCCTCTCATTGTGGTGATCCATGGATTTGCCATCCAATCCATGTGAGTTTCAGATATGATCTGATGTACCATTGTTTTATTCAAAAATTTCTGAATCATTCTGCAGATCTACAACCTTAGATCTCAAATCTACTCTCTGTGCTTCATGTTTTGCCCAAAACCCTAAGGGGAATGTAATAAACAACCTCTTTAGCTTCCAGATCTGTAATAGATCTGTATTTTCATGCATATATCTGTTATAGATCTAAGATATAATATATCATTGCTTCAGTCTGCAGTAAATTATGTTGTCTATCTTTCTTGGCAATTTCCAGTGTTGCAACACCTCAATCTTGAGGGTTTATCCATGTAAAATCTCTATTTTTAGCTTTTAAATGCATAATTCTTGCCCTAGGTCTACTTAAATTATTTTCATACTTATTTGAATCTACGAGCTTCATAAAATCACGTTGTTCAAGCTTCGGTAATTTCTGCATACTCAAGGTCATGGGAAATCAACCTTTTTAAGCCCTTTCGGGAGTGGAGGAACTGTTTAAATTAGCTAGAATGATTTGTTTGACCTGAAATTTGGTATGGGAATCCCTCACAGCCTAAGATAAAATAAAATCTCTCCATTTCACTTATTTTTACGTGGATTTCTTAATACACTCATTTTAGGGCATAAATCACCCCTTTCCCCCATCCTTTGATAATAGAATTAATCTCTCTTCTTGTTGTTGTACATAAAATTGCTGTTGAGGTGTTTCTAAACACATTTTAGAGTTATTAGCTTGATGATACTTCAGTGTTTTGTTTTATACTGCTGTAGCCCTTCATTGGGCAATTTGTTGAAGGCAACTATGTGTGGGAGATCTGTTTAACCCACCTAGAGTGATTTATTTTGAGCCTCCTCTTGAATTTAGGTCTTAAATACTCTAATATAAGGGATCCAAAGGCTGGTATTGGTTTCAGAAGCACAAATTCCTAAAAAATTTATTTTTCAGGCCTGTTTTGCTGAGCAGTCCAAATCTGGAACATTACAGTGGTATCAGAGCATATTTCTTGGTTCAGCCTATGAGTCTCAGCCCAAGAAGACATAAGGAGATGATAATGATGAAGAATATGAGATTAATCTCATCAGAGTTTAGATCTATAAAGGACCTCCCCCGAGAGGTTAAGCAGATGAAGAGTTGTGGTGAAACTCCTAGAGGGTTTCAAGAGGAGGAAGATGCACCAAAGGAGGAGAATTTGAGTGATTATCTTTAGGAGTATGAATATAAATCTTGGGTAATTAAGGAGCACTTTAGCTTCCAAGAGTTCTGCCAGGTCAAGGAGGAGAGAAGAGCCAGCAATAGAAGAAGAAGAGGTAGATTCTTTCTGCCTAACTTTGATGGATCCTCCACATGCACAACTGAAGAATGGCTAGATCAGCTAGAGTCATATCTACATCTACACCAAGTTTCAAAAGAATAATCCATTAAGTTAGAAGCGCTGCATATTAAAGGTAAAGCTTATGCTTGGTGGTTATTTGAAACTTTTTCTTTGAAGAATGCAAATATTTCCACTTATGCTAAGTTCAGTACAAGAATGGTGAAGAAATTTGATGAAAGGAAAGCTAAAACATCTGTGAAAGAGATAGCAAAGCATGAGCATGCAAAACCCTTGCATGAGTTGGAAAGACCTACTATGAAAAATCCACTTCAGATTTCTATTGGAGGGGATGAAAAATTGTGTGATACCTTGCCAAGGGTAAGATCCCCATTCCATGAAGAGATTTCTTCTCAAAAAGAAGTAATGGAGATTCCTCCTTCAAAAGAAGACCAAGATCCAAGGTCTCTTGTTGATAATGAGGTGTTCTCAAATATTGATGAGAAGAAAGAGGTAGAAGGTAGTAGAAACGTTGTCTCTTCAAAAGAAGACCCATTACCACATGGGGATGGAGATGAATTTATTGTTTCAATGGAAAGTTATTGTGTATCTTTGCAAGTGATTCCCAAGGAACATTATGTGACAGCCTTATTAAGTAGTGATACCTTACTCCAAGTAAGAGGAGGAAGGATGGACCAGCATCCAATGATGAGGAGCATGCACCCTTGTTTATTTCAAGGGATTTCTATTCATGGGAAGGAGACTGAACTATGTAGCAAGGAAAGGGACACATCAGTCCAAAAATTTATGCAGTCTACTTCAGCTATTGATGTCTCTTTACATGGACGCATTTCACTAGGGAGATCCCCTGATGAGAAGAAGAATAAAGTGTTCTCTAAACTTTGTGCATCAATGACAAAATTGGCTAAGGAGGAAGCCTTGAAGGGAGCTACCACAACACTAAGATCTATTGATAGATTTCAAGGAGAGCTGAACAATTTCCTGAAATTTATTTTCTATTTCTCACTCATCTATTTGCACTGATAAAGAAGAAGTCAAAGACCTCTGATGACATTAGCATGATGTCAAAAGGTCACTTCATAGATTTGGGGCAGCAAATTATATCTCTCCATAAAAATAAGGAAGATGAGGTGATGGCTACTTCATTTCATAACTCTACAACGTTGTCTTTGTTGAGAAGCCTTGATTCCTATTGGGAATCCAAACTCTTGGTAGAGTATTCCAAGAACCTCTTCACATGTAAGGTTCTTGATGGAAAAAAGAAATATAGGAGGCATAAGGTGGTTGATGGAGTCATTTTCTTTCATGATCAGATCTATTTGACTAAAGATTCAAGACTCAAGGACCAACTACTAGGTGCTACCTATGATATCTTGCTTTCTACCCCCACTGTTTTCATTAGAACACACCATATTATCTCAAATGGATTCATGTGGGAAGGATTTGAAGAAGACTTATATCAGCATTATCAAAGATGCATGTATCGCATGAAGATGGAGCAGCAATATAACTCTATGTAAGAGTTAGTTCAGCCCTCTGTTTCTGCTCATGAGGAAGGAGATAGATCTGTTCACCTCTCCACTTGTTGGAGGAGGACTATTGGTGAAGAGAATACTTATGCAAATCATGATATATTTTCTAAATGTATGCATTCTTTTACATTATATATCCATGCCATGACTCCAAGGAGGAGTTTCATAGCTTATAAACTTCATGGCAAACTTTGGGCCAAAACTATTTCTTAACATGGCCACTCCCTTGATGGACTAAGGGAGATTTTTCAGCATGATGGGTGCTTTCCTAAGACACAAAATATATCTTCCACTTTTAGCCATGGAGATATGTTATGGGTAACAAGTAAGTGGTGGGGAAACCACTTACCACATCTGAATTTTATGCAAGTAGGAGATGTCCTACGCTAGTTACTATTGGGTGAGTATGGGTACTACCCAAGGTTTGATATTTTCTTGTCTCATGCCTTGTATCTCAATGAGAGGATGCATAAGAAGAAGAAGGCATGGTTGCTTTGGTTGACAAGAAGAGATTTTTGACATCCCATGTCAAATTTCATGTCCATATATTTTCTTGTGATTGGGATGAGTCTCATGTATGTACATGTATTTCTTTTTGGAATGTATCTCATGATCATGTATGTACTTGGGTTTGGGAGGAATTGTAACTCTCTCATGGGATGGCATAAGGGAGCTTTTTTATCTTATGATGATGATCATTCTCTGATATTTGTTGGGAACATGAGAGGAGGGATGAAAAATTGGTTGAGTGTGTCCTTTGGGAATGAAATCTCCCATATTCACTCATGATTCAAGAGGAGGATATCAGATTGTATGGTTGTCACATCATATCCTTTGTTTTCTTATGCAAGGAGTCATATGTTGGGCTTATGTCATTGGAATAAATCACTCACTTGGGAGAATTTTCAGCAAGACATGTGTTGCTTGAATAATATTCAACCAACGCCTACTATCCTCTACTATTTCCAAGCTTTGAAGAAGCTTTTTGCAGCAAGAAGTTTGTGGGATGGCCACTTATTGTACTATGATTTGAGGCAACAAGATGAAGGACAACACTGGTCTCAAGGGAGGGACTATTGTAACCATATAATGTGTCATATGACACTTAGTCCATGTTTCTTTTGGAGCACACATGGTGAAGATCCTCTATTCACTATATGCATGGAAGATTGAGCAAGAAGGCTCACTAGAATCCATGAAGGGAATCATGAAGTTCCAAGTCTCTTTTGGCTTCATGAGGGCTATATTAATGCAGCCCAGGATCAGTAGCTCCATATTTATCATAAATGGAGGGAGAGACAACGTGAATTGAGAATTCTTATCTCTCATTTGCAGCCATGGTGCCCCTACACATTGCATATGGTGGGGATTGGAGACTATTTCTTTGAGCTATCAAGGATGGCTCACTTTGTTTGGTTGATAGCATGGAGATCGAAGTTTCGCATGGGGGTTGGAGTACCCAATATTTACCATCTCTCATGCCTTGAGAAGGCCAATGGACAACATATGGTTCTTCTCATGTATCTCCCACTACTTCATGATGACAACTATTTGGTTCACCCACCAAAGGCAAACTTGTATTCTTGGGAGGAGACAATTCCATTGGAGATCCTACAAAGTTCTTGTGATTTTCTTGAGGACAAGCAACATTTTGGAGGGGAGGGATGTAATATTCCTAATTAGTCCTAAGCTAATAGGAATATTCATTTTGTTTTTCTTTCTTTGTTTAAATAATAAATATGTAAAGGAGGTTCATAAAACTCCTAATAAAAGAATAAATCAATGCCCAATGTGAACAAGGATAAATATGGGCCACTTGTAAAAACACACTTGAGTGTGAAAGAGACTAAATTTATTGACCAAGTAAAATAGGACCAAATCAACTACACTTTCCAGATGCAATGAATCTCCTAGAAGGATAGCACAGTCAAGTTGGAGGCTACACATGTGAATGGGGCTAAATCATTGAAGGTGGTTTAGGGTTTTACAATATCTTAATCTTATAAAAGGAAGAGGAGGGCAGCATATTGAGGTTGTTCGTGATGTGATTTCTGAATTGTTGTATATTTAGACAAACAAATTTCTTGGTTGCTTAGCCTAGATTGCATTGGGATTTCCTGTTTAGGGGTTCCATCTCTTCCCATTGAGGAGCTCTTGGGAGAGATTGTATTGCTTTTCCACTATCAAGTTGGAGACCAAGCTTCTACTTAAAACTGCAATGTAGATCCAGTGAGGGTTTTCTTGCTTTTGTAAGCTGCAACAAGTGGAATACTAGATCTGTTCAGAGCTAGCTTGTATTGGAGACTCTTCTCAATGAGTGTGTCTTTTAACCTCCTGAAAGAGTGCATCCGTTGTTGGAGCTTTAGTTTTTGATCTTGGCATTAGGAAAAAGAATTCTTAGAGCCTAAAACATTTTTTCTCTCCTTAGATAGAATTATTTTCAGATCTACAGCTGCAGGGTGTTTTGTCTACATTTTGGAGGAGAGATCTCCAGTGTTGGGATTCTTCCTCTCACTGTGGTAATCCATGGATTGGCCATCCAATCCATGTGAGTTTCAAATATGATATACTCTAACATTTTATTATTCAGAAATTTCTAAATCATTTTGGAGATCTGCAACCTTAGATCTTAGATCTAGTCTCTGTGCTTCATGTTTTGCACAAAACCCCAAGGGGAATGTAATAAACAGCCTCTTTGGCTTCCAGATCTGTAATAGATCTATATTTTCATGCATATATATGTTATAGATCTAATATCTAATATATAAGTGCTTGAGTCTTCAGAAAATTATGTTGTCTATCTTTCTTGGCAATTTCCAGTGCTGCGACACCTCAATCTTGAGGGTTTATCCATGTAAAATCTCTATTTTTAGCTTTTAAATTCATAAGTATTGACCCAGGTCTACTTCCATGATTTTTATACTTATTTGAATCTATTAGATTCAGAAAATCACGCTTCTCAAGCTTGAGTAATTTTTGCATACTCAACGTCATGGGAAATCAACCTTTTTAAGCCCTTTCGGGAGTGGAGGAACTGTTTAACTTAGCTAGAATGATTTGTTTGATCTGAAATTTGGTATGGGAATCCATCACAGAATAATAGAAAATAATATCTCACCATTTCCCTTATTTTTACGCAGATTTTGGAATACATTCATTTTAGGATATAAATCACCCCTTTTCCCCATCCTTTGATAATATAATTAATATCTCTTCTTTATGCTGTACATAAAATTTCTGCTGAGGTATTTCTAAACACATTTCATATTTATTAGCTCGCTGATACTTTATTGTTGTGTTTTATACTGCTACAGCTGTTCATTGGGCAATTTGTTGAAGGCAACTAGGTGTGGGAGATCTGTTTAACCCACCTAGAGTGATTTATTTTGAGCCTAATATTGTACTTAGGTCTTAGATACTCCTATATAAGGGATAAAAGGGCTGGTATTGGTTGTAGAGGAACACATTCCTAAAAAATGTGTTTTTCAGGCATGTTTTGCTGAGCAGTCCAAATTTGGAACATTATAGGGTTAAAGAAATACTATTACAATACATTCTCTCTTCTTCAAGATGAAACTAAATTTTCCTTTTGCAATAGCTTTGGGCATATATAAATTGAATGTTTAAGCAAAATGCGATCAACTCTTCAAAATGAACAAAAAGAAACAATGTCTAAGATATGGAAAAAGAAAACCATAGAATCTGAAAAAATTGGTTTAGCTTTGTATGCTAGTGGATGCTAAACCATAGAATCAAGAAAATATGTGTTACATTGATAGTGGATTCTAAAATCATATGACAAGTGATAAAGATAAGTTTATGTCCTTTAATGAAATAACGAAAGAAAAAATGTAACCTTTGGAGATAATTCACTTGCTGCTATCAAAGGAAAAGGAACTGTTTTACTGAAAGAAAAGGTTAAAGATAGAAATGTTTTGTTTTTTGATGGATTAAAACATAAATTTTTGAGTGTTATTAAAATGTGAAAGCAAGGGTGTGAGGTTGTTTTCATATCAAAGAATTGTGTGGTACAAAATATCGATATAGGAAATATCATAATAAAGGGAATACAAACTCTAGATAATGTCTGTCTTGTAAGGCGGTCTAGAACATTATTACTTGAGAAAATTAGAAGAGAGCTGGTTATGGCACAAAATATTGGGGCATCTAAGTTTCAGTCAATTACATATGTTAAGTTAAATGGGAGCAATTCGTGACTTGCCTAACATCTATCTACTAGAAAGTACCATATGCAAATCATGTCAATTCTGTATGAAAACCAGGGTGCAGTTTAATTCCAAAGAAGGCACTTAAAGTAAGCCACTTGAACTTATTCATACTGATTTGTGTGGCCCTATGAGAGATAATTCTCCATGGGACCAACAATACTTTATATTATTCATTGATGATTTTAATCGAATGTGTTGGACCGACTTGTTAAAACATAAATATGAAGCATTTGATAAATTTAAAGTCTTAAAATCTCTAGTAGATAAAGAGTTAGATTTGAAAATAAAATTTCTTAGATATGAAAGAGGAGGAGAATTTACATCAGATGATTTTTTCATCTTTTTTGAACAACATGGCATCAAGAGGTAGTTTTCTATAGCCAAAACTCCAACAAAATGGAGTGGTATAAATAATGAATAGAGCAATATAACAAATGGCATTTGCCATGCTTGATGAGTCTGGAACACCTTATACCTTCTAGGGGGAAGCAATACATACAACCATGAATATACTCAACAAAGCTCATATTTGGGTAAATAGTGATAAAACTCCTCGTGAACTATGGTTTGGTAAGCCTCCAACTTGTTACTGTCAGTTTTTGCATCCTGTCACCAGTGATCAAATAGACTCTTATCATGTCATATAAAGGTCCCATTTTCAATCCCATTTTCAAAATTTTGTCATTCCATTAGGTCATCATGCAAAAATTTGGTCACTGGATGTATATCTATGTCTAATCTCACTCCTTTCAAAATTTTATTACTTGCTAGCTCATTTCATCACTTTATTGAGTGTACGTTCAGTCATGATTTTTCATCATAATTTCAGTCATTTTCATCATGGTTTCATTCAGTCAGAGTCTCCATTAGGTCTTAGGGTTTCCAATCTCATCAAATCACCATTTCATACATAATTTCCAGCAAGTGAAGGAGTGACAATAAAGAAATTTCGTCAATAAGTTTCATTTGTAAATTTGATTTCAGAGAAAAATGTAGTTTTATGTTCCTAATTTGTAATAATTTCTCAGAGTTCCAAGTAGATGCAACACTCAAAGTCCCATTAGCAAATAAGCAAAGTTCCAAAAAGCCATCAGTGTTCCTAAGCCACCAAAACATGAAGTTCAAAGATCAAATTCAAAAGTTAAAGGTAAAGTGCAATGTAAAGTTGATCTCAATAAAGGAAATGTGGGTCCAAGTTTGTTTAATGATATTTCTTCAAGTACAAAAGGCCCTCAAAGACCAAAAGTTCATTCATTTGTATCCTCAAGCATCAAGCTCTCCAAGTTCCCCAAGAAAAAAATCAATTCTTCCTGCAAAAAACTAAGTTCCATCTCCTTCACTATGTTTTTTCCACAGGCACTACGCTTTTGGCAGAGGGGACACTGCGCTTTTTAGTAGCACGCTGCACTTTTTGTAGGGCTTCACTATGACTTTCCTCAACTCGCTACGCTTTTTGAAGAAGAGATACATGACTCCAAATATTGTCTTCAAGGGTTTTGAACAACAAAAAAAGGTTTCTATACTCATTTACAAGTAATTCAGACCTCCTAAGCCCCTCCTTTCAGCCTATGGTCTTAAGTTTATGATGAAAAGCCTTCATTCCCCTTTATGTCATGTTCTAAGTAAGTAAACCCTAGTATTTTAGTTTTCAAGCTTTATTTTCTTTTCCCCGGGCCCCATTTACCTCCCTCATACCCTAAATCACTCCCCACTACCTTCACATCCCCTCATTTCCCATTCCTGAGCTATATTCCCTAAAACCCTACCCCTACGCTACTTTTCTAGGCAACTAGACTAACTACCTGTATTTGAATTTCCTACCCTATTTCCCTTAAAAATTTCAACCCTCCATCACTTCCCTAAGCTTCGTAATTCCCTTACACACTTCCCCAAATTTTCCCTCACTTATCCAAACCCCCTAACTCTACAATCCTACTCCCTTTCCCTTCCCCTTCTTCCCTAGGGTTTCAAGACAAAACTAAACATAATGGAGGAGGAGAGAAACATCATGGAGGAGGAAATAAACACCACAGATGAAGAGAAGAAGACATATAATAAAGGAGGGATAATTCTATGACTAGAGCCATTAGACACTAGGGAATTGATGGCATCACCCTTAGCTATCAAATTTTTCCAGCATGTAGGTTGTTTTGAGTTTTTTGAGATGGTACAAAGAGTGCAAATTCATCCTACTTTGACTAGGGTTTTCATCAAAAACCTACAAAAATACCAAGTGACTATTTCATGGGTGACGTTCACCATTTCTACAGACATCATTGCAACGATAATAAGGATACCCAATGTGGGTGAAAAATGGTTCAAAAATAAATATTTGGATGCCCAGCTATATGATCCTTACCTCAAAGCACCATACAAAGACAACATTAAAAATATATTTCCTTTTGGTCAGTTGTTGAACAAGTTCTCTTTCATGATGAACATCATCATGAAATATTTCACTCGTCAGGGTAGATTTTCTAGGTTGTACAACTATCACATCAAGTTGCTCATGCATTTCACTAGGGTGAAATTTCTCAACCTTCCCTACTACTTGTACAGAAGCATTGATAAGATGGCCTACATAGTGAAAAATAGAGAATATGAGCTTCAAAATAAATAACCTCTTCCATCATTCACTCATTAAAATAACTGTACTTCATCACCTCAAACAACTGAACATTGCATGGGAGACTTTCATTGAGGCAGATATCTTCACTACACCACCAAATGAGCCTGCTAGAACTATTCCACCACCAGCATTAGTTTCTCACAAGAAAAATGGGTTATCTAGAAGGGCTATAGTGAATAAAACCAAAGAGGACAAAGAGGTAAAAACCTATCAGAGAGGACCTAGGCAAGTGTTTTCTCCACATATTGTGGAAGGGCCTCGCTTTCTACATCAACAAAATAGGGATATCATTAGCAGAAGGAGGCAATTGTTCAAGAGAAAGAAGACATTCATCATGAGGAAGAAAAGGAGTTTGAATTGGTGGAATTGGATGTCCAAGATGATCATGAAACCTCAAACCTGATCATCAAAGAGAAATATGTCTTAGTCAGAGAGCTACAAGACAATTTGGCAAGGGCACAATTTGTCATCTCCTTCCTTGAGCAAGAAAACAAGCAGTTGAAAGAGAAAGAACTACTCTTGGAATTGGAGTTGTTGAAGGCAAAGAGGAAAGACACCAAAGGCAAAGCTGTGATGGCACATGCTGAGTCTAATCATGATGAGGCTCATATCACCAAGAAGAGACCAAAAGCAAGCATTCTTAAGAGAGCATTAGAGCAGGAAAAACATGATGTAGAAGAACTCACTTTTGAGGACAGAATTTCAAGAGAAATAAATAATGACACGGATATTTGGCTTGACATAGTGAACATACACCTTAAGAAGCTCCTTGATAAGGAAGACAAGGGGAATTAAATGCTGAGACACATGGATGACTGCTACAACACCAGAAACAATATTTGCAATATTGGGATCAAATAATTGAAGGACAAACTCAGGGAAACTCTAATCAGTCAAAAGGAGAAGGGAAAACTTGAGTTACTTGCTGAGGCCTCCTTGGTTGCTTGAGATACTTCATCAACACCTCATTCAGCAATTTTGAATAGTTTTGGGTTTTTTTTACTTTTTTCACATTTTAGTAAAATTTTATAGAATTTTTGCACAGTGAGCCTACAAAAGGCACAGCGTGGGCCACACTGTGAATTTTTTGGAGGCCTCTAAATGAGAAAAAATATGCATATTTGGATAGAGAATGATGTCTACAACAAATTTTTACTATTGGCACACCCAAAACAAAGCTTTTGACAAATGGAAAAGGCCAAAAAACTCTCAAAAAACACCTTTCTACCTCCTTTTTCAGCCTCACACTGCACTTTTTGACCAGTCTTGGGAGTTTGCATTTTTTAGGAGTTCACTCAAAAATTTTTATAACTTGAAGACATTTTTTATAACTAGACTGGAAGATAATTCCAATGAGCCATCTTTGTCCCAATTTGGACTTTAGGAAGTCACTCAAAAGTGGATTTGAAGGCCCACGCTACGCTTTTTACGAAGCACACTGCGCTTTTCTCAAGTACGCTCCGCTTTTTAAAGTTGACTGATTTCTTCATAATTTTTAAATTTTCTCAGTTGATTGATGGATTCGAAGGATATTTACTGATGTAATTGTAATAAATAAATTAAATTATGTCATTAATAGTTCCTAGAGGTAGATACATTAGGTAAATATGTAATTTTGGGTCAAGTGAATCAGTTTCATCAAAGATAGGGAAGAGTTTGTTGACCTCCCTAGTCATTACGATTCCAGTTGAGGACTTTGGGGATCATCTCCACATGTAATGGATTCGACCTTGAGAGTGGGAGAAGAATTTTTTGGTCTATATATGTCATTTCCTTTGTCATTGCAAGGGTTGGATGCCGTGTAATTGATATTTGAACACTAGTGTAATCAAAAATTTTGGCAGGAACTAATAGACAAAGTTGCAACTATTTTGGTGCGATTCTGGTGGTAATGTGTTTTAGAATTGTTGCCTCTTATGTTTACAAATTTTTTAATGTATTATGATTTCCATATTCATGCCATCTCTGAATGTGAATGATTCCTAAGTCAGATAGATAGAATTCATTAGTTGATGCTCCCTTTTGGATGAATTATTATAGTTCTATTTCATTTTCTCCTAATTGAAAAGAATTCATTATTTCCATGCTCTTTTATGAAACCCTAGCAGTTTAATCCAATCCATCAAGATACATAAATGTGTTAAAGTGATTACCTACCTCTCCCCATCATATTTATGCAATTCTGATCCATTTTTTCACTGACCTAGTTTCTTCCCTGACATATTCACCATCCAACACCCAAAATCAATCAACCAAAACCTACTGCTACTATACCTAGCGTAAAATCCTTATTATCTAGTCCATTTGGCTGTGATATCATGGAGATATCCCTCTCCTACCTAGTAGGGCTAGCTACTTGGAAAAATATTGGTTTTTGGTTACCTTTTCTGGTCTCCTTCTCAGCCTTTGGAGATCTGGTGGAGTGATACAACAACTGTCAAACATATTAGATTTTTTGGAAGCAAGTGTTACATAAATAAAAATGATGATATTAAACTTGGAAAGTTTAAATCTAGAGATGATGAAGGAATTCTCCTTGGATACTCGTCTAGCAGAAAAGGACATAAATGTTGTAATAGAAGGCTTCAAAATATTGTTGAATGCATTGATGTTTTGATTGATGAAGCATCCATAGGTACCAAAAAGGAAGCACCAACTGGTGATGAACTTGTCTCTAAAACAAACCAAAAGGTTGTAGCAGAGGAAATTCGTGAAGCATCAAAAGAAGGAATTGAAAGCATAAAATCATCAGAAAAGACTCCTTCTAGGTGAAAAGGAAGTTGGAGTACAAACCAGGATAAATATTGTTGGAAAATCCAGTTATCTATCCTTACTATCCACAATTGAACCTCAAAATGTAAATCAAGCAAGCAAATATGAATGTTGGATTAAGGCAATGGATGAAGAACTTGACCAAATAGAAAAAAACCATACAGGGGAATTAGTACAAACACTTCATGTTAAAAATGTTATTGGTACAAAATGAGTATTCAAAACCAAACTAAGTAAAAATGGAGAGGTAATTAGAAATAAAGAAAGACTCATATGAAAAGACTATGCTCAACAAAAAATAATAGAATTTGAAGAAAAATTTACACCCGTAGCCAGAATTGAAGCCATAAGAATGTTCCTTGCATTTTCAGGCTTTCATAATTTTAAAATATATCAAATGGATGTTAAATCTGCATTTCTAAATTGGGACCTAGAAGAAGAAATTTATATTGAACAACCTGAAGGGTTCATTCTAGGAATAAAAATATTGTTTGCAAACTCAAGAAGGCACTATATGAGCTAAAACAAGATCATTGTGCATGGTATTATTGCCTTGACAAATATCTTCAACAATAAGGCTTCACTAAGGGGTCTGCAAATAAAAATCTATATAAAAATATGGATGATGATAAACTTTTGATAGTTTTTGATTATGTAGATGGCATCATATTTGGAAGAAATGGATAATATATATGTCAAGGATTTTCTTAAGTTAAGAAAAAATAATTTGAAATATATTTACTTGGTGAGCTAACATACTTTCTTAATCTTCTAGTTCATCAAGAAAAGAATGGAATGTTTCTCTCACAAACCAATCACCTGAAGCAGATTTTGAAGAAATATGTAATGGAAGACTGCAAGCCTGTATGCACACCAATGGAAACATGATGTTGTCATAGTTCACATGATGATTCTCCTTCAGTGAACCAACTAGAATAAAAACATATTATCAGTAGATTTATTTACCTTACATGTACAAGACTCAATATTATGCATGCATTTGGGATTGTTGGCCGATTTCAAGAAATCCTAAATAAAATCATCTCCATGCGGTTAAGGGAATAATCAAATATTTACAAGGAACTCAAGATTATGGTCTATGGTATCCCAAAGATGTATATTTTTCTCTTCATGCTTACACAGATGCAAATTGGGTAGGTAATATTGATGATCAAAAGAGTACTAGGGGAGGAGCATTTCACTTAAGACCTCACTTGGTATCAAGGTTCAACAAAAAACAAAGGTCCATTTCTTTAACTACTATTGAGGAAAAATATGTGGCTTATGCATCTTGCTATACTCAACTTATATGGATGATGCAGACATTGCAATACATTCAAATCAATTTTCGTCAACCTATACCTATTTTGTGTGATAATACTAGTGCCATAAGTATTTGTAAAAATCTTGTCATGCACTAAAAAACGAAGAAAATTCCAATAAAATACCACTTTAAAACAGAATAGATGCTTGAAAAAAAGGTCAAACTAGAATATGTTCCCTCAAAGGAACAAGTTGCAGATATATTTGCAAAACCACTCCCATGTGATCCCTTTGAATATCTCAGACAAAAACTAGGAGTGGTCTCTGCCTCATCTCTTCATTTATTTTTATGACATATATTTTATGTTTAGGGGGAGATGTGACTGAAAATTATTGCAGTTTACTTCATGTATGTGGATATTATGAAGGAAAATCACATATATACACATTTTTTGATCCATACAGTTGCATATGTTACTCCGCGATTCAGAAAAAGTGAGACAGACTCGGGGAGAGGTTCTAATATGCTTTCGATAATTATAATTTGGCTCTATGGTCCTAAAGTTGATTGGTTACAGTCTGTTATTGCTTAAATAATAGTTATATGTGATATTGGATTATGGATATGACATCGATGCTTTGATGGTTGATGAAGTTACTTTGATGTATGAGTTTGATGTGATTAGATCTGACAGTGAATAGTTGGCACATGTTCAGGGGGAGCATTTGCTATATTACTATATTTTTGAAATAATGGTTTCCTTACAACATATTGGGTTCATATATTAGTGATGATGCTGAACATACACGTCTTGCTGAAATTTTTACTATATGATGCATCATGCTATGATGCTTCTATAACTGCTTGGTGATGCTTGAAAGCATTACATATTTGGTCACATGTTGATAATGATGAAGATTGATGTTAAATTTTCCCATATTACTTCATAATGATGATGTTCATGCTGTAATATCCTATATGGTGTATGATGGTTGATGATGACTATCATGAACTTGATACCTCACTATTGAGGTCCTTGGTGTTGGTTATAAATGTATGTTTCTTGATGCAAAGGTCATGTAAAGACCCATGATGTAATCCATATAGTACTTAGTCATTTTTGGACTATTGGGGTCATGTATCTTATGTATGTAATCCCATTATTTTTGGCATCTAATGTAATGATTAAGTAAAAATATGTAACCCCACTGTGTTGGGTGATTAAGTAAGCATGAGTCCTTGGTGATAGGAAAGGTAATTTATGGTTGAGTCATAGAGTCATGTATTTGAGAAGATTCAGTATATGCTCAGTCTACAATATTCATCTTCAATAGGAGAACGAAGTCTTCATTCAACATTGGTCAACCCTTTTTCCTTGATGTTAAAGAGGGAGAGAAGCTTGGTGTTTTGATAATCCTTGGTGACTTGAGAGAGCATATTGGTATATCTAAAGATGTTTTTATAGGTCTCTATAGGTGGTGGTAACCAAACAACAATGTGGTTTCCATCAAGTCTAAAGGGGTAGATCGTTGGCATTACAAAAAATGTGTTGTCCTTGATGGAAACCTACTTGATAGAGATGTCAACATGATGATAACAGGATGAGTATTCAAGACAAAACAGATGTGACATAAATATTGGAAAAAGGAATATCAGTTCAAAGACAAAGGAATAATAAAGATAATTTTTGGGAAAGTATACGCGGGTCCTGTGAACAAATTCAGAGTACATATGCAGGTATGGTGAAGAAAAGTCAAGAATAGTTTCTACACCATGGTTTTCTCAATACCAATGGTCATTACAATGGTATTGGCCCATAGTAATGAGGGCAACAATGTAGATTTGATCCCATCAAATAATACAATCATAATTACTAAGGGTTTGACCCATGGTATTGGCTATGGCCTAAGATATCTAAAGATATGGAGATCAAAGTTTTAGGTGTGCAATTTTTGTGTTTTCTGTTAGTATGAATATTTATTTGAAGTGTATGAAAAAATACCACTTTAGCTACACAAAACTTATAGCCCTAACAACAGAAATGGCTGCTAATATCTTTAGATTTGTAATTAGATGATCAAGACAAATCCTGCAAAAAGCTAGATCTATGCATTAGAAGACATTAAACAGTAGAAAAATAAGATTTACTCCATAGATCCAATAGACAAGACAAGAATATATCCAATGAATAATTTTATTAATGGCACCTGGGAGGAAAACACAAGAGGGTGTTCCCTGTTCTCGTCAATGGGATGGATTCTTGTGAGTCCTCAGCACTTCAGATTTAGAACTTCTCTCTCTTGATGGTGTAGAAAACCCAGACAAAAATGGAAAAGTATGGCTATGATTATGGATCAATATCCAGACCAAGTGTTGAGATCCAGAGTGATCTTTAGGCAACACAAGGTGACAAATGAATGGGAAAACCCTTATATTTATAACAAAATATTGAGTTAGTCTAGATCTTGGTGCATAATCAAAATATTATTAACCAAATCTAGATCCAACTTTTATGGAATATTTTATTATATTTGTTGGAGGGAAAAGGTATTTGACTTGAGTCAAATCCCCTTATTTGTAAATAATAAATAAATGATTTATTTATTATTTTAAAGATGTGATTAAGTAATAATAAATAAATAAATTATTATTTATCATTTTAAGGATATGGTTGGGTAATAATAAAATAAATAATGATTTATTTAATTATTTAAGGGTGAATTAGTCATATTTAACAGATAATATTATTTAAATAAGATTTAAACAATTATTCTTAGAAAATAATAAGATAAATAATGATGTATCTAATTAATTTCCTTGTTTTGGGTTAAATATAACCAGAAATATTAATTAAACTACTGTTTAACTAATTATTTCTTGAGAAAAATCAAACAAATGTATATTTGTTTAATATTTCCTTATGGGGTTTCCTGTTTAGACCATAAACAACTTAATAAAGGTGATTTATTAAGTTATTTTCATAGTGAAAGAAATTTTACTTGGAGTAAAATTGGTCTTACATGGTGTACTTGGGTCCATCTAACGATAATAGGTTAGATGACCAAAAAATGTGTAACAGATTGTGCCCCAGCGTGCGAGCATTGGGAGC
This sequence comes from Pinus albicaulis, assembly GCA_034641835.2. Taxonomy (NCBI): domain Eukaryota; kingdom Viridiplantae; phylum Streptophyta; class Pinopsida; order Pinales; family Pinaceae; genus Pinus; species Pinus albicaulis. The sequence continues at coordinate 1,190,954,214 of CM076578.1, read as the reverse complement.
TAATCGTATGACCGAAGTACGTTGTAAGAACTCAATCACTAGACATCGAAGGGGAAGTCAAAGAGAGAGAAGTATAAGGTAAACTAAAGTACTGAAAGAACTAGACCCTGAGGAGGTGACTTGCAGGTGCGACAAGTATTTTTGTGTGAGTACCTGCTATAGGCGGTGGGGGAGGCATACCGATGCCTGCCAAGGCAATAGTACAAACAATAAGGCACACAGAAAACCACGGAATGTAATGATAAGGTATATGCTGGCATAAACATGAGCCAGACGAATAACATGATAATGAATCCCACATACATATTGTGCCTGGGATAACAACCAGGACTTGTACAATAAAAACTGAGTACATGAGATATGAGTGCAACCCAGATGCCCCTGAACACAGGAAATGGCTCTGAAAATCTGACAGATACATGCAAACACAACGGCGCTGCAAGCGACTGAGACCGACATCATCGAATGTATGGCGCTACATTGAAGGCTGTAATTAAGAGGTCATCTGAGTGTTTGGGGGGCTACCTATAGGGCCACCCCCTCATGAGGGTTGAGACATCTCACACACACTTGGGAATCATCAATGTCGTCTGCTGTATCACTGAACCATCAAGTATACGGATCTCGATCATGCTGAAAGGACCTAGAGCTAAGAAACAATCAAGTCAAAGGGCAATAAGGAGTCCCTTTGCCTGATCCGAGGCACCAAACCAAAGTGTAAGCTAGAACCAAGGTACACCACCCTATAGACCTCTTTTCTGGAATGAATGAGCTGATGTCGACAGAAGGATGTCAACCATAGGTGAGGCAATAAGGGATCCTCAACTAGGGCACGAGATAAAATAGTAGAGTGACTGACAGACTAACACCAATGATGATGATGAAATGGGGGAACTGAGTAGTGAATGGACGACTTCCCTTGTTAGAGTGTAAAGGGCACGGATGACCTGGCAGTGACTGAAACAACATCATGAGGGGTAGGGGACAGTGGGATTGAAGTCCATAAGATGCGACACGAGAGAGGGACCAAGCAGTGAATGATTGAGGACTATAGCGGGATGCAAAGGGACTCATAATAGACTCCTTGATTGCAATGATGACTCAACTCGGATGCTCTAAACAAAGGTGACTCAATGGTGCTACCATATATGTGAAGGGTCCAATGGGGGCCATAAAAGTAAGAGTACAAGATGGTAACTCATGAATAAAGTTGACACGAGCGTGGACAAGTATGGAGGCAACATGGTGCCCCCTGTACAAGTGTTGCAAGTGAAGAAATTCGATTTTGAGGAAGGGTGAAGTGGCGCTTCTTGGAAAAAAATGTGTCCTGGTGAAGTATCACATCAATAACATGTTCTAGCTACGTAAAGACAATAAAACATGCATTTCTATAAGGAAATGTTAAGGGTAATACTTCTTCAAATAGAGTGCATTGTGAGGATTTGGAAGGGGATGGCCTTCTAATTCCTCTAATAGATATGCGCCATTTCCCAAATCCTTACTAATAATGTAAGGTCCTAACCATAATGAATCAAACTTCCGATGACCAAGGACATCATGGGCCTGGTCATACACTAGAACAAGATCACCTTTGTGAAAAGTACAAGGTTGGACTTTTCGATCATATTGAGCCTTGGTGTGTTTATTAGCCGTCTCGATGGTTTGTAATACAACACGACAATCTTCAGAAGCATGTTCAAGCATGATAAGTCTCTATTCTAAAGGTTCGGTGTCAGGGAGAAGTTCTAAGGCTTGATGAAGGGAAGGGATTTCACACTCGATCGGTAAGACTACTTCCTCTCCAAAAACAAGGTGGAAAGGAGTTAACATGGTGGCGGTTTTAACAGAAGTTCTATAGGCCCACAACGCAGGGAAGAGCATAAGGTGCCAGTTGGTTTTGTGCTTATCCAATATCCATTGAAGTATGGTTTTAAGAATTTTATTGACCACTTCAACTTGGCCATTACCTTGGGGGTAATAAGAGGAGGAATATTGGTGCTCAAAGCCCAACAGTAAGGATAGATCGTGCCATATATCATCTTCAAAATGTCGGCCATGGTCTGAGACCAATTGTTTCGGAACTCTGAATCGAGTGATCACATGGTTGAAGAAAAATAGGGTTGCAGTAGCTACCGTGTTGTTGAATGTTGGCATGGCCTCAGCCCATTTAGTCAAATAGTCAACCGCCACGATGATATACTTATGGTTACCAGCGCATGATGGTCGACACTCCATAAAGTCTATTCCCCACTTGCAGAAGGCGCCAGCAGAGATGAGAAGATGGAGGGGAGCTGGAGGGGCTCGTGCCTTGGGGAAAAAATGTTGGTAATTGGGACAGTGTTTGACTACCTCAATGTAATTTCCAAAGAGAGAAGGCTAAAAGTACCTAGTGCACATAACTTTCTGTGCAGTGGCCAGATCAGAGAGGAGGCCACCATAAGCACCACTATGACAGGCATTGAGGACTTTCTCTGCTTCAGCGTGTGTGAGACAACAACGAAGTACAGAATCCACCCCATGACGATAAAGGTCTTCACTGATGAGAAGGTTGCAAGGGGCTTGGTGTTGGATACGTCGTTGAGCATCACAGTCAATATGGAGGGCCAAATTTTGAGTCTGCAAATAAGTGAGGATGTCCCCATACCAGGGTTCATCAATGGTAATGGCGAATAAGTATTCATCGGGGAAACTATCATTAATTGGAGAATCCTGCATACCTATAGGGGCTAAACCCTTCTTACTTTTTGGTGTGACAAATTCAAGATCGAATTCCTGGAGGATCACGATCCAATGGGTGTACTTCCCACTAATGATTTGAAAACTCAATAGGAAGGCCATGGGGTTGGAATTAGTCACAACCTTGGTGGAACGCATGAGGATGTAATGACGAAGTTTTTGAACTGAGAACACAACAACCAGTGCTAATTTTTCTTTGTGTGAGTAGAATACAGGAGGTCTTACCAGGTTCTTACTGACATAATAGATGACATGCTCAAATATGTTTTCATCTTCCTAAATGAGGTCTCCAACAACCGAGTGGGTGGAAGTGGAGATATACAGGATTAAATCCCTATCAAAGTCAGGCGGATGAATCAAGGGAGAAAATGTGAGAGCATGCTTCATGGCATCAAAATACTTTTGAGCATAGGAATCCCATACAAAAGGGACATTGGAGTGGATAAGTCTAAGGAAACCATGTGCGGTGGTGGCGTAGTCAGGTACGAATTGGTGAAGAAAATTATCTTTTTCTTGGAGGCTTTGTAACTGGCGCAAAGTGCGGGGGATCAGAAGCTCAAGAATGGCTTGAAATTTTAATGGCTCAAGAGAGATACCATCCTTAGACATAATGAAGCCTAAAATATGGCCAGCAGGCACACAAAAGACACACTTCAGCGGGTTGAGGCAGATATTATACTTGTGACATCGGAGAAAGATGGTGTGCAAATCGTGAAGGTGTTGTGCCCGATGTTTAGAATGTGCGGTAAGGTCATCTAAATAAGCAAGGATAATGTGAGATAGGTCATGGAAATAGTAAGAAATAGCCCATTGAAAAGTGGCTCCTACATTTTTAATACCAAATGGCATGACTCGATAGGAAAAGGTTCCCCACGGACTAATGAATGCGGTTTTGATTTGATTAACACAACGGATGACAATTTGTTTGTATCCATAGAAACCATCCATAAAAGATAGCACCTCGTGCCCCACACACTCATCAATGATCTGGTCAACCAATGGTGTGGGGAAGTTGTCTTTAGGACAAGCTTTGTTCAGATCACAAAAGTCAGTGCAGACATGGATTGTGCCTTGTTTCTTCAGAACGTGAACTGAATTGGACACCCAGGTGCTGTATTCAATGGGATAGATAAAACCAGCCTATTTGAGCTTATCGATTTCAGCTTTGACAGTTTCATGTATGGAAGGATTAATGGGTCTCATCTTTTGATGGACAGGATTGGAATCAGGCCATGTATCGATATGGTGTTTGATAATGGTAGGATTAAGCTCAGGCATTTCTGAATAGGCCCAGGTGAAAATATCATGGAATTCTTTGAATAACTTGGTGTAAGCTTCAATCTATTCCGTGGTGCAATGGGTGAAAAATGTGATATTTTATTCAACCCCTGGTTTGTCATAAATTTCAATTTTAATGGTAGGAGAGATATTGGTCATATTTCCTTCTTCGAAATCAGTAGGTGCATGGATGGGATTTCTAAACCAATCGACTCTATTAGGAAGGAAGTATTTAGTTTCCATAGCATATTGGTCATGGGATTGCTGTGGGAGGAAGTACGCATGGTGGTGCATATCATTCCATGGAAAGTCGGGATGGGTCAGTGCTTCCATAATGTCTTCATTGGAGTGAAAGATAGGTTGACTAGCGGAAGGAGGACCACTTGTCGTGGTAGAGCTACCTAGCTCATCAACATGTGAAAAATGGCACACATGTGCAATGTCATGGGGAGTGGTCGAAGGCTCCATCATGTTGGCATTAGGAGGAGGGATGCCAATGGGAGTAGGCAGATCCGAAGTAGAACGCGTGAACAAGGAGAGGAGGTGCTTGTCCTTTGGTGCCCCCTTGCGAGCTTTTCCCTTCTTACCCAATATGATCGCAACTAGAAAAGGTTTTGGTTGAGGTGACGGAGGCACTGGTGCAGTGGGAGGAATCAAAGAGACCGGTGGAACTAGGGTCAAAGTAAGGTAAGGTCTGGGGGTAGCGTCTGGAGGATTGAGGGGGTCACGAGTATCATCTGAAGGTAAAGAGCCAAGAGAAGGAGGCAGAAGGCTGATCAGAGTACGTCATGAAAATCTGGTAATCAAGGGAACTAGATGGGAGAGGTTGAGCGGCCACCTATCCTTCATGTGGTTGGGTGGCCACAAATCCCTGCTGAGGGAAAGGATCGGTAAGCACAGTCGGTTGACTAGGTGCAGGACTGGGAGGAATGGAAGGAATGGCTTGCTATCCTCTCAATGTTGCTTGAGACTCCCATAGTTGTCACATCTGTGGTAGAAGGGGATAATCATGCATATAATGACCATAAACACCACAACATGAACAGGGCTTATTCGTACGAAGAGGCCTGTCTTGCTTGGGTTGAGTGCCTTGTTTCTGGTTTGTGGTGTAAGGAGAATTACTTTGATAAGGTCCATGATTACCAGAAGCAACTTGATTTTTATTACCTTTCCTCTTTCTTTTTGAGGTAGGAGGATTAGTCATGCCCTGCTATGCATACACCTACCCTAGAGGGGGTGGTAGTTTCTGTTGCAGGGGTTGAGAAGGCAAGGGAGGAGGAGGTGCTAATTATATAGGATCTAGAGTACCAGGATGTGGATACAGATAATAAGGAGGTTTGGTATTAGTGTGGTAAAAAGGAGGTTGGGCAAAAGGAGGAGGCATGCTGTATCCCGGATACATGCTACCGCGAGGGGGAAAAGTGCTAGAGGAGCTGGCCCCTCCCTGAGAGAAACCATAGCCCATGGGAGGTTTATCATACGGATTATAGAGAGCTCCAATGATACCGTCAGTAGCATGATATGCCCCTGGTGGGTTGGCACCAAGAGGTCTGCGAAGATCAGGTAGGATGGTATAAACATAACCCGACTGGGCGTAGATCAGGTCATACTTTAATGCAATTTGGAGAGCGGCTTCTTCGGTTTGAGGAAAGTGCGATGCGAAATCTTTACCGATAGGTGGCAAGAGAGCCCTAAGGAACCAGTCCATGTAGACATGGTCCTCAAAGGGAGGGGCTCAACATAGGCTCCTTCTTCTCCACCATTCCTGAACATGGTCAGAAAGGTGGGTCGCAGATGATTGGCGGAAAGAGGTCAAGAGCTCAGTACCAATGTCAGAACGTATGGGGAGCTGGAAATAAGACAAAAAAGCCTAGGCCAGAGTTGCAAAGGTGGCAATAGAGGAAGGGGCCTGATCTACATAACACTTAGAAGCCTCCCATGTAAGTGTTTGTTGGAACAACCTAAGATGAATAGAGTCATCAGTAATGGAATTATATGAACACCAAATGTGGAAAGATCGAACATGATTTGAAGGATATTTTCCAACAAGACCTTCAAACTTTGGGATGTCTAAAGGGAGCTTTGTTGGCATAGAAATCCAACTAGTGTCATGGTGTATAGGATCATTTATTAACTGGTCAAAATCGGGGAGGCTAAGGCCTGCCATGAAAGGGAGGAAGGGTCTTGCCGGGGTAGTGTATGTGGCGGTCCCACTAGTGGTATTTTCGGTGGGAGGGCTAGGGTTACCACCAGCGTTAGGTCCTGCACTAGACATAGTGAAGGTGTTAGGGGGAGAACCGGAGGCGGGACAAGAAGGAGAACCCAAAGGACTAGAAGAAGAGTCGGTGTGCAGACTCGGTAGAGGACTAACTTGAACTTTATGTGGAGGAGTAAGTATTCCAACTAGAAACTGAGGATGAAGGCTAAGAAGTCTCTGGGATAAACACCTTGGTGATGCAATGGTGATGACACAAACACAACAAAAGGGAAAAAGAGACCAACAAAGGCAGGGAGGTGCAAGATCAAGTGATTACAATGTTGAAACAAGGGCAAAGAGGTGCAGGATCAAATGATTTAAATGTTTTAGAGTCTTTTCTTGGTGGTGTTAACCAAGCCCTTTTTCACTTAGGGTGTGTGTGTAAAAAGTGTGTAAATTTTATTCTTTAAACCCAGAAATTTGTAGAGAAAAAGAAAAAGTGTTGTTGCATAGTTGTAAATAACCCTGCAATTAACAGTATATAGACCTGCAAAACAGAAAATAAACAGCTAATAATGCAATAATATAAACCCAAGAAGGTGGGCCTCTCAACAAATAGTCAATAGGTGAGTAAAAAACTAATCTAAACACACTAAAATAGGCTAATAGATCTTGGGTCAAGAGGGACAAAGATCTAAAAGACAAAATCTGCTGGAAAGTGGTGTAGAAAACAACAACAAATCAGAGGGAAATTGCTATAAAAAGAGGTGGTGAAAGGCTATCTCTAGGAAGGAAGCGGAGTTCCCCCTAAGGGAAAACCAAAACAAAGCTAAAAGCGAAGATTTGGATGGAGAACAAGCCAATATAAAGTGGATATAAAGATGAGGTATTAGATATGAAAAAATGGCTGAAAACTGAAATTTCAGACAACTTGCAACAACAAACACTCTTCCACAAAAAATGGAGGGTACTGAAGCCTTAGGGGGCTAGGTTCCCACTTAGTTGAGTGAAACAAAACAATTATAGGTCCAAAACGGGTAGAGTCGGAGGTCAGAAAACCCTAAACAGAGGCTTAGCAAAACCTAGAAAACTTTCAAAAAAATCCCTGCAGAAAGTCCAAGGTGCAGTTTTTGGCCTATTTTCAGCAGAGGTCGCACTTTTTGGGCTATAAAGTGTGTCTTTGAGGTCCAGGTCGCAGGTTTTGGGTAGAAAAGTGTGACCTGCACTTCCGGCACTCTTGGTGACATATTTCAGAAATATTTGTCGTCTCAGCTGTGACTGATGTCTGTCCCCTACGTAATGGGTTCAAAAACACGCGGAAGTTAGAATTTTTATCATTTTAGGGTTTTATGGATTAAAAAAAACATAAAGAATAAGAAAAACAAGGGGTTGAAGAGAAATCCTAGGGTCTAAAGCAACTGGATATGCAAGGATCAGAAAAACGATAGCGGTCATAATGGTAAACCCGTGTGGAGTCGCTAGTTGTTAGTATGAATCTTTATTCGAAGTGTACGAAAAAATACCACTTTAGCTACACATAACTTATAGCCCTAACGACAGAAATGACTGCTAATATCTTCAGATCTACAATTAGATGATCAATACAAATGCTGCAAAAATCTAGATCTATGCAGTAGAAGACATTAAACAGTAGAAAAATAAGATCTACTCCATAGATCCAATAGACGAGATAAGAATATGTCCAATGAATAATTTTATTAATGGCACTTGGGAGGAAAACACAAGAGGGTGTTCCCTGTTCTCCTCAATGGGATGGGTTCTTGTGGGTCCTCAACACTTCAGATTTAGAACTTCTCTCTCTTGATGGTGTTGATAACCCAGACAAAAATGGAAAAGTATGGCTATGATTATGGATCAATATCCAGACCAAGTGTTGAGATCCATAGTGATATTTAGGCAATAAAAGGTGACAAATGAATGGGAAAAAGCTTCTATTTATAACAAAATATCGAGTTAGTCTAGATCTTGGTGCATAGTTAAAAAACTATTAACCAAATCTAGATCCAAATTTTATGGAATATTTTATTATATTTGTTGCAGGGAAAAGGTGTTTGACTTGAGTCAAATCCCCTTATTTGTAAATAATAAATAAATAAATGATTTATTTATTATTTTAAAGACGTGATTAAGTAACATAAATAAATAAATGATTTATTTATCATTTTAAGGATATGGTTGAGTAATAATAAAATAAATAATGATTTATTTAATTATTTAAGGGTGAATTAGTCATATTTAACAAACAATATTATTTAAATAATATTTAAACAATTATTCTTAGAAAATAATAAGATAAATAATGATTTATCTAACTAATTTCCTTGTTTTGGGTTAAATATAACCAGAAATATTGATTAAACTATTGTTTAACTAATTATTTCTTGAGGAAAATCAAACAAATGTATATTTGTTTAATATTTCCTTATGGGGTTTCCTGTTTAGACCATAAAAACTTAATAAAGGTGATTTATTAAGTTATTTTAATAGTGAAAGCAATTTTACTTGGAGTAAAATTGGTCTTACATGGTGTACTTGGGTCCATCTAACGATAATAGAGTAGATGACCAAAAAATGGTGTAACATTTTCTATGAATGATTTGATTTGCAATAGGTGTGCACCAAAGAGTAAGGAAAAGACACAAACCCAAAATATCTAAAGTGTGGTATCATATGTACTTGTTTTGGTTTGCTTGTTGAAAATATATAGATGTGATATATATGTGGCATTAAGGATTTTAAAGTATATTTTTTGGTTGTAGCAAAAGCATGACTCAATGATTTCAGATATGTATGCTGGTTTTCTACTGAGAGATCGCATATATACGTAGACATTCTTATACCTAGTCGCGTATATATTCTTTAGTATGGAAAACTATAAATATAGATTTCAAGTATGAAAAGCGTGTACATACACGGAAATGCCCCATAAGGGTTACTTACATATTCTAGGGTCTTGCAATATGAGATGATGATAATGGTTGATCTATTCTGTTATGTTTGTTGATGTTTGTCGATGAAGTCTCTCTTATAATAATCTCTATTTGACAGTCCCTTTTATGTTGAATTGATTATGAAGTAAAATTTTGACTTGTGATGATGCTTCTATGTGATAATATGTATTTGGTTCAGTGATTTATGTTGGCTTTATTATCTTTTTGGGTGATTGATTTAGTGGTACAATGATTCAAATTCAATTATCAATATTCTGAGATATGTACACACGAATTCTTCAGAAGAAACACGTACATATGTAGGTATGAGTAAGAAAAATAGTGTATACAATATGATGCATGTATGAATAGGGTTTGCGATGGAAACAATTGGTTTATGTGTTGGGTAATAATGTTTTGATATATTGATGAGCGGCTCTGCATTGTTGTGATGTGTACTGATCTGATTTGGTCTAGTTGATTTGGTTACATAAAATGTTTGATGATTCAGTATTTGAGTATTTGATTTCAAAGTTGTTTGGAATGGATCCAATTTGAAGCATTCAAAAATATTATCCACTAAGAACTGAGGATACTAGTATTCAGAAAGGGGGTTGTATTTCCCTTCCAGTAGGAGATGGAAAATGAGAGAAGTTTGTAGTCTTATGCAAGGAGGAGCCTGCATACTAGTTAAAGTCCGTGCTAGTATGATTAATTTTCATTAATAAAAGAAGACATAGATGAAAACAATGGTGGTTTTCTCACACATTGGGTTTCCACCTAAAAATACTTATATTCATGTGTGTTGATGTATTTTCTATGTGTTGATGATATAGTTTCTCTTTATCGCTCATAGTTTCTTCTTAATACATGTTTAATGAAGAAATGATATGCTGGTTAAAGAACAACAAATGATGAACTATATGTAAATTTAGTTCACTGGATATACACAGTTTGATTTCATCATAATAGCATACAAACGTGGATTCACTGAATAACAATCGCATATAGAAATTGGAATATGAAAATAAAATTGAACTAAGTGTTTAAAATACTGATTCACCCCCCTCTCAGTATTTTTCTTAACATGTGGAAAACCCTTTGGATGTGCACCCAAGTTGCAAAAAAATGTGCCCCTTTCTTGGTTGAGCATTCCCCTCATTTGCTAGCCATATTTGTTGATGTAAAACCTTAAAACAAATCCACTATTAACCTGTAAATAGAAGAAAATCCCTAAACCAATTAAAGAAACTAGAAAAACCAATTATAGATAAGGAACAATACTGGGAAATGGAAAATAACATAAATACAATCAATAATGGGAATATGGAACCATACTGCAAAACAATGTAGCACTTTCTTGGTTGAACTTTCCCATCATTTTCTAGATACATATGTTGATTTAAAAGCTTAAAATAAATGCACCATCAACTTCCAAAACAAAGAAAAAACCCTCAAACCAACCCAAAAAAGTATAGTAAAACTAGCTAAGAAGTTAGGAATAATAATGAGAGATGGAGAATCATAGAAATAAAATCATTAATGTAAAGAAATGAAATAGTGAAGAGGGAAAAAAGGGTTATTTGGCCGCAATACTCTTCATATTTCCTTGTGTTCATGGCTATATCAATTCCGTTACCTCTTCCTCCTTTGTCACATGAAGTATTGAAACAAATCCTCATTTTTTACACTTTTAAAAGTCATATTTACATTTTCCCCTCCCTTTTTAATAATCTAAAAAAAATATGAATTACTATTTGGTGTTTTAGTTTAATAAGAGAATTATGCACCCTTATCTGAAGAGAAGCACCAACACACCCACATCTTATAGGAGTAAAAGTGTGCCCCCACCTTAACGAGGTGTCCATACCAAGAGGAGCATCAATGCTTCAAGATCACTAGGGAAAAACACTATGTAGCCTAGAGAAACCTCATGAACCTACAAAAAAGGGGAATTGAAAACCCTTATGGATATGTGCCCATATTTCACAAAAGTATCCCCTTTTATTGGTAAAATTTCCATCTCATTGCTTAGCCATACATGTTGATGCAAAAGCCCAAAACAAATCCAAACAGTTGGCAAAAAAATAAAAAAATAAAAGAAAAGAAAGTAAAACCATGAGAAATAGAAATCTACATAAATAAAATAAATAATGGGAAGAAATGAAAGAAGTTAAAAGAGGAAAAACTTGGTTGGAATACTTATTTTCTTTCCCTAAGTTCATGGCTATTTGCATTGCATTCTCTTCTAGAACCTCCTTCTCTTCATCTTCTTTCTTGCAGAACCACCTGAAATGAAAAAATAAAACAAACCATTTCTTTTTCCTCTTTTTAAGAGTCATATTTAGGTTTTTTGTGCACCTTCCAATAAACTAAAAATATAAATTACTATTTTGTGCTTTGGTGCATTAGGAGTGCTAGTGTGACCTTATCTAAAGAGGAGCACCGATGCACCCACAACTTAAATATGAACATCTATGTGTCCATACCAAAGAAGAACATGTTGTGCCAGTATAATAATGGAGCATCAATGAATTTTTGGGCTATTAACACTTTGTTGGACATGAGTCATGGAGAATCAATGTATTTTTTGGATACTAACACTTTGGTGTACATGAGTGATGGAGCCTTGGTGCATCATAACTAAAGAGGATCATTGATGTATTATAGGGTCTTTGACAATCTAGTGAAAATTGGTATAGAATCATTAATGCACCTAGACAAATGTGGAGCACCGATGCATTTTGACCAAATAAAAGGACTACTATCTTTTGGCATGTTATGGCTTTAGTGTCCTTGTAGTCATGTAGCATCAATTCTTTTGATATTAAAGCACATGTGTGTTCCATAATGGTTTAGTTGTTTTGAAAAGAAATGCCAAAACCTTTAATTTCCCACCTCCACTATGCATGGATGAAGGAGTAATTTTATGGGGAGGTTTTCCAAAGACCTCCACTTGGTGTAACTTTCCTTTTAGTGGTTTGTCGATGATAAAAAGAAGGTATGACTACTTATATGTGGTAGTATGCAGGTTCAGTAAGATGTGTGTTTAGATGGCTTTTAAGAAGGCCATTAAAGGATAAGAAGATGCTATGTTATTATTTGAAAGGGTCTAGGTTTATATTTTGAGTCTGAGGACAACCATTTATGATGGATATAGTAGATTCCTCAATGTATTTTGAATATTATTGTGGAAAATTTTGGATAATCAATTGAAGATATCTTCTACCTCTTGCACACAGTATCATCGGGAAACAAAGGTTGTGAATAGGACTTTGGTTCAACTTTTAAAAGGTTATAATCAAAAGAATCCAATAAATTGTACTAAAAACCATTAGCCATATTTTTAATATAAAATTTGACCTAGCTAGGTGGAAGATATATTTTTTCTTGAATTATGGGTCAAAATTCAGGTTGAAAAAATACTTCAATCTATATTTTCAACCAAAACTTTAACTTAAATGGTGACCTACAATTTGTCTCGCCTTTATAATGTAGGTAAAGAAAGGGAAGAGAAATAAGTTAAAAAGTTGAAAATTCCATAACTTTTAGCTTGAAATATTGATGAGCATTAGGTTGAAATATGTGTGGATAAACATGTTGAAAATGTATTTCTTTTTGGTCCAAAATTTGCAGCATAATTTGTATTAATTCATTTGACATTAGTGTTGAAAAATTAATAGGATACTTTGGTTGATTTTATTAAAAAAATAAATCTTGTTATGAACTTAGGTAAGGTCCTATTCCTAATCATATTTCATATTGACGTTCAAGGATAAATTCCTAGTCACCGGCTTAGGTCCTAATCCTAAGGTCATGTCCTTATCTTGAACTGAAGTCCCAACCGTAACCTCTATAGATACAAGTAAGGACCATAGTCATGACCTCTTTAGGTAATTACTAAACAATTTTCTCTTGAAAATAAAATTGTTAACTTGCATTTTGAACAAATAAATCGTTATTGTGAAATAAAGGAAAAAATTTAATTAGTATGGGAAAAAATATGCAAAAAACACATCATGCATAATACACTATTATATGAAGTATATGAATTTCAATAATTATATATAACTCTAGTAATACATGAGTCAATAATGTCAATCATCCTAGTAAGTAGTCTTGATGATGCCTCAAATAATGTCATCAGCGATAAAATAACACATTATGTCAGGATTATACCTATGAACATGAGCATAAATAATAATATATTGACAAATATTTTATTAGTATGGAGGAATGGCATGGGATTCAAACGCCCATTTATTATGTACCTCCATAAATATTAAAAAATGGCACCTAAGAATTGCCTTGGAAATTGGATGCTTCATCAATTAATTACCTGTTTTCTTAACATATGTACTTATATATATACTTTTTGGTTCACATCCATATGTTATTATCATTACGCCATTTGGGAAGTGGCCCTCTACATCTATTACACCATTTTTTGGTCATATAACCTATTATCATTAGATGCATCCAAGTACACCATGTAAGACCAATTTTACCCTAAGTAAAATTTCTTTCACTATAAAAATAACTTAGTAAACCAACTTTATTAAGTTATTTATGGTCTAAACAGGAAACCCCATGAGGAAATATTAAATAAATCTACACTTGTTTGATTTTCCTCAAGGAACAATTAATTGAACAGCAGTTTGATTAATATTCCTCGTTATATTTAACCCAAAACAAGGAAATTAATAAGACAAATCATTATTTCTCTTATTATTTCCTAAAGAATAGTTATTTAAACCTTATTTTAATAATATTCTTTGTTAAATATGACTAAATCACCCATAAATAATTAAATAAATCATTATTTATTTGACTATTACTCAACCACATCCTTAAAATGATAAATAAATCATTTATTTATTTATTATTTACAAATAAAGGGATTTAACCCAAGTCAAATTCCTTTTCCCTCCAACAAATATAATAAAATATTCCATAAAATTTGGATCTTGATTTGGTTAATAATATTTGAACTATGCACCAATATATAGGCTAACTCAAGATTTTGTTATAAATAGAAGGGTTTTTCCATTCATTTATCACCTTTTGTTGCCTAAAGATCACTTTGGATCTATACTTTTGGTCTGAATATTGATCCACCATCATAGTGATATTTTGTCACCATTTTTGTCTGAGTTTTCTACACCATCAAGAGAGAGGAATTTTAGATCTGAAGTGTTGAGGACTTACAAGAACCCATCCCATTGAGGAGAACTAGGAACACCCTCCTATGTTTTCCTCCCAAGTTCCCCTAATACAAAATTTATTCAACATATTCCTGTATTTTCTATTGGATGCATGGAGTAAATCTTGTTTTTTCTACTGTTTAATGTCTTCTAATGCATAGATCTAGTTTTTTGCAGCATTTATCTTGATCACCTAACTGCAGATCTGAAGATATTGACAACCATCTTTGTTGTTAGGGTTGTTGTTATGCACAACTAAAGTGGTTTTTTTCGTATGCTTGGAATTAAGATTCATACTAACAACATCCCTAACCATTTTCACCTCTTTGGTCAATGTAACCAATGACACACTCAAGCTATTACATTTCAAGACTTTAACTTTATAAAATATAACTTGAATTGGGTTGTTGTAGTCCCGTGATTTGGTAGATTGGCATACCAAATGACAAGGCAACATCAAAACCAGTCTTTAGAGCTTTAGGACCTAGCCTTCCTAGTCTCACAGAGGGATCTCTCAATTGTTTGCAAAGATATGACTTGTTTGCTTGTAAAAGGTTAATTTTAGGATAGTTATTAAGCACGAGTTTGATTGATTGTTTGGTTGGACATGATGATCTAGGAAACATAGATAGAAAGGGGAAATCTCTAAGTCATTGGGAAATGGAGTCAAGCGGAAGTTCTAACAAGTTTGTAAATGGATTAGGGGTATCAAAGGGAAAATCTAACTTGGCTAGTGGATGTTCAAGGTCTTTCAGGTGAAATGAAATGGACATCAATGGTTCAGAATGAAAAGTAGAACTAAGGGAAATTAAGAATCCTTAATTATATGTACTTCTCAACAAAGGGACTTAAAACATTATCTGAACATAAAGAGGCATTCCATAGATAGGGCTAACCATAAATTCTAGAAACCACACTTCAACAAATAATAATTCCAAGACAAACTTCTCCAATGAAATATCGAAGGCGAGAAACTTATTTAACTTCTACTGATTTCACCTTCAAGGATAAGAAAACATTCAAGATTCACAAATAACTGCATTCATAGAAGAGGTAACTCCTAAAAATCTTAGATTACAGCTATTAAGACCTTCAAAGCAATTACTTAAGAAAGTAAAAAGGGTATGATTGGTACAAAAACTATTTGACAGACTTTAAACAATGGTACTTTGAAGGTAGCTTTCGAAACATTTTTTAAGTGGCAGCAAGTAAGAAGGGAAAACCATAAATCATTCTTGAGACCTACTATATTGAACTATTTAAGGAATAAACAAGCATAAGGGTTCTAGAGAGAAATTAAGAATTATCTAGAATATCTAAGCAAAAGAAAAAATTAAGACAATGAAGAGTAAAAAAAACTAAGGTTCTTTCAAAAGACATTTCTTAGCCTAAACTTTTTACTCTACTGCAACAGAGAATGGTGAAACGTAATGAAACAGGAAATAACAATAACAGATTTAGAGTACTTAACCAATAGCCAAGCGCAGGGATCCAATGACAGAGCTTTCTTCATCAACAAATAGGTCAAGACATCCACAAGTTCAAAAACATCAATTTCCTTTCAACTTCAGCAGGACTATGTATTACTTCAAAGAGTCCCCAAATGCCAACAATAAAATGAGTTCCAAAGCAGTATTTATGCTGCAAATGAGGAGGTGGAACTTATCTAGGGTTTGAGAGTCATTAACTATAGAGTAAATGCATTCTTAACCTTGAAAACCATGCAGGGCATAAGGTAGGAATACATTCAACTACTTCCCTTCTTTAATAACTCTGCCATAACTTCTGAGGAAAAATAGGTGAAAAGTTTGACTTTGCAGCCTATCTTCATATTTTACAATAACTATTTTAACAGCTTTAAAATATCTTCTGAATGTGTAATAATTGTTTGTTTGTCTTTATAGGTAGGAAGTAGGCCAAAGGTGTCAGTTAGATATTATAAGTAAATAAATTCTCTTTGTTGATGTATTCGAGGTTGTTTTTAGCCTAAGCTTTCTGGATTTGATCACTAAACTGTGCTTAAGGCTTAATTCTGTTTTTGACCTTCATAATTCATCATGCTATTTTTAACACTTTTCAGACTTCTTTAAACCTTTGTTTATTTGTCTTTAACTATGTTTCCCCCCTTTAATCTTCATTTAAGCTTTAATCTTAGTCTTCATCCTCTAGTCTTCTGTTCTTCAATCTTCATTTTTTTCTCTGTTTATGTGTGCAGGAGGTTCTTCTTTGTGCTGGAGGGTTTCATAAGGATCTCGATGGCCATGAAGCATCGATTTCATCCTTTATTTGCAAACCTTGGATCTCTTTCTTTGTTTTAGGTCCTTGGATCATCATCCTGGGACTTTAGTTACTATCTTGACTATGGAATGGCCCTTCGGGCTCGGGGTTGCCATTAAACCTGCAACACAAAATAAAATTTTAATTGAAAAGCTGTGGGCTGTGGTTAAAACTACTTTTAAAGGCTTAGTGAGGTGATGGAGTGATTGCATCAGAGGAGAAAAAATGGACAGAGGAGGGTTCCACGAGCGAAATCAGAAGAAAGAGCAGAATTTTGAATATATGGCGTGAGTTGGAGGTTGGGCGGTTTTGTGGGAAAACCAACATTTTTCATGTGCGATTTGGGTGGTAAGCAGTAAAGGTCCAAATGGATGTGATACCATATAATGGTTTCCACATGTCCAGGCCAATACCACTTGTTTCCTGTTGAAGTGGGCCATTAAATCCCATCATAAAATTCTATGCGATATTGAATCTGCGCTGTCAGTTCTCAAGGAGTGAGATCGACGGCATGGGTGGAGACCGAAGGCTAGGTGCAAGTTTGGTGGATAGGAATAGTGGAGTACAGGTGGTAGGCAAGGATTGGGGCACTGTTTTTTAGTGGAAGGTAGGGCTGATGGTGACGTGGGTGGCTTGCCGTGTAACGAAAATATTGGGGAGTGGAATGGAAAAGGTAGAGTTGGATGATGGCCGTCGGATCACGAAGATCCATGGTGGAAATTTCTCAGTGGAGTGGTCAGATGAGGGAATGGTTGATGGGTCAATAGAGGGGAAAGGTCGATCATTGTTGGATTGGCAAGATTGATGGCTATGGTTTGCTCGGAAAAAGAAATGGCAGGGGTGGAAGGATAAGGAACAAAAGGACCGGGGGCTAAGATATAAAGGGGTTAGGCTTTTACCATTGGTCATGAGCCTTGGGTCATGCGGGGAAGGAGGCAGAGGTCTTAAGCTCAAAAGGGGCTTAAGGCCTGATATGTTAAAATTGGCGGTTATAAGACTAAAAGAGGGTTTTTTAGGCCTTTAAGAAGTTCTAATAAGGTTAGGAGGGATACTTTAAACCAAATAAGGGTGTTTATAATGGTTTAAAAGGGTTTTTTTAGAGGAAATGGAGGCTTTATGAAGAGGAAAAGGTCTTTTTAGAAGGAAAAAGACTGATTGAAAAATAGGGGTAGGAATGATAGGATGAGGGAATGAAATGGAGATGAAATGTTGGAGATAGCCTGAAACAAGCTTCCTTTTTAACCATAAGGGTGATCTTTTAGAAGGCATAGATGAATATTTTGGTGAACTGATAGACTTAGGATGATGAAGGCAGTGAGATTTCTAGAACTCATAATGTTTCTGCAAATATTGTTTCTAGAAATATGAGATTTTCAACTTAGTTATCTTTGGATAAAATCAAAATTATGGATGACTAACAGTGGCTCCACTTGGGGAAGGCAACTATCTTTTCAAGGTGTCCAAAACCTTAGCTTATGAAATCTTCTGAGTTTCAGCAGATCAGTGCCTTATCCATTGGGCAGATTCTTTCTTTTCTTTCTTGATGATATTTCTTTATTTTTGACAATTTCAATCAATCTGTAACATGTAATTTATTCAAACATCCTCTCTACCTACCTAATCCTACTTGTCCTAGCATTTTTTCTTCCTCGTGAGTGCATTTGAACTAGAAAACTCTTTGACATTTTTATTTTTGAAAACTGAAAATAAACTAACTATCCTATCCTTATTTCTTCCAAAGTCTAGATTAAACTGTTGAACTCTTTTTATTCCCTACCTATGCTACTTGACTGCCAAGATTAAACTATTTGGAAATCTTGATTCTCTAGCTATTGACATAAAATTTAAAGCATGGTTCAAATCAGGATTGGACAGTCTGATCAACCATGTTTGTGGCATTTGGAACAAGCTGCACACAAACCTTATTTGCATAAAAAGTAAACTAGAAAGATAAGGACGTGATTTGTTCTTTGTAAGGAATCCATATCTATCTCTTTGGTTCTGTTTTGACATGTGGAACCAATATCTCTATATTCTCCAAATCTATCCCTTTTTTGAATGAGTCAAGTCTGAAATAATCTTATCAATCAGTGTTTCTACTAACTTATCAACATAAATTTAAAGCATGTTCAGCCATGATTAGGCTAGATGACTGAACAAGATATCATTTTGAATTAGTAGTGGCATTTAGATTTGCTCACTTTCAAAAAATTCTCTTTTTTGGGTATGGGGTTGTACCTCTTTTGAATCTGCCCTCTTTTCCTTTCCTTTTCTTTTATTGTTTTTGTATTTTTCATGATTTCTTTTCGAATGGGTTATGTACAATGAATAAAAACTTTAAAGCTAGGACTCTTGACAAAAGTAGTGCTTGAGCATCTTGCCATTAACAAGATCTCCAAATAAATCTTCTCCTTTCAACTTTCACAAAAATAATGCATTATGACCCCTAATGGAATGAATGATATAGGGCCCTTTCCACAGATTCTCAAACTTACCATGTTTTCCTTTCTCTTCCCTTCTGGAATCCCACTTTAGAACAATATTTCCAACTAGGAAATCATTTGCTTTAGTCCTTTTGTCAAATAATTTATTGATGCCTTCTTGGACTATTTGTGTTCTCTTGTACACTTCCTCTCTGGACTACTGTAAATGAATGGTCTGATTTATCCTTCTTTGCATATCATTTTCTTTAGTTTGTACTTCTTGGAGGAGTTTCATGACTAGAACTCCTAAAGAGGTTGGGAAAACTGCATCCATGCCATAAACCAGCTCATAGGGGGACATATTTATTGACTTCTTGGTGGTTAATCTATCAGCCCAAAAAGCATGAAATAGCTTACTATGCCATGGTTTCTGATTTTTCTCCAACAGTTTTTGATAATATTGACAAGGCTTTTGTTGGAGGATTCAAATAATCCATTTCCTTGGGGATAGTCGGCAGTGGAATGACCCAAGGTGATATGATATTTATAGTAGAAGTCAACCATTCTTTTAGAATTGAAGGCAACAACATTGTTTGTGATAATTTTTCTAGGGCAACCAAATCTGGATAGTATGTTGGTTTCAAGGAACTTGATAATGACAGAGTTAGTAGCATTCCTAGAAGTATGGCTTCTATCCATTTGGTAAAATAATCAATGGCAGTGAGGATCCACTTATGTTGGGTTGATGATGATGTGTGAATTTCCCTAATGAAGTCCAAGCCCCATTTTTGAAAAGGAGCCTCAACACTGATGGGTTGTAAGGGTAAGGGTAGGAGTTTTCTTTTGCCATAAAAAAATTTACACTTATGGCAAGACATGAGAAGCTTATGAGTATCTGGAAAAAGGGTGGGAAAATAGTAACCAGATTTGAGGATTTTTTTGCTGTAGTCTTCCAGTAAATATGTCCTCCACATTCTCCCTCATGCAGCTCAAGCATGATTTTTCCTGCATCAATCTCAAGAAAACATTTAAGCAATATTCCAACAACATTCTTCCAATATAAAACCCCATTTAATATGCAATAATTTAAAGCCTTCTGTTTTAAAAATCTAGCTTTCATTTTAGATAGAGAAGGAAGGGTATTCAGATAAAGTACCACATATATGATATCAACATGCCAAGGTGAATTCACAAAAGTTTATTCAATAAATGGAGCCATGAATTCTTCTATTTCTTCCAAAATATCAACCATATTCATATCTAAAGCTTGGAAGTTTGACTCAACCATGAGTTTTGCTAATCCCTGCCCTTTGATTATTTTAGTGGGCCTAATTTCTAAGTCATATTCTAGAATAATAGCAATCCTTTTCCCCTTTCACCTTCAGGGTCTTGACTTAGAATGTCCTTGAAAACAATATTTGGGACAAAAGCAATGATGTGAGAATGTAAAATGTAGACTCTAAAGTCTTTCAATGCTTTTACCAAGGATAAGTCTTATTTCTCCATGGTGTTATATTTGAGTGGAGCATCTCTTAAGGCCCTACTAAAAAAGGATATTGGTTTTTCTTGCTCCATAGTGTTCTTTTGTAGTATTACTACAGCTATTGTATGTTCAGATGCAAAAGAAAATATGTATAAATCTTTAGTGAAATCAAGACTGATAAGAACTAGTGTTTGAGTAAGAGCTTGTTTTACTAGTTCAAATGATTGTTTAGCTTGTATTGTCCATTTAACACCTATCTCTTTTTTTAGCATGTTTGTGATATTTCTTAATAGCTCAACAAGGTTGGGGATGAACCTTCTTAAAAAAATTATCTTCCCAATGAAATATTTCAATATTTTGAGGTTTCGAGGATGGTTGATTTTCAATATGCCATCAATCCTTTTAGGGTCTACTTTGATTCCCTCTTTAGAAATTATGTGACTAAGAAGATTTCCTTCTTGGAGACCAAAGAGTGTCTTTTTGGGATTCAAAGATAAGCCATACTTTCTACATTTCTCAAAACAATTTCGTAAATGAATCAAGTGTTCTTCATCAGTTTTAGAGAAAATAGTAATGTCATCAAGGTAAATGATTATAAAATAGCCTATGTCTTCTGAGAAGGCTATATCCTTGGCCCTTTGGAAGGTGGCCCCTGCATTCATCAAACCAAATGGAATTTTGACATACATGAATGTACCCCAAGGTGTGGTGAAAGCAGTTTTATGTTGATCACTTAGGAGTGCTAACATCTGATTGTAACCTGAGAACCCATCCAACAGTGATATTCTTTTAGACCCAACCACCCTTTGAAGTATTTGATCCATTTTTGGCAAGGGATAGTTATCTTTTAGGGAGGCTTTATTTAGATTTCTGAAGTCAATGTAAAGCTTTATTTCCCTAGTCTTCTTCCTAACAGATACTAGGTTGGAAACCCATTCTGAGTATCTAAGGGGAACTACAATCTCAACATCATACATTTTCCTGATCTCTTTCTCAACTAAAGGTAATAAAACAGGGTTTATCCTTCTTAGTTTTTTTTTGAAAGTTTTATGATCTTCCTTAAGAGGAATTTTGTGTTGAATGATGCTGGTATCATATGATTTTAGATCCTTGTATCCCCATGCAAACACATCTCTAAATTATTTGAAAAGTTCTATGTATTGTTGTTTGATATGAGTTGGAAGAGTACTGGATAGCTTGATCATTTTGGGTTCTGCTAGAATGCCTATGTTATCTTCTTCTAAATTGGTTTCTATAGGCTCTATTTTTGGTTCTTTGGCTACATCATTGAAATCAAATAGCTATTCTAATGGTGTAAGACCCCTTGGTATAGTATCACCTTTGCATTGCAAAAATTCTAGGTATTTTTGGTTTGTATTGTCAACTATTTCTGCTTTAAAAAGATGTTCAAATTGATTTATATCAATAGAAAAGGACAACTCTGTTTCAGGGATTTGTTCCTTATTTAAACAATTTTCTTTATGGCTTGAAGTAGGTGTTGGTATGGAAAAATCATTCCTTGATTGCAGAAATTCATCTATGTGCTTGTCACCTTCAAACACTTGCCAATAATCTTCATTGTTAGGTACTGCAGGCCTGTTTTTTACTTTTACATTTAATTGTTCATTTATCTGTGGTATTTTTCAATTACTAGTAGAAAATGAAAGTTCATTTGCTAGATGATTTTGAGCTCTTGGAATGAAAATGAGTTCATATTTTTCAAAGGTTTTTAGGAGATCAAGGGAAGCATTCCTATGTTTTCTTAATCTTGGGCTTTTGGCTGAATACTCCCCTTTTATTTTCTTGATGATTAGATTAGAATCTCCTTGGACTAATATTTTCTTAGCTTCAAATTCTTTGAGTAGATGTAGGCCAAGGAGGAGGGCTTCATATTCTGCAATGTTATTGGTGCATGGAAAATCTAGTTTATAGGAATATCCTTTGTTTGTATTGTGTACTTATACACCAACCCCTGAACCTAGTTTTCTACAAGAGCCATCCAAGCTCATTTTCCAAAGTGTTTCTGTCTCATTTTCATTTCATTTCTGTGGTTCAAGGCTGCTAGAGTTTGAGTTGTTTTGTACTTGAGTTGAGGGTAGATTTGAATTTTCTGGTGGACTGAATTCTTTCTTGTTTTCCTTTTCTTGTTGACTGATTTCATCTTCATTATACAATCTAAAGGAATATAAATTTGGGTGAATGAAGTAAAAAGGAGTGTTGTTTGGCATATCTATGTTGCTCACCATGTATTTCATATGGGATTCCCTATATAATCTTCTAGTTTGGTTAAACACTAGGATGGTGGCATATGAAATGTCCATTTGAAGGCTCCCCTGAAGTTTCAATCCCCATGATCTTGATAGAAGCATGCCATACTTTGGGGGAATGTCAACTACTACTATGTCCATAACTAGATTTTTAGTGGGAATTTGGGCCAATTTGACACATAAATCTTTGATTAGGCCCAAGAATTTTACCCTGCTTGAATCAAAGGAATACAGGTCCTTATATGGTTTAGTAATTTCTAGGCCTAGGATTTCCATTAATACTTTGGGCATAAGGTTATGAGAAGCAACTGAGTCTAGCATGGCATTGTGCAAGATTTTGTTATGTATGTTCAAGCTAACATAGAAGGGAGGGACAACCCCTTCTTGGTATTTTCCTTCAACTTCAGGCCCAAATAACAATTCTGGTTTGTCATCTATCAAGTTTAAAGTATCATTATCACTGCCTATATTAAAAGCTTTCAAAACATGGTTTTTATATACATCCTGGGTTGCTAATTCAGCTAGAGGTATGCTAATTTTGATCTTGGAAATTTCACCCTCAAGGCTGAAAGGAACTATTGTTTTTGAGATATTTACATCTGTTTTGTCATTTACAACTCTTTCAGCGATTCTGATTTGTTGAATTTTATTTCAACTATTATCTAGGACAGATTTGTTAGGGCCATTAGTAGAGGTACTAGGGCATCTTTTCTCAACACTTTGTTGGTTTTTTTGTCTTTACTTAGATCAATTTTCTTGGCCATAGTGTTGGTGTTACTTGCTGTCTTTTTAGGCCGATTTTCTGAAGTTTTCCTAACAACAGTATTAGTGTTTTTGTCATTTGGAATTTTTGGATTTCCTTTGCTTCTAATATTATATTGTTTGTGTACCTCCATGATTTCATTTTCAAATCCCAATCTGTAATCTTTAGAATCCTCATGTTTTTTTTTAGTTTTTTCTGAGGAGAAGAATCCTTGTTCTTCTTCAGTGAGAAAAAAATTTGTCTCACTGTCAGATCCTATCAGATTTACATGATTTTCTTCCAACATTTCAGTTTCCCTTTCCTCCTCTTGATCTACATAATTTTTTTGGAAGGGAGGCCTAATTTGTTGGTCATTAGCTCTTTGCCTATCTTGATTAAGATCTCTTCTAAAATTTGGATTTCTATTTCTGTTTTGGGGGTTGTTTTGGTTTTCTCTAGGAGGCACTCTATCATTCAGATTTATCTTTTCAAGCATTCTCTCCATTTCCCTCACTAAGTTGTCAATTTTGGCATCGGATGATGAGGTTGATGCCATTGTTTCATCCCTGTATGTAACTCTTTTTTCTGCTTTCAACCTAGCTCTTTTCTCAATCAGATTTGCTTCTACACTTAAGGCTCCCTTCTGCATATCTTCCAAAGTCAAGGGGTCTCTTTCTCTTAGCTGATAGGCCATGTCAGGATCAAAGCCCTCTAGAAATTTAGCAAAGGCTAGACCTAGTGGAGGTTTCATGTTTGGGGGGAAGTGCATTATACACACTATTGAATCTAGTGAAATAATCTTGGACACTTTCCCCAGTATTTCTCTTGAGGTTATTATAGTATGAAAGTATTTGGAGAGGGTTCTTTTTAATTTCCCATTTGTTTGTAAATTTTTGATATAAAGAAGGGAGATCATTTATGATGTGAGGAGTTAAGCCTTTGCACCATTTTTTGGCTTCTCCTCCTAAACCTTAAGCAAAAATTCTCATATTAATGGTATCTTCTTCTATTTCCATATAATCAAAAGAATCATCCATCTTATCTACATGCTGCTGAGCAGTAGCAGGTTCATTTCCAATGAAATGGGGAATTTTGGACTGATATTCATTGGGTAGAGGAACTAGAGGTTGTGGTAACACTAGAGGGGCATACCATGCTTCCATGGTAGGAATAATGGGGGATTTATAAGAGGTGGATTTACAAGAGGGAATGTGGTTTGAACTGGAGTTTTTTGATCAGTGGATGTGTGGATAGGAGTGGAAGAAACACTTGGGCCAACAAACTGGTGATGAGCAGATTTGTTATGGAAGGAGCTAAAGTGGTGGAGAAGCTAGGAATCAGGAGGAGTGGAAGGTGATGCTTCTCTGCTAAGGCTCTGTTACAAATATATGAGTTCAGATTCAGCTTGGTTTAAATCACTTTGAGACTTATTCCTAAATAGGTTCTTTATATGAGGCAAGTCAAAGTGAGGATCTTTCAAGATTGTAAGATTTTCAGGGACAGATCTTGTTCTTGGGATGGTCCTATCAGCAGTTGATTTTCCAGATCTAGAAGTTTAACACAAAATTCTTTCTGGATTATCAGCTATGGTAGGAAGGTTAGGATATATATGGGATCTATTATTGACCCTATGTGAAGCCAGATTTCAGTTTCCAAAATTTAGAGGCTGAGGTTTTTAGGACTGCTTTTCAAATTTTTCCTCTCACTGTAATTTCTATAATAGGGGACTAGGTTTCTAAACTTCCTCATGACTGGTTAACACAGTCCTAATGAAATCTGGAGATCTAGAAGAATAATAGGCCTACAGGGGCTAGTGGAGTCGACAGGAGGAAATTTTTAGCTTTTCTGAAGGTAAAATGTTTTATGTTCCACCACCAATAAGTATTTCGAAGACCAATCTGAAATGTTTTGGGTTTTCTCTGAGTTTTTATATGGTTCCATGGTTTGTAAGAGTGTCCTATACCTGATTCATCACTTATCTAAGGTGGTGAAACAAACAAAGTCTACTCTATGGCTTATTAGCTGATTTTTCTGAGGTAGCTTAAGGACTAATGAGTCCATAAAGTTTGCTATACTATTATGTACTCAAGGTCCCACCATGATCACCATTATGTTGTAGTAATTTGATTTTTTAGATTGGCATACCAAGTGACAAGGAAACATCAAAACCAATTTTAGAGCTTTAGGACCTAGCCTTCCTAGTATCAGAGAGGGATCTCTCAATAGTTTGCAAAGATATGACTTGCTTTCTTGTAAAATGTTAATTTTAGGCTAGTTATTAAGCATGAGTTTGATTGATTGTTTGGTTGGACATGATGACCTAGGCAGCATAGATAGAAAGGGGAAACCTCTAAGTCATTGGACAATGGAGTCAAGTTGATGTTGTAACAAGTTTGTAAATGGATCAGGGGTATCAAAGGGAAAATCTAACTTGGCCAGTGGATCTTCAAGGTCTTCAGGTGAAATGAAATGGACATCAATGGTTAAAAATGAAAAGTAGAACTAAGGGAAATTAAGAATCCTTAATTATATGTACTTCTCAACAAAGGGACTTAAAACATTATCTGAACATAAAGAGGCATTCCGTAGACAGGGCTGACCATAAATTATAGAAACCACACTTCAGCAAATAATAATTCCAAGAAAAACTTCTCCAATGAAATATAGAAGGTGCGAAACTCATTTAACTTCTAGTGATTTCACCTTCAAGGATAAGAAAACATTCAAGATTCACAAATAACTGCATTCATAGAAGAGGGAACTCCTAAACATCTTAGATTACAGTTATAAATACCTTCAAAACAATTACTTAAGCAAGTAAAAAGGGTATGATTAGAATAAAACCTTTTTGATAGACTTTAAACAATGGTACTTTGAAGGGAGACTTTAGAAACAGTTTTCAAGTGGCAGCAAGTAAGCAGGGAAAACCATAAATCATTCTTGAGAACAACTGTATTGAAATATTTAATACATAAACAAGAATAAGGGTTCTAGAGAGCAATTAATAATTATCTAGAATATCTTAGCAGAAGAAAACATTAAGACAGTGAAGAGTAAATAGAACTAAGGTGCTTTCAAAAGACATTTCTTAGCCTAGACTTTTTACTCTACTGCAACAGAGAATGGTGAAACATAATGAAACAGGAAATAACAATAACATATTTATATTACTTCACCAATAGCCAAGCTCAGGGATCCAATGATAGAGATTTCTTCATCAAAAAATAGGTCAAGACATCCACAAGTTCCAAAACATCAATTTCCTTTCAGCTTCAATAGGACTATGTAATACTTCAAAGGGTCACCAAATGCCAACAATACAATGAGTTCCAACGCAATATTTATGCTGCAAATGAGGAGGTGGAACTTATCTAGGGTTTGAGAGTCATTAACTATAGAGTAAATACATTC
This sequence comes from Pinus albicaulis, assembly GCA_034641835.2. Lineage (NCBI taxonomy): Eukaryota > Viridiplantae > Streptophyta > Pinopsida > Pinales > Pinaceae > Pinus > Pinus albicaulis. The sequence continues at coordinate 1,190,927,245 of CM076578.1, read as the reverse complement.
ATAACCTTGAAAACCATGCAGGGCATAAGGTAGGAATATGTTCAACTACTTCCCTTCTTTAATAACTCTGTCTTAACTTCTAAGGAAAAATAGGTGAAAAGTTTGACTTTGCAGCCTATCTTCATCTTTTACAATAACTATTTTGACAGCTTTAAAATATCTTATGACTGTGTAATAACTGTTTGTTTTTCTTTATAGGTAGGAAGTAGGCCAAAGGTGTCAGTTAGATATTCTAAGTAAATAACTGCTCTTTGTTGATGTATTCAGGGTTGTTTTTAGCCTAAGATTTCTAGATTTGATCATTAAACTGTGCTTAACGCTTAATTCTGTTTTTGACCTTCATAATTCATCATGATGTTTTTAACACTTTTCGGACTTCTTTAAACCTTTGTTTATCTGTCTTTAACTGTGCTTTCCCCCTTTAATCTTCATTTAAGATTTAATCTTAGTCTTCGTCCTTTGGTCTTCTTTTCTTCAATCTTCATTATTTTCTCTGTTTATGTGTGCAGGAGGTTATTTGTTGCGCTGGAGGGTTTCATAAGGATCTCGATGGCCATGAAGCACTGATTTCATCCTTTATTTTCAAACCCTAGATCTCTTTCTTTGTTTCAGGTCCTCGGATCGTCACCTTGGGACTTTAGTCACTATTTTGACTATGGGATGGCCCTTTGGGCTCGAGGTCGCCGTTAAACCTGCAACAGAAAACCAAATTTTAATTGAAAACCTGTGTGCTGTGGTTAAAATTTCTTTCAAAGGCTCGGTGAGGTGATGGATAAATTGCATTAGAGGAGGGTTCCATGAGTGAAATCAGAAGAAAAGGTGTAATTTTGAATATTTGGCGCAAGTTGGAGTTTGGGAGATTTTGTGGGAAAACCGGCAGTTTTCACGTGTGATTTGGGTGGTAAGTAGTAAAGGCCCAAATGGATGCAATTCCATAGAATGGTTTCCATGTTTCCAGGCCAATACTGCTTGTTTCGCGTTGAAGTGGGACATTAAATCCCGTCATAAAATTCTGCGTGATATTGAATCTACACCGTCAGATCTCAAGGAGTGAGATCGATGGCGCGGGTGGAGCCCGAAGGCTGGGTGCAAGTTTGGTGGATGGGAATAGTGGATTAAAGGTGGCAGGCGAGGATTGAGGCGTTATTTTTTAGTGGAACGTGGGGCTGGCGGTGATGTGGGTGCCTTGCCGTGTAACGAAAAGGTAGGGGAGAAGAATGGAAAAGGTAGAGTTGGATGATGGCCGTCGGATCACGAAGATCCATGGTGGAAATTTCTTCATGGATTAGTTAGATGAGGGAATGGTTGATATGTCAACGAAGGGGAAAGGCCAATCATCGTTGGATTGGCAAGATTGATGGCTATGGTTTGCTCGGAAAAAGAAATGGCGAGGGTTGAAGGATAAGGAACAAAAGGACCGAGGGCTAAAATATAAAGGGGTTAGGCTTTTACCATTGGTCACAGGCCTTGGGTCATGTGGGGAAGGAGGCCGAGGTCTTAAGCTCAAAATGGGCTTAAGGCCTGATATGTTAAAATAGGCGGTTATAAGGCTAAAAGAAGGTTTTTAGGCCTTTAAGAAGTTCTGATAAGGTTAGGAGGGACGCTTTAAACCAAATAAGGGTGTTTATAATGGTTTAAAAGGGTTTTTTTAGAGGAAATGGAGGTTTTATGAAGAGGAAAAGGTCTTTTTAGAGGGAAAAAGACTAATAGAAAAATAGGGGTAGGAATGATAAGATGAGGGAATGAAATGGAGCTAAAATGGTGGAGATAGCCTAAAACAAGCTTCCTTTTGAAACAAAAGGGTGATATTTTAGAAGGCATAGATGAATATTTTGGTGAACTGATAGACTTAGGATGATGAAAGCAGTGAGATTTCTAGAACTCATAATTTTTCTGCAAATATTGTTTCTAGAAATCTGAGATTTTTAGCTTAGTCATCTTTGGATAAAATCAAAATTATGGATGACTAACATGGGTTATTGTAGCACTTTGTTTGGATGGAATCAACCATAAAATCAACCTTAATCATGTGGATAAAATGTCTAATCAAATTTAATATGTGTCTCTCCCCTTCGATTTTTATGTAATCATGCACAATTTAATACAAACTAGATATAAGATCGTTTAATTATCAACACTCTGTTGAAACATAGTTATGATAAATATAAATATATATATATATATATATATATATATATATATATAATATTTCTTTTCCAAAGAAAAAAACCTATGTATTCATAACAAGTGAATATACATGTTGTCATCCTTGAAGGATTGGATGGGCCTTGAGGCCATCAAAAATTTCAAATGACATCCAAAATTTTCGTTGCATAAATAAAAAGGACATTACATAGAGTACTGTAAACATCCACCAAAAAAACTTACTACTATCATTCCATCAAAAAATTATTTCCACATATATACAAAAACAAAAGATATTAAATCCTAGAGTCCATGGACTCAAACTTGAACCCATCAATGAATTCATGGATTCCAAACAATCCTACAGGAAGATACAATGCTTCCTTTGAGAACTCATTGCATTTTTGTTTTAACTCCCTAAAAAAATGTTTGAATGAGAGCTAGTAAAAGGAATTGATTGAATATTGGATTTCCTGAAGCAAAGGGATGAGGCATGGATTCATCATTGAGATATGCTTTGAGGCCTAGATGATGATTAATTTCAAATCACGCAATAATTGAATATTACTAACACCATTTTCCTTTGCAACCTCAAGAAGAGACCATAATGAAACGATTTTAGCCCTATTGTTTAATCCTTGGCCTAATGCATATTTGATATGAACATAGTGTGACTATGAGAGTAAAATAACTACATTTACCCCACATAATAGGGGATTTCCTTAGCTTACACTATCGAAAAAATCCCATGGAATATCCCCCTCCAGAATGAGCATAATTAGGGTCCTTGATTTTTTTTTCTTGAGGAAAACCATGCATTCTTTAGTCAATTTGATAATGTAACTAGTGGTGAATTCTAGTAGAATGTCTATATCTCTAAAAATAATTGAATTTATGGCATGCTACCCACCAGAAGTAGGTGACCCCATAGGATAATTTTTCTCCTAAACATCTCTTCATTCAATAACCAACAACTCATGTCATTGTTGGCCGGATAAATCAATCTTGCGGACAAGATCAATCTCCCTAGTGTCAGAAGAAAATCTAGCAACAAACGAACAACTAAGTTTGTCTTTCTCTAAATATATTTGTTTTACAAGTAAATTCTATGAAGGTGTCGATCCTACCTTAGATCCAAATACTTATTTGTAACCGTAGTTCTTCCGTCACATCAATAGTCCTTCCGTCGCAACAAGAGTTCTTTCATCGCAAGAAAGTGTCGTCTTTCATCGCAACAAAGTGTCGTCTTTTGTCACAACAAAGTGTCATCTTTTGTCGACTTGCAATCAAAAACAAAAAAATATTAAATAGCATCTATATAAAAAATAATTATAAAACATACCTATCATAGTGATCAACTAATCTATGAAATAAACGATCAAATGACAGCTTATTGAAAGAAACAATCGAACGACAATTTATTGAGAAAAACAAAACGTAATTGTATTAATCATAAAATAACAGAAGAACCTTACAACCTTAGCCTTGATGTTGAACAGGCCTTCCCGGGGTCCGAAGTAGGAGTCTCCTTTTCTTTGATAAGTCTTGCACTCTTCCTCTAGGAGCACATAGAGGTATGTGATCTTTCCTCTCAAAAGCTCAGCAGAAAGAAGTCTAAATCTCAACAACACTTCAACTCAATCACACATTAAAGCTTGAAATCCCTTTGAGGCTACCCAATGCCTCTTTTTATAGAGTAGATGAGGAGGTTATGGTTCCACCTATGAAGAGATAGAATCCTCATTCAAAGGGATAGGCTCCTCACATTGTAGGTTTTAACCCTGAACAGAAATTATCTACACACGAACCTTATAACAAAAAATAAACAATAGCGAGAGCATAAGGATAAAACAGATAAACACAGACATTTTCCCCTGGATCCCAAATCAGGACGAACAACTTGATTTTTCATTATATTCCTTTTAGTGTTACAACACATATATATACATGCCGAAGCATACATAAACCCCAATCCATTAACCCTGGATTAGAACATAACCGTAGTTCCCTTGACCAAATCTACAAAATACCGGGGTTGAAAACCATTGTACCCCAAAAAACCATGTGCAAACTCATGCCCAAAACATGGGTGGGTCCACCTATGAGTGGGATTGCACACCAAATTTTTTTTTGCCAGGGTGCTGCCCCAGACCTCGACAGGGGGGGCTGCCGCCCCCTCTGTGACCCCCCTGCTACGCCCGACGCAACGTACAATGCGTCGGGCTAGTCGTGGAAAGAATATAACACATACCCAACATTCTCCCACTTGTTGTTTTCTTTCCACAGGGGGCCACAGGAGAGCTTAGTCATTATTCCAGCTCTACAACACCCATTTTTTCTCTATACCAAGAGAGATTCTGAGTGCTTACATACTTCTTCAATGCATCTGCAACATTATTCAAAGTTCCCACCTTTACCAGCAACACCCTTTTATCCTCAACCATATCTCTCATAAAGTGATATTGAACATCGATATGCTTTGTCTTTGAATGATATGCAGGGTTCTTAGCCAAGAAAATTGCACTTTGGCTATCAGAATCTATCCTTATAGCTCGCTGCACCAACCCCATACTTGAACACAATCTCTGTAACCAAACTACTTCCTTGCTTGCATGACTGGTTGCCATGTATTATGCTTCTGTAGTTGAAAGAGCCACTACAGACTGTCTTTTACTCATCCAACTGGTTGTACCTCCAAATAGGAAAAACACGTACCCACTTGTAGATCTTCTTTGGTCCAGATCTCCAGCCTAGTCTACATGAACAAAACCACGTATGTCCAACATTCTTGCCAATCTGGTCTTCCGGTAGCACAAGCCATAATGCTGGTGCCACGTAAATATCTAAAAAACGACTTCTTGCTATCTAATGTCTTCTTGCTTTCACAGGTTTGACATAAACACACTCAATCACTCCCACTACATGCAATGTGTGAACACGTGCTCATTGCATGCCTTGAGCCTGTTTACTTGCATATGGAACACGGGACATATCCTCCTCTTCTTCTTGTGTCTTGGGACACTGTTCAGTAGATAGCTTTACACCTACAGGAATAGGAACATTCACCGGTTTACTATCCTGCATATTGAACCTCTGCAATATAGTCTCGACATACTTCCTCTAGTTTAATCAGAGCTTCCTCTTTGCCCGATCTCTCTTAATTTCCATGCCCAAAATATAGTTTTCAGCACCAAGATCCTTCATGTCGAATTTGGAGAACAGCTGGGTCTTCAAATCTTGGATAATTTCTTTTTCATTTCCAATCAACAACATATCATCCACATGCAAGACCAAATAAATAACACGGTCACCAATTAATTTAAAATAAACACAGTGATCCTCCTTGCTTCTAGTGAAGCCAAGTCCCCATATATAGGTATCAAATTTATGATACCACATCCTTGATGACTATTTTAACCCATACAATGACTTCTTCAACCTGCACACCAGTGCTTTCTTACCCTTCACCATAAAGCCTTCAAGTTGCTTCATGTAGATCTCCTCTTCTAGATCCTCATGAAGAAATGTTGTCTTCACATCCATCTGTTCTATCTCAAAATCAAATGCAGCAGCAACAGATAAAAGTAATCTAATAGAAGTAACTTTGGCAACAGGAGAAAAAATATCACCAAAATCAATTCCTGGCACTTGGGAATAACCTTTTGCTACCAACCGAGCTTTGTATTTCTCCACCTTGCCTTCTACATTCTTCTTCTTCTTAAACACCCATTTGCTCCCAATGGGCTTCCTTCTAGCTGGCAACTCCACCAGATCCCATGCCTCATTTTTGTGCAAGGATGCCATTTCATCAACCATGGCCTCCTTCCAGAGTTTTCCATCCTCTGAATCTACTGCCTCCCTGACAGTTCTGGGTTCATCATCAGTTATAGTTAAGGCAAAACTTGAACAGAAAGCAGATGGACTATACCTTTCTAGTTGCCTTCTTTCCCGAACTGATCTTCTCAAAGCTGGAGTTTGTGGTTGTTCATCTTCTAAGTCTTCTTCTGTTGTAGAGTATGATTCATCCTCCTTTAGCTCAAACTCTATCTTCTGAGGTTCCTTTGGTAGGACTTCATGTTTAACAACATCTTTCACTTCTCTAAACACCACATCTCGGTTGTACACAACCTTCCTTGTTTCTGGGTTCCAAAGCTTGTAACCCTTTAAACCATCCTTATACCCAATAAAGATGCACCTTTCAGATTTATTATCCAACTTGGTCCTTTTCTCCTTTGCAACATGTACATCTGCATCACATCCAAATACCCTTAGATGTGAAAGAAAGGGTTTCTTACCAGTCCATACCTCATGTGGAGTCTTATCCTCCAACGCTGATGAAGGTGATCTGTTAACTAAGTAACATGCAGTCTCCATTGCCTCTGCCCAGAATTCTTGTCCTAACCCAGTACCACTGAGCATGCTTCTTGCCTTTTCCATCAGTTTTCTATTCATTCTTTTTGCAACTCCATTTTTCTGAGGTGTGTATGGAGTATTATTCTACCGTGCTATACCACACTTCTTACAGAAATTTTCAAATTCCTTCTTGCGGAACTCCCCACCATTATCTATCCTTAGTGCCTTTATCTTCTTCTATGTCTGGTTTTCCACCAGAGCCTTAAATTCCTTAAATTTGTCAAAGACTTCAGATTTCTTCCTCAAGAAATAAATCCATGTATTCCTTGAGAATTCATCTATGAATGAAACATAGTACACAGACTTTCCCAGTGCTGGAACTGACACAGGTCCAAACACATCACTGTGCACAAGCTCTAATATCTTGTTCGCCCTCTCAGCACTAGAAGGAAAACTCACCTGATTCTGCTTCCCATATACACAATGTTCACAAAAATCAAAATCTAGAGAGAAATTATACATACCTTCTACCATACCATTTCTATGCAATATCTGAAGGCCCTTCTCTCCAATATGTCCAAGCCTTTGATGCCATAGAAAGGTATTTTCTCCAGAGACAGCTAGGCTTTCTGCTCCTTTTTCAGGAACCGCAAAACTGTTACACCCATCAATAACAGTGCTACCTTGTAGTTTGTATAGAGTTCCAATCCGAACTCCCCACATTAATACTAGTGCTCCCCGAACCATCTTGCAGGCATCTTTCTTGAACACTATTTTTACACTTGCATCATCCATATTGCTTACAGAAATCAGATTTTTGGCCAATGCAGGAATATGTAAAACACCAGGAAGTGTTCTAATCCTTCCACCTTGTAGCTTTAGCTTGACCTTTCCACATCCGACGATTCTGGCCTTCCTATCATCCCCTAGGAAGACATCACCACCATCATATTTCTCATACTCATAGAACCACTCCCTATGGGGAGTGAAGTGAAAGGATGCACCTGATTCAATCAACCATGACTCATGATCTACATGTGTACTTGAATAAGAATCCAAATACACATCCCCACCTTCATCCGAGGTGGTTTTTTCCTCTGTAGAAGGAGCATCATCATATCCCTTTCCTTTCTCAGGAGCTTTAGATATGCACTCCTTTTTGTAGTGCCCTTCCTTTCCGCATTTCCAGCATACCTTTACAAACTTTCCAAGAGATTTAGATCTCCCTCTAGATTTAGATCTCCCACTCGAAACCTTATTCTTGTTTATGTTTTGGGACTTTCCTCGTACAGATAAGGCATCTCCATTTTGACCTCCATATTTCTCCGTCTCATTTCCTCCGACAGCAAGGCTGAGACAATGTCATAAAAATTCAAGGTAGTTTTATTGCTACCTATTGCAATAACTAGAATGTCCCACGAGTCTGGTAGATAACACAACAAACTGATGCACTTATCTTCATCTGAGATTTTAATATCAACAGATGACAACTGACTTACCACAGTATTGAAGGCATTCAGATGCTTTGTCACCAATTCTCCATCCTTCATCCTTAGGTTATACATCTTTTTCCACAAGAACAAATTATTCACCAGAGACTTAGATTGGTACAAATTCCCAAGTTTTTCCCACAAATTCTTCATCATAGCTTCCCCAGATACATTCAACAATACTGAATCTGAGACACACAACCGTATTGTGCTCTTAGCCTTCCGATCCAGTTTCTTCCAGTCTTCATCTGACATTGCAGTTGGTTTAGTACCTGGATCTACCGCGATCCAATGATCTTTATCCACCGGTATATCCTCCATCTTGAGCTTCCACAACTCAAAACTCTGACCATTAAATTTATCGATCTCTATATTTTCGTCGCTTGCCATATTCTTTTACCACAAGAATCAATCTTGTAGATCTCCCACTGAACAGGGTCTACCTCAGGCACGAGCAAAAAACCCTAAGCAACAAAGACGTCCCCTTGAAGCCAAAACAACTCTAATACCAAATGTAGGTTTTAACCTTGAACAGAAATTATCCACACACAAACCTTATAACAGAAAATAAACAATAGCGAGAGCATAAAACTTAAAATAGATAAACACAGAGATTTTCCCCTGGATCCCAAATCGGGATGACCATCGTGATTTTTCATTATATTGCTTTTAGTGTTACAACACATATATATACATGTCGAAGCATACATAAACCCCAATCCATTAACCCTAGATTAGAACATAACCGTAGTTCCCTTGACCGGATCTACAAAATACGAGGGGTTGAAAACCATCGTACCCCAAAAAACCATGTGCAAACTCATGCACAAAACATGGGTGGGCCCACCTTTGAGTGGGACCGCACACCAAAAAAATTTTCGCCAGGGCGCTGCCCTGGACCCTGACAAGGGGGGCTACCGCCCCCCCTGTGACCCCCTTGTTGTGCTCGGTGCAACGTACAACGCGTTGGGCCAGTCATGGAAAGAATATAACACATACCCAACACACATCAAGGGATTAGTTCCTTGTGGTGTGGGATACATGCACCTTACTAAAGCATACTCATCCCCAAAATCCTCATCTAGAAGCTTCTAGAATTGACCTCAAATCAACTTTTTAACTTTTGTTTCTCGCTTTTTTGACTTTGGAGGGGGTATGCAGGCATAACACTGGAAAAATGTGTTCCAGAATGCAGTTTCTCTTCACATTACCTTTGTACCCTAGCCAGGAACCCAGGTAAGCCTCACATTACCTGCGTACCCTAAGGTTTTTGAGTTTTTAGTGTTTTTTCTCCTGTTTTAAGGCTTGACATGAGGAGTAAAGGTTGTAAGAATTGTAGAGGAGGTAATTATGAGTGTCAATGAGCTCATACAGTCAGAAAAATGTCAAGGTGAAAGTTCTTAAGTGCAACAGATTGCCCCCTAAAGTGCGAAGTCTGGAATAGATGAAGATGAAGTCTATTATATATGAAGAGTGAAGTAATTTATCATTTCAAGGATCATCATATGGACACCTCGGTCAGAACCTATAAAAACATTCAATGAAAAATATATATATGTAAACATATCATTGTTGAGGTAGGCATTCCCATACTCAGATCAAAACTAAGTAGAAAACTGATTTAAACTATTCCGATACAGGAATGATTTTCAATACATCAACAATATAGACATATGTAGACACAGCATGTACATAGCCATCTGTTTATGAATAGTCTATTGTATAAATTAATAACAAAAATTCCTCACAGCCTGGATGGTGGAAACTAGATCCGGGGTCTTGATTTCTGCTTCTTGAACCAATACAATTCTATCCATGTGAATGAATGTGTCAAAGTCGAACATGGTAGAAACCACTTGATTACCAGTCAATAATGTAAACTGTTAACAAGTGTGAGAGTAACCACCAGTAATGTCAATGGCTCTCAAAGTACTCAGTACAATCCATGAAATGTGAATGAATGAGTTGAAGTCGAACATGTCACGGAATCATTCGATCGAAGGTCATTGATGCAACCTGTCATCTAAGGCGAGAAACCTGCCATTGAGCATGTTGATTTCAAGGTACTAATGATTTCTGGATCAACTTCCTAGATAATGAGCTATCGTCGATAGAAAGTGATCTGTCATAGGCAAGCCCACAACACGAAATCATAGATCAAGTTTTGAAGAAATATATTGGAAAGGACTGACTTAGGGATGGTCAAAATGGAAGACAAATATTTCACAAATGAATGGTTTGTTTGAACTGTCATCTTGAACACATAATGACACTGCAGATGGTTTGGTTACAATTGACCCAAAGCTAATACCCAGAAACCAGCTGAAGACTTTCAATATGGTTTGATTAACTATTAGGTAAAGGATTTTCCCAACCCATATGAACAAAAGTGTTGTGTTCAAGAGTGGTTAACGGTTTTCCAAATAATCAAAATGTAACAAACAGGTTCGTTTTTCTCTCTTTTCCCCCACCATTTCTGGCAAGTACCTCTTTATTTTTGACAAGCTTGAGGAGGATAAAATTTGCTTGTTTATAAGCTCATCCTTCGGATGAGTCCAACTTAGTTTGAGATTCGAACCCTAAGAAGGAGTGGTTCATTCCTGTTTAAAATTGAACAGGTCCTTTATTGTTAAATTTTAACGAGTCTAGTATAGGAGAAACTCGGTGTTTTTTCAATTTTAGGGAGTCAGAAGAAAAAACTTAAGAAGACTCCATGGGGGTAATTTTTCATAAATTTAGTCTCTCGAGCCCGAAAAAGGATAAAATAATGCGGGAGAGAGCTCTATTGACCGTAATTAGTCAATGTATGCCTTTTTCGTAAATAGTCCATTTCAGTCCGTAAAAAGGGTAAACTTATATTGAAGGGACGATCATTCATTTATTTTAAGGAGTTCGAATAATCAAGTACTCGGCAATATTTTCATGTTTAGAGAGTTTGAAAAGGTCTTAAAAGAGGACTCCAATGTTTCGAGTATGCTCTTTATTTCACTTTTTCATAAGTTTTAATGAGTTCGAAAAAGGGATAAAAATGTACTCATATCTTTCACTTTTTCGTAAGTTTTAACGAGTTCGAAAAAGGGATAAAAATATACTCCTGTGGCCAACTTTCAATTTAATTTACAAGCAGGAAAAGATGGAAATAACTCTCCATTTTCATGTGTTTTATGAGAATAAAAGATAGAAAAATAATCTCGGGATTTTCATGAGTTTAACGAGTCTTGAAAATAACCTAAATTGACTCAAAATAGGTTTCATTTTTACAAAAGCTTGAAACAGAGAAAAACTATGCTTCAGAGTGGTTTCATTTTTAAACAAGCTTGAAACAGAGAGAAAACTGTGCTTGATGCCCCCTAAGCATAACTGCTAGAGCGCATGCCCCCCCAGCTTCATTTCATTCAACTAAATAGACTATTGGTAACTAATATCTAGATGGAATGAAGGTTCATTTACGAGATCATATGAAAGACCCGACCTAAAACTGTAAGAAAATTATGCAAAAACTGAAATAACTAACCTAAATATGACTTAACATTTATGAGATCTAGTCAAAGACTCGAATCAATTAGGGGAGGATTTGTTTCATTTTTTAACGAGCTTGACACAGGAAAAGAACTATGCTCATGGCAACATGTTTCATTTTTTAATGAGGTTGACACAGTAAAAGGAACTTTCCTCTTGATTCACTGATTCATTTTTAACGAGGTTGACACAGTAAAAGGAACTTTTCCTCATACCTGATTCATTTTTTTATGAGGTTGACTCAGTAACAGGAACCATGCTCATACATAATTCATTTTTTTATGAGGTTGAATCAGTAACAAGAACCATCCTCAGAAACTACTTATGTCCAATCTATTAATCTACTCTCTATAATCTACCTACTGATTCATTTTTTAATGAGGTTGACACAGGAAAAGAACTGTCCTCATGGAAGCTTGTTTCATTTTTTAAACGAGCTTGACACAAGAAAAGGAACTATGCTCTCGACTAACTGATTCATTTTTTAACGAGGTTGACACAGTAAAAGGAACTATCCTCAAAAATTTGATCATGGCTTCCAACTGGAAGAAACACATGTCAATGGACACACCTTGATCATGGCTTCAAAGAGGTATTCATCAGAAGGAAGAATGGTTCTTTGGAAAAAACACATGTCAAGGCACTCAAAAGGGATAAGAACATCGCGTTCAAATAATCCAATAGAGTTCTCCATGTCAATTACTGAATCTAAGTCAAAGGAAGATGAGAAAATAGTGAGAGGCTCGCTTACATTGGTAACTAAAAACATGGGACTAGTTGCCACATAATTAACCTGTGGTGGGGTAGATATCACTTTAGAATCAGGAACATTTAGGGGTGTCGGATTATTGGTAGTCGAATCAAGAATAGGGAACGAAAGCTGGTCTACAGTCACAATATTTCCATTGTGAGGGAAAGACATCACACGAAAGAGTGTCGATATAATAGCTTTCATTGCATCGACATAGTCTCACCCAAGGATTAAATTGAAATCCAAGGGGGCCTCAAACTACCATAAGATCAATACAGACAGTTTTACCTTCCAAAGTAATAGAAAAATTAGGAAGGATCCCTAAAGGTTCACTAATGGTTCTGTTAAAAGCTTTCAGATTCTGCGTAATAGGCACAAGTTGAGGGGAACCCAAAGCTTTCCAAGCAGTTGAGGATAAAATACTAACAGAAGCACCTTCATCTACCTGTGTGCAGTGTATGTCCTTACCACCAAAATTCACAATGATTTGGAAAGGGATGGAGGAAGGAAGATGAGGTTCTGTCAGTCTATTCCAATCAAAGGAAAATACCTCAGTACTTGGAGGGGGTTCTGTAGAAACAGGTGAAATTCCCCCCAGCGTAGAAGAATCTAATGTAACAAGAAGAACCTGAGCGGTATGAAGTTCACTCTCTACAGGGAGAATGGGATCGATCGAATGTGAAATCGAATCGACCACTTGATTAACTAATGGATCATCAACCTGAGTGATATGAGTTTCACTCTCCAATGGAAGAGTGGGATCGACTGTACTTGAAATTATATCAATCACTCTATCAGTTGACAGTAGGTTGGGAGAAATTTTATGGTAACTAGTTGGAAATTCTTGCTGTGAAACAATAAGGTTTTCCAATAATTTTGAGGCTTCATCCATGTGAGGGAAAATGTGAGTTTGATGACTCCCTTTGCATAAATTACAAGGAAACCTAACTTTACCCTTTTTTCTAGGAACCTAACTATCATTGGTTGATGGATCAACGGAAAGTTGATGAGATTTTTTGGACCATACTTCCAAGACCTTTGGAATACTGGGACAATTGATAAGGAAGTTGTCACTCTTACAAAGCCTGCAAGGGTATCTAGGTTTACGATGCATGTGGGAGGTTTCCTCAACATTACTAACACTTACAACCATGGTTGGTTGGTTGACTTCTTTCTTAGCTTTCTTCTTCTTCTTATCCACCTGGTTACTAGCATCAAGGCATTTACCAATCGAAGAGGAAGAAATGGAGGAAGAAATATTAGGCAAAGAAGGTAAAGGGTCAACAGAAGGTTGGTGATGTTGAGATGGTGAATTCTGTTGAGGTGAAGCATCTGGTTGAGGTGGAACAATTGGAGTATTCGGGGCCAACGAAGTTGAAAATAACCATATCGGTAAACCTATTGTAAATCCAGGTAATGACAATGTAGCCATATAAGGAGGACCAACATTTCCAAAGCAAGGAAAAATAATAGGATTCTCATTAAGAGGGGTTCCTTGGTTGGTAAATTCCGGAACAGTTGCCATTATATTCAACTTCAGTGAATTTTATTAACAATTTAAAACTAAAATTAACAATTCACACCTAACAATTAAAATTCACAATTCACACCTATGGTCTCTAAAAGTAAAAACAAAAAAATTAACACGCGCTATCAAATCTAGGAGTCAAACCACACACAAACAATAGATTCCCACACTAAAAACACTAGTTGGTGATGAAATCCAACATCGTAGAATTTTAATGCAGAAATGGCAGTTGGAACAGTTACCCTGAAAACCTGCTTAATGAAATAGACTGGCACAAGTTTCTTCACAAAACCATCTAGAGTGAAGAGAACCCCCTAGAGAGTCCAAGTGAGTATAGTCGATGTCTACTTCAGGTACAGTGAGATCTTTCCTTCACCGTCACCTTAGGAAATAATCTTACGTTTATGGACACTAAGGTTACCAACAACAAAAAATACAACTGGGGAGTAGTCTACGATCCGATTCTACGCATAAGGGCAGAGTAACAAAGCTTAATCCCCTTGAAGGCTCCTTGACATGGTCAATCCGAGGTTTACCACCAAGTGACCCTAGGCTCCTCGAAAATGGTTAATCCGAGGTTTAATATTTGTAATGCGTGCAGATCTTCTATCTTCCTTGGTGAAATAGAATTGATTGTCTCAAAGGTTTAGACATGATCTCATGATTAACTCCTTTAAGAGAAGCTTCCTAGAATGTACCAGTTACAATTGGATTTATTTCCTACTGCAAGATTTATCTACTTTTTTGTTTTAGTTGCTTTGGAAAGTTAACTACAACCTATTCCAAAGCACTAATCCTGAGCTAGATTGGTGGAAAGAGCCCTAAAAATGTAAAAATTACTAGTTGAATTTTAATTAAGCACTGTGTTATTTAGGTTGTTATTACTCAAAAGGGTAAATGGATATGAGACCAATGGTGTTATGACCTGACCCAAAACTGAATGCTATCGAATATGATAATGTAATCTTTTCAATTCGATGAATCCTAAGTACAGTAAGGAGAGAGTTTCCATTCACTTCCAACAATGCAAATAATTGATCACTGAGAGAAAATATAACAAAATCTCTAATGCACTAATTTCATAAAAAAAAAAATAATGCAAATCAATTCCAAAACAGTTTTTATTTTTTATTTTTGTGTTTTTAAAACAAGCATAAAAACATCTAAATTCAAATCAAAGGAAACTGGTCTAAATCTACGATTGATTTTTCAGAATGTAAACTATGCAGTTGTAATCTATGCACATTCCACTCATATTCTGAAAATGAGAATTATAATTATGCAAATGTGATCTATGCAAGAGAATTCTCAAACACAAGATGATTCTCATGTAATATAAGAACCAATCAAGTGCAAGCAAAGAAAATTGTCTGAGAGTTCCAAATATCAAAAATAAAAACACTCAAAGGCGATTAACACTCATACACAATTTAGCAAAATGATGCAAAATTTTGAAAATACTGAGACAAACCTCCAAGTAATGACCAAAGGAAATCAAATTAATGATTTCTCAAAAAAGAGACTCAAAACACCCAATTAACTTAACGTAGATTGATGAGATGAAAAATTTGTTGAAAGAAACTCATAAACAAGCCCTTTTGACAGAAAAATACAGATCTGGGTAGATGCTAAGAATCCTAAATTAAATATAAAATAAACTGAAAGAAGAAATCAAAATTTTTCAAGACTTTTAATAGGGTCTGCAACAATGTGCAGTCCCCAGAAAATTTCAAGAAAAACAAAAAAGACTTCAAAACTTTTCAAAGAAAAGTAAATCTAAGTTACCCAAGCCCGTACAAATCAATCAAAAATCAGAAATTTTTTTTTTTCTCAAATCAAAACAAGTTCTTTCCCCAGCAGAGTCACCAATTTGTTGGCCGGATAAATCGATCTTGCAGACAAGATCGATCTCCCTAGTGTCATAAGAAAATCTAGCAACAAACGAACAACTAAGTTTCTCTTTCTCTAAATATATTCGTTTTACAAGTAAATGCTATGAAGTGTCGATCCTACCTTAGATCCAAATACTTATTTGTAACCGTATTTCTTCCATCGCATCAGTAGTCCTTCTGTCGCAACAAGAGTTCTTCCATCGCAACAAGAGTTCTTTCGTCGCAACAAGATTTCTTTCATCGCAACAAAGTGTCGTCTTTTGTCGCAACAAAGTGTCGTCTTTTGTCGCAACAAAGTGTCGTCTTTTGTCGACCTGCAATCAAAAACAAGAAAATATTAAATAGAACCTGTATAAAAAATAATTATAAAACATACCTATCATAGTGATCAAGGAATCTATGAAATAAACAATCAAACGACAACTTATTGAAATAAACAATCGAACGACAATTTATTGAGAAAAACAAAACTTGATTGTATTAATCTTAAAATAATAGAAGAACCTTACAACCTTAGCCTTTATGTTGAACAGGCCTTCCCGAGGTTCGAAGCAGGAGTCTTCTCTACTTTGATAAGTCTTCCACTCTTCCTCCAGGAGCACATAGAGGTATGTGATCTTTCCTCTCAAAAGCTTAGCACAAAGAAGTCTAAATCTCAACAACACTTCAACTCAATCACACACTAAAGCTTGAACTCCCTTTGAGGCTACCCAATGCCTCTTTTTATAGAGTAGATGAGGAGGTTAGGGTTCCACCTATGAAGGGATAGAATCCTCCTTCAAAGGGATAGGCTCCTCACATCAAGGGATTAGTTCCTTAAGGTGTGGGATACATGCACCTTATTAAAGCGTACTCATCCCCAAAAAATTTCATCTAGAAGCTTCTATAATTGACCTAAAATCAACTTTTTAACTTTTGTTTCTCGCTTTTTTGACTTTGGAGGGGGTACGCAGGCATAACACTGGAAAAATGCATTCCAGAACGCAGTTTCTCTTCACATTACCTGCGTACCCTGGCCATGAACGCAGGTAAGACTCACATTACCTACGTACCCTAGGGTTTTTTAGTTTTTAGGGTTTTTTCTATTGTTTTAAGGCTTGACATGAGGAGTGAAGGTTGTAAGACTTGCAGAGGAGGTAAGTATGAGTGTCAATGAGCTCATACATTCAGCAGAATTTCAAGGTGACTGATTTTAAGTGCAACAATCATCCACATATGTAGCCAATATATTATGTAATTTGATCTATGCTCCCTGAATCAATCATATTTCACCTTGCCTATTTATATGTTCAAATTTGGGAAATCCAACCTGAAAGGTATGTTATTTATTGTGTAATCAAGTGGTTATGCTTTTTTTTTTCATTTGGAATCTTTGCATGGATTATTCAATGTCCTAGAAGAAGGAAGGGTTTTTACTGGGGTCTTGTTCCCTCACCTTAAATGGGGAGGGGGGGGGGGGGTGCGGTTTAATCCTAAAACCTAGTTCAACAGGATCTCCCCTACTGGCCTATATATTTAGGAATGATACTACTTGGGAAACACCAATTCTAGTAGAATTATCCTATTTTCTTGTTTCACATTTCTCACTCCCCTCCCCACATTACAAGCCCTATTTCATTATCTTCCATCTATGGGTCCACAAGGCATAGGAACACCCCATCCCCTTTTCCACATATCTGGGTTAGGCCTGGAAATGTTCCCTGAAGGTTGGTGCAACTAAAAGAAAGTTAAAATCATATCATGGCCACAAGAAATAAACAAAAGAAAATAATATTATAAAATAAAAAAGATGGTCGGGACATTAAAATAACACGTGGGAAAAATCCAAACATGAGCTATACCACTTATCATTATGGTCATCATACTGGTTCCTATGGCCCCATGAGTTTCCTTACATCACTAAGGAACCCATGCACATCCCAACCCTTGATGGGTGATGAATTACCCCACCTTAATGGGGTAAAAATTGCTTGCATCATGCACAACATGCTCTCATTTCTTGGAGTCCTGAGTAGTAATACAAATAAAAAAATGAAGAAAAGGAAAAAGGAAAATGAAGAAGGGTGGAAAAACAAAGGCCAAGGTAAATCATGTATCCATTATTTCTCCCTCCTGCATCTATATTCAAAATATGTGGACATTCCTCATCATAATTTCCACCTTTGTACCCATAGAATTTGGCTTTGAGAACCCCATGTCCCCATCCATATCATCATTATTCACATGATACCTATCACTTGAAGGATGTACCTTGGACCTATATTTCCCATAGGAGATGGGAAAACCTAATAGGGTCATTTATTAACCACTCCTACCTAGGTACGTAACACTAATTCAAGCTCAAATCCCTAAATTTGGAAGGGAAAACCCATATGAACTCTCATTGTGCCCTTGATAAACAATTTCGTTTCACTTGGATGCACTAATGAATTATTTTACTTGAAGGAGAGGAGGCACATTGGCCATTATATGTAACTGGAAAGTGATTTCTTCATGGGATGGGAAACTTAAATGGGGCCCAAATCCACCATAGGATCATATGGACACCATAGGGGATGCTTTGAGAGCTATGCAACTCCCATCGTGTGTAGAGAATAATTTCACATCATGGGAACCCTCAAAAACTTGAACAATTTTTTTATTACCCCACATAATTCGCGAGATGATACACTTGTAATGGTGAGCCCAACCATACCATTATGGAGTCACAACAGACCTAAGGCCCAAAGGAGGTTTGTATCACCTTTGTGATGTGGGAGGACATGCACCATCATTAGAGCCCTCATTTAGAGCATTATACATGCTTATCTGTCATCAAGAGACCCATGAGACCAACAATTGTGCCCCAAAACCACTTTAGGGCCCCACATGATGACTTTCATGGAGAATTGGGGGTCATCCCCTAATTTGTGATTTATGGAGCCATCTCTCACATATTGGCACCTAGAGGACTCAATGTGGCCCTCCAACGTCCGTACATCAGTATAACATCATTAACTCGGCTAGCATATGGATGGCTAATTCATAATTTATGAAAGCTACTTGGTTGTCTTGTGACCAAGGCTTGTTTTTTGCTCATTATTTCAATATTTTTGGGGATAATTAGGCTAATTTGACTTAGTGAGACTCATATAAATAAAAATCAAGTTCATTTGTGGGAGATCATTATCACACTTGGATTATTTTCTCCTAAATAGCTCAATTTTTTTCTTTGGATCTATTGGAGACTCTTTTGATGCATTTTGATGTGTGGTCACATTTTTTAGTTGGAGCTTATTCTTGAATGATGGATGTATATATTGCATGTCTCTTGTAAATGCTTAATATTGAATAAATTTTTCTTTGAAAGTTTTCTAATACATGGAATCGTTGCTCTAGAATATGTGATTTTGTGACCTAATTGTTGAAGATTAACTTTGGAAATATTTTCTAGTAGAGTATTTCATATCTTATTCAGTGCAAGGCATGTGATGAATGTTCCAAGTGAATAAATGTTTTTTATTCTTCATGAAACTCCATTATATCTGGAAGAAGGTAAATTTTTGAAGTTGGTACCTAGGGAATCAATTTTGAGCCTCCTTAGAAGACGTTTTATCTTATCCTAATTATCTTAAGACTCAATTTCCCAAAGGAATAGGCAGTATTCCAAGAATTTTGGTGATCAAAATCCTCTTTGTCCATATTTTCTCGTCATAAACTTTGGTCCCCTAAAGTTAGGGAAGAAATCTAGTGCTTGCAGTGAAATTTTAGGGAGGCAATTTTTCAGGAATTCAAGGGTCCAAAAATCAGGCTTAGGGTTTAGGCTACCTATGCTCCAAGTTTGGTGGGCATCCGCCCAAGTTTCATCCATAGAATATCTTGCCCTAGGAGCTACTCCCAAAGGGAAAAATTAGGTCTTTATCTCTCACCTTTGAGACTTACTTGAGAGTTATATGAGAATAGTATCCATTGAAATTAAACATAATAAACCATTTCTCCTCCTTTCCTTGACCTTGAGAGTGCCTTTGTCTATGATAATTCTTTAAACCCTAGGTCTCAAGCAAATTTTCTCAGGTCTCTTGAAGGGAGTGAAGAGCCTCTTAAAATTTCCTAAGAATAACAAAGAACTTACTTGAGGGATCCTACCTCATCAACTAGAGTCTTTATATTAGGAATACCTATTATCATCATCATATCTAAAACCCTAAGTCTTGATCTCTTCATCCTAAGGATTTTATTGGAGAGAGTGTTAGCTTTCTTGAAGCATTGAGCCATTGTTGTGTCTATCCTTGAATGGGCCTTGTGGAGTAATGCCATACCTAATAATTTATCTATTCATCCTAAGTGATTTCCTCCCATCGGTGAAAGTCTGTAAAGAGTAGGGGACATTGATTGTGGTGACAGTGGGTCATTTTCCCATCATTATCACTTTTTCTAGATTGTGTATTATAGGTTCATTGGCCTACTAGATTTTTTGGTAACATTTTTCACGTCATTGTCGTGGAAGAAGAAAGTCTATCTACTTGGTCAAACATATGTATAATTGATTAATTTGATGAAAATATATATCCTCTTCTAGAGACTCCATTAGAAGAATGAATCCCTTTTTCTTCATTGAAACTCACAGTCAATGCTTTTATGATGAAGCAAGCATCTCTTTGAATTCACTATGGAAATTCCTTCATGATTGATATGTGTAACCTAATAGGATGTCTTACCTTGATGAGATTCTTTCCTTGGACTTCGATGACATTCTTGGGTACCTAAATCATGTGACCTTCAACATGATATTTAGGGTTCCCAAGTTTGATGGTGATCCATCTTCTGCAATTGATCACGTGGAAACATTTGCTACATATGCCTCAAAAGATGATCTGGTTAATTAATATGTTCTCATTATATTTTTCATAAGGTCAATTCAAGGTAATAATTTATGGTTATATGCCCATGTGGTGTAGAACAGTCGGTGATGGGGTGCACTGTTAAGGCACTCCGTTCTGTAAGGTCACCGGTTCGAAACCCATGGGTGGCATGGGAGGAGAAAAAGTGGAAAAAAATTAGGAATTAGTCTAAACAAGAAAAAAAAAAAAAAAAAAAAATTATGGTTATATAATTGCAAGACCAGGGGTATTTCATCAATTGAGGTGCTTTTTGATAACATTATTGAACATTCTCGAACTAAGGACTAGGCTTTCCCAACATTTGATATTGATATTCAAAAAGAAGCCATAATTGAGCATGGAGGTGATCATGAGGAATAAGATGATCCCATTCTAGACCATAAAGTTGAGGTCATTGATGAAGATATTAAGGGAGATCTTGAATGGGAGCAAGATAAGGAGCTAGATGAAGAGGGTTCCTTAGAAGTTAGAATTGAATATAGTCCCATATTTTTCAAGGACATTGTCTCTAACATTGTACATATCAAGGAACTTGAGAAAGATGACCTCATTAACCCCTTGAACACTGACATTAGTGATCACTTACACATTGAAGTAGAGAAGTGGGATATCACGAGCCATTGTTTTTACAAGGACCTCTCTATGATATCGATGATGATATTGATAATAAATTTTTTTTTTCATACCTTCCTTATGATCCCAGAGGTTTATTAAAATCATCGATGGACCCTCTCATAATTCCTCGATGCATGATCATTAATGATGATGAGCTTAGGTCATTTCCCAATTTTGCATATGGTCATGAGTAAAAGTAGCTTATTTTTTATGATCCTTTGTTCCAACCATCCTTTCATCCTTCTCACCATGTTCTTGAGGATACCATGAAGCATTACACCACTAAAGAGACCTTTTAGAAGAAGTGCTTGATATTTTTCATTTATTTCTCCATATTTAGGGTTGAAGGAATGATGTAATGGTTCCAACATAATTCATGTTCTTTCCATTTTTCCATGGCCCCTTTGTATGATTCATGCTCACAATATTTTCCCACATCCCACCATTGTTACTTAACATATGAGTGTCATGATTATTATTTATTCTTTCAAATGTATATCATTATTGATAATAAGGGTAGGAAATATAAGCTTTACCTAACGATATGTTGGTTACATTGGCTATATGACTATCCTTAGCACTTGCATAATTTAGCATGCATGGTAGAGCAGGATACATTGCATATTTATTTTGCATGGTTTCTATCATCATATCATGTTCTCGTGCTATAATAGATGCATTTAGATTAGACTTGCATCATATAATATATTTTATTTTCTCTATGGTTTTATTATTTGGTGAAAACATGGGTGATAAAAGTATACCAAAGACACATGATTTCAACAAATTTTGTGATGTGTAGGATATAGGTTGTTGGTCCTAAAGGATTTTTTGTTTTCTCATGACCTCCCTGCTCGAGTACATTGACTGTGCACTTTATAGTGATCTCATGTCCCGGTAAAATCTAGATGTTACCCGCCAAAAGTGGGTGACCCCATAATTTTTTTTTTCTCCTAAACATCTCTTAAGCCTAAAGCCAGTAGCCCTCGTAAGTCATCGATGTAGCTGATGTATTATGTAATTTTATATCTTCTCCATGAATCAATCATATTTCCGCTCACCTATTTTTAAAGAACATATATTTGAAGGTGGGAAATCCAACTTGGAAGGTATGTTTTCCATTAGGCATCTTGGGAATTGATTATTGGTTGACCTGGAAGAAGGAAGGGTTTTGATTGGTGTCTTTTTCCCTCACCTTAAATGGTGGTTTAATCCTCAACCCTAGTCCCCTGTGATATCCCCTATTGGATTATAGGTTTAGGATGACATTACTTGGGAAACCTCGATTTTGGTAGCGAGGTCCCATTTTCCCGTTTCACATTTCTACTCCTCTCCACACATTACAATATATATTTCATTATATTGCCTCTTCGAGTCCATAAGGCATTAAAAAAATCCCTCCCCTTGTCCAAATATCTAGGTTGGTCTTGGAAATGTTTCCTTAGAGGATGATGCAGATAAAACAAAGTTAAAATCATATCATGGCCACAATAAAGAAACACAAGAAATTAATACTAAAAAATGAAAAATATGGATGGGATATTAAAATAACACGTGTGAAAAATCCAAACATGATCTTTACCCTTATCATTATGGCCATAACCCTGGTTCCTAGGGCCCCATGAGTGCCCCTATGTCATTAAGGAACTCATGCATGTCCCAACCCTTAGTGGGAAATGAAATTCCCCACCTTAAGGGGCTAATAACTTCTTACATCACACACAACATTCTCTCATTTCTTGGAGCCCCAAGCAGTAATACAAATAAAAAAATCAAGAAAATGAAAAAGGAAAATGAAGAAGGGTGGAAAAACAAAGGTCAGGGTAACTATTAGTCACACGACCCCTATCACTTGGAGGACGTAACTTGGATCTGTATTTCCACTTAGGGGTTGGGAACACCTAAGAGGGTAATTTATTAACCACTCCTACCTAGGGAGGTAACACTAATTTGAGCTCAAAGCCCCAAATTTGGAAGGGAATCCCCAAATGAAGTGTCACTGTGCCCTTGATAAACAAGATTTTTTCACTTAGATGCACTAATGAACTATTTTACTTGAAGGAGAGGAAACACATTACACATTATATGAAATTGGCAGGTGGTTTTAATGGATGGGACACATAATTGGGGCCCAAGTCCACCATAGGATCATATAGACACCATAGGGGATGCATTGAGAGCCATGGGAATCCCATCATATGTAGATCATCATTTCACAACATGGGGACCATCAACACCTTCAATAGTTCTTTTATTACCTCACATTATTTGTGAGATGATTCACTTGGACCAGTGAGCCTAGCCAGTGTACCATTATGGACTAGTAGCTGATATGAGGCTAAGAGGAGGTTTATCTCACCTTTGGGACAAGGGAGGGAAGACACCATCATTACAGCCTTAATTTGGAGCATTATATATGCTTATATATCATTAGGAGATCCATGAGACCAATGTTTGTGTCCCAAACCCACTTTGGGGTCCCACATGATAAATTTCGTGGAGAATTAGAGTCCATCCCTTTATTTTTGATTTATGGATCACCCTCTCAATTCTTGGCACCTAGAGGACTCAACAAGGCCCTCCAATGACCCTACATCAGCATGAAGTTATTAACTTGGCTAACATATGGATGGCTAATTCTTAATTTATGAAATATACTTGGTCAGCTTGTGACCAAGGCTTGTTTCTTGCTCAATATTTTAATATATTGGGGCTAATTAGGCTAATTAGACTTAGCGAGACTCTGATAAATAGAACACAAGTTCATTTTTGAAACATCATCATCACACTTGGATTCTTTCTCTTGTAAATAACACACACTTTTTCTTTGTAGATATTAGATACTCTTTAATTTGATGCATTTTGATGTGTGGAAGATAATTCACATTTCTTATTTGGAGCTTCTTCTTGAATGATGGATAGATATATTGCATGTCTCTTGTAAGTGCTTAATATTTATGAATGTTTTCTATTTGTATTGTATAATGTATGGAATTGTTGCTATAGAATATGAAAATTTGTTCCCTAATTGTTGAAGATTAAGTTTGGAAATATTTCCTAATAGAGTATTGCATATGCTATTTAATGCAAGGCACGTGATGAATTTTACTAGTGAATGAGTGTCTTTGATTCTTCATGAAACTCCATTATATATTGAAGAAGGTAAATGTTTGAAGTTGGTACCTAGGGCATCGATTTCGAGCCTCCTTGGAAGAAGTTTTATCTTATCTTAAGCATCTTAAGACTCCATTGCCCAAAGGAATAAGCACCAGTCCAAGGATTTTGGTGATCAAACTCCTCTTTCTCCTTATTTTCTCCTAGTAAACTCCAGTACCCAAAAATTTAGTGCGAAAATATAGGGCTTTTAATGAAATTTTAGGGATGTAATTTTTTGGAAATTCGAGTGTCCAAACATGAAGCTCAGGGTCTAGGCCACCTATGCTCCAAGTTTGGTGGGCATCCACCAAAATTTCATCCATAAAATCTCTTGCCCTAGGTACTGATCTAGGAGGGAAAACCTAGGTATTTTTTTCTCACCTTGGGAACTTATTTGAGGGTTATATGAGCATATTATTCATTGGATTAAATCATAATAAACCCTTTCTCCTCCTTTCCTTGACATTGGGAGTTATGTTTTCCACGATAATTATTAAAACCCTAGGTCTCATGCAAGTTATGCGGAAGTCTCTTGAAGGGAGAGAAGAGCCTCTTAAAAGTGCCAAAGCATCACATTGAGCTTCCTTGAGGAATCCTACCTCATCTCCTATATTTTTGATCTTAGGAAAACATATTATAATCATCATATATAAAACCCTAATTCTTGATCTCATCATTTTAAGGATTTTCTTGGAGAGCGTGTTAAATTCCGTGAATCATTGAGGCAATGTTGTGTCTCTACTTGAATGGGCCTTGTGGAATCATGTCATACCTAATTATTTATTTTGGGTATGTGTTATATTCTTTCCATGACTCGTCATGCGGTGGGGGGTGATAGCCCCCCATTTATGTTGCACCGGGCGCAACAGGGGGGTCACATGGGGGGCAACAACGCCCCCTATTTGGGGTCTAGGGTAGCGCCTCGGTAAAAAACATTTGGACCTTATTTTTCAATGGGCAAACCTGCCCATGGTTTTTTGCATGGGTTTGCACATGGTTTTGGGGAATGATTGTTTTCAGCCCCTGGTATTTTGTAGATCCGGTTAAGGGAACTACGGTTATGTTCTAATCCAGGGTTAATCGATTGGGGTTTATGTATGCTTTGGCATGTATATATATGTGTTGTAACAATAAAGGAATATAATGAAAAATCCAGTTGGTCGTCCCGATTTGGGATCCAAGGGAAAATCTCTGTGTATATATGTTTTATGTTTTATGCTCTCGCTATTGTTTATTTTATGTTTTTAAGATTCATTTGTAGATAATTTCTGTACAGGGTTAAAACCTACATGTGGTATCAGAGCAATTTCGGCTTCAAGGGGATGCCTTTGCTGCTGAGGGGTTTTTTTCTTGGGCCTGAGGAGACCCTGTTCAGTGGGATATCTGTGGGATCGATTCTTTGGGTAAAAGAAGATGGTGAGTAGCGCGAAGATAAAGATCGAGAAATTTAATGGTCAGAGTTTTGAGTTGTGGAAGCTCAAGATTGAGGATCTGCTGGTGGACAAGGATTAGTGTATCACGGTAGATCCAGGTACTAAACCAATGGAAATGTCAGATGAAGACTAGAAGAAGCTAGATCGGAAGGTAAAGAGCACAACATAGTTGTGTGTCTCAGATTCATTATTGTTGAATCTATCTGGGGAAGCTACGATGAAGACCTTGTGGCACAAGCTAGGGACTTTGTACCAATCTAAGTCTCTAGTGAATAAATTGTCCAGTGGAAAAAGCGGTATAACTTGAGGATGAAGGATAGAGACTCGGTGATAGAGCATCTGAACGCCTTCAATACTATGGTAAGACAAATTTCATCTGTTGATATTAAAATATCAGATGAAGATAAGTGCATCAGATTGTTGTGTTCTCTACCAGATTCATGGGATAGTTTGGTTATTGCAATAGGTAGCAATACAACTACCTTGAATTTTGATGACATTGTCTCAGCCTTGCTGTCGGAAGAAATTAGATGGAGAAATATGGAGGGTCGGAATAGAGATGCCTTATCTATACAAGGAAGATCCTAGAAAAAAAAACAAGAATAAGGTTTGGAGTGGGAGATCTAAATCTAGAGGGAGATCTAAATCTACTAGAAAGTTTGTAAAGGTGTGATGGAAATGTGGAAAGGAAGGGCGCTACAAAAAGGACTACAGATCTAAAGCTTCTGAGAAAGGAAAGGGATCTGATGATTCTCCTTCTGCAGAGGAAAAAACCACCTTGGATGAATGTGGGGATGTGTATTTGGATTCTTCTTCAAATACACGTGTAGATCATGAGTCATGGTTGATTGACTTGGGTACATCCTTTCACTTCACTCCCCATAGGGAGTGGTTCTACGAGTATGAGAAATATGATGGTGGCGATGTCTTCCTAGGGGATGATAGAAAGGCCAGAATTGTTGGACGTAGAAAATTCAAGTTGAAGCTGCAAGGTGGAAGGATTTGAACACTTCTTGTTGTTTTGCACATTCCTTCATTGGCTAGAAATCTGATTTCTATAAGCAAGATGGATGATGTAGGTGTAAAAACAGTGTTCGAGAAAGATACTTGTAAGATGGTTTGGGGAGCACTGGTATTAATGCGGGGAGTTCAGATTGGAACTCTATACAAGCTTCAGGGCAGCACTGTTATTGATGGGTGTGACAGTTCTGTGGTTCTGGAAAGTGGAGCGGAAATCTTAGCGATCTATGGAGAAAAGACCATGCTATGGCATCAAAGGTTTGGACATATTGGAGAGAAGGGCTTTCAGATACTGCATGGAGATGGTATGGTAGAAGGTAAGTCTAATAGCTCTCTATATTTCCATTTTCATGAAAATTTTGTATATGGGAAGCAGAATTGGGTGAGTTTTCCTTCTAGTGCTAAGAGGGCGAACAAGATATTAGAGCTTGTGCCAGTGATGTGTTTGGACCTGTGTCGATTCCATGACTGGGTAAGTCTGTGTACTATGTTTCATTCATATATGACTTCTCAAGGAATACATGGATATATTTCTTAAGGAATAAATATGAAGTCTTTGACATATTTAAAGAGTTTAAGTCTCTGGTGGAAAACCAGACAGAGAAGAAGATAAAGGTGCTGAGGACAGATAATGGTGGGGAGTTCTGCAAGAAGGAATTTCATGAGTTCTGTAAGAAGTGTGGTATAGCATGGTAGAAGACTACTCCATACACACCTCATCAAAATAGAGTTGCAGAAAGAATGAATAGAAGCTGATGGAAAAGGCAAGAAGCATGCTCAGCAGTACCGGGTTAGGACAAGAATTTTGGGCAGAGGCAATGGGGAATACATGTTACTTAGTTAACAGATCACCTTCATCAGCGTTGGAGGATAAGACTCCATATGAGGTATGGACTAGTAAGAAACCCTCTCTTTCACATCTAAGGGTATTTGGATGTGATGCATATGTACACGTTCCAAAGGAGAAAATGACCAAGTTGGATAATAAATCTAAAAGGTGCAGCTTTATTGGGTATAAGGATGGTTTAAAGGGTTACAAGCTTTGGAACCCGGAAACAAGGAAGGTTGTGTACAACCGAGATGTGGTGTTTATAGAGGTGAAAGATGTTAAATGTGAAGCCCTACCAAAGGAACCTAAGAAGATAGAGTTTGAGCTAAAGGAGGATGAATCAGACTCTACAACAAAAGAAGACTCAGAAGAGGAAGAGCCACAAACTCTAGCTGTAAGAAGATCAATTCGAGAAAGAAGACAACCAGAAAGGTATAGTCCATCTGCTTTCTGTTGAAATTTTTCTTTAACTATAACTGATGACGATCCCAGAACTATCATGGAGGTAGTAGATTCAGAGGATGGAAAACTCTGGAAGGAGGCCATGGTTGATGAAATGGAATCCTTGCACAAAAATGAGGCATGGGATCTAGTGGAGTTGGCGACAGGAAGGAAGCCCATTGGGAGAAAATGGGTGTTTAAGAAGAAGATGAATGTAGAAGGCAAGGTGGAGAAATACAAAGCTCGATTAGTAGAAAAATGCTATTCCCAGGTGCTGGAAATTGATTTTGGTGATATTTTTTCTCCTGTTTCCAAGGTTACTTATATTAGACTACTTTTATCTATTGTTGTTGCATTTGATTTTGAGGTAGAACAGATGGATGTGAAGACAACATTTCTTCATGGGGATCTAGAAGAGGAGATCTACATGAAGAAACCTGAAGGCTTTATGGTGAAGGGTAAGAAGGAATTGGTATGCAGGTTAAATAATTCTCTGTATGGGTTAAAACCGTCACCAAGGATGTGGTATCAGAAATTTTATACCTATATATGGGGACTTGGCTTCACCAGAAGAAAAGAGGATCATTGTGTTTATTTTAAATTAATTAGTGACCGTGTTATTTATTTGGTCTTGTATGTGAATGATATGTTGTTGATTGGAAATGACAAAGAAATTATCCAATATTTGAAGACCCAATTTTTCTCCAAATTCGACATGAAGGATCTTGGTGCTGTAAACTATATTTTGGGCATGGAAATTAAGAGAGATTGGGAAAAGAGGAATATCTGGTTAAACTAGAGGAAGTATGTCAAGACTATATTGTAGAGGTTCAATATGCAGGATAGTAAACCGATGAATGTTTCGATTCCTATAGGTTTAAAGCTGTCTACTGAACAGTGTCCCAAGACACAAGAAGAAGAGGAGGATATGTCCCATGTTCTATATGCAAGTGCAGTGGGTAGCCTAATGTATGCAATGGTCTATACTAGACCAGACATTTCACATGCAGTGGGAGTATTGAGTAGGTTTATGTCAAACCCAGGAAAGGAGCATTGGACAACAGTGAAGCGGGTTTTTAGATATTTCTGTGGCACTAGTGACTATGGCTTGTGCTACCAGGGAAGACCAGGATTGGAAAGAGTGTTGGAAATTCATGGTTTTTTTGATGCAGGCTAGGCTGGAGATCTGGACCAAAGAAGATCTACAAGTGGGTATGTGTTTAGCCTATTTGGAGGTGCACTCAGTTGTATGAGTAAAAGGCAGTCTGTAGTGGCTCTTTCAACTATAGAGGAAAAATACATGGCAGCCATTCATGCAAGCAAGGAATCAGTCTGGTTGCAGAGATTGTGTTCATGTATGGGGTTGGTGCAGCAAGCCATAAGGATAGACTATGATAGCCAAAGTGCAATTTTCTTGGCTAAGAACCCTGCTTATCATTCAAATACAAAGCACATTGATGTTCAATATCACTTTGTGAGATATATGGTTGAGGCTAAAAGGGTGTTGCTCGTGAATGTGGACACTTTGAAGAATGTTGCAGATGCATTGATGAAGTCTATGAGCACTTAGAAGTTCTCTTGGTGTAGAGAAACAATGGGTGTTATAAAGGCTGGGCTAATGACTCAACTCTCCTGTGACCCCCTACGGAAAGAAAACAACAAGTGGGAGAATGTTGGGTATGTGTTATATTCTTTCCATGACTAGTCACGTGTGGGGGGGCAATAGCCTCCCCTGTTTGGGGTCTGGGGCAGCGCCCCAGGAATATTTTTTTGGACCTTATTTTTCGGTGGGTGGACCCGCCCATGGTTTTATGCATGGGTTTGCACAAGGTTTTGGGGCATGATGGTTTTTGGCCCTTGGTATTTTGTAGATCCAGTAAAGGGAACTACGGTTATGCTCTAATCCAAGGTTAATAGATTGGGGTTTATGTATGCTTCGACATGTATATATATGTGTTGTAACACTAAAAGGAATATAATGAAAAATCAATCTGGTCATCCCGATTTGGGATACAAGGGAAAATATTTGTGTATATCTATTTTATGTTTTATGCTCTCGCTATTGTTTATTTTCTGTTTTTAAGATTCGTTTGCAGATAATTTCTGTACAGGGTTAAAACCTACAATTTTTCTATTCATCCTAAGTGATTTCCTCCCATCGAGACTCCTCTCATCGGTGAAAGTCCATAAAGAGTAGGGGAAAATGACTGTGGTGACAGTGAGTCTTTGTCCCATTTTTCAATCACTTTGTATAAAAATTTTCCTATAGGATTTCCCCAATTCTGTCTTTGCATCATTTAACAATCCTCTAGATAAACAATGATCCTACCATAGGGAAGGAATCAACAAAATATTTCCAGACTATGGAACCACTAGAAGGATTCTATGACATCCTATACTAGTCATCAAAGCACATGTCCTGTAAGTATTTAGTCTTCATCATTCTCCCCCATAATGAAGAGTTATGGGTGAGCCTCTATAGAATTTTGGTGGCTAGTGATTTTGCAAAAGGGAATATATTATTTTATCCCTCAACCTCCTAACATTTTTTGGAGCTTCCACATGATTCCATTTAACCAAAGGAATGGCTTCATTAAGACAAGAAAGTGAACATAAAACCTTGAAACTTATCTTATTAATTTTTGACAAGATACCTTTAGGAAATTCAACAATGAAAGTCCAATAGACAAGAAAGCTTTCTAGATTCAATTTTAACAAGATTGGCTACCCTCCATTAGACATAAACCAATTGACCAATAAAGATATTATTGCCTCAATCTTTTTAAATAACCACAACAAATATGCAAACTTGTAACCATTTCGATTAAGAATGAAATCTAGTTATTTGAAACTTGAGTCGAGGCCCTTTTGAGGAAAAGTAAAAATATCCTCTACAACATAGTTACCAATCAAACGAGAAAATTACAGATTACCCATTTTTTGAGGTAGCAAAAAAACAACCGATTTTGAAAAGTGGTGATACGGAATCACCTTTTTTTTTTAAGCATATTTTTGGCACTTCAATTTTTTTTTAAATATTTTTTTTAATGTGATTTATTTTTATGTCAATTTTGAAAAGTGGTGATGAAAAATCACCTTTTTTTTTTTAGCATATTTTTGGTACTTTAAATTTTCTTTGAAATTTATTATTATTATTATTATTATTTTTTAAATTTCATTGATTTTCATGTCGATTGTGAAAAGTGGTGATGAAGAGTCAACCATTTTTTTAGAGGTTTGATTTTTGACACTTTAATTTTTTTTATTTATCAAGTATTAACATTTATTTTAAAATGTTAGTGATTTTCATTCTAATTTTGAAAAGTGTTGATGCAACATCAACCCTTTTTGTTTAGAGGCTTATTTTGTACACTTTAAATTTTCTAATGTATCAAGTGTGGATATTTTTTTTAAATATTGGTGATTTTGATGTTGGTAATAAAACATAAAATAAACTAAAAAAACATGGAAAAAAAAACCCTTAAAATTGTAAAAAAAACAAAATTAACTTTGTAAAAAAAAAAACAAATACAAAATTTCAAAAAATAAATTAAAAAATGGGGAAAGAATTCCAAAAAAGCACATAATTTAAAGAAAAATAAAATAACAAAAAAAACATAAAAAACAATTTTTTTAAGTGAAAAGAAACATATAATTAAAAAAATGATAAAAATAAATAATTAAAATAAAAAATTAAAAATAAATTAAAAATAAATTAAAATAAATTAAAATTAAAAAAATTAATTAAAAATAAAGTGAAATTGGCCTGCCCCGCAACCACTTGGGTGGGGAGCTAAGAGGCCTGGCCCTTGGCTAGGTGGGGAGCTGCGTGTAGCTCCTCCTCGCCCGACAACTAAGCCCCGTGGCCGCCTGGTGGATGGAGGTAGATTCTTATGAATCGACTTTTGGCCACCAGGCAGCTACAAGGCCTAGCTTTTGGGCGGGCAAGAGCTGCATGTAGCTCCTGCTTCCTTAGTGGCTAGGGCCCACAACTGGCTAGTGGTGGGAGGCCGATACTCCCGCCCACTTGGCGGTCAGGCCTCGCTGCCACCTGGGCTGCTGAGAGGTCGATTCTCAGAATCGACCTCCCCACCCCAGGTGGCCGCAGAACTCCCCACCCGCCTAGGGGCCAAGCCCCATTACCACCTCCCTGCCCAGTTAGCTATGAGTGGGCTAAGCCCCATGACCACCTCCCTGCCCAGGTAACTGCGAGCGGTCCATTTTTTTTTAATTTATTTTTTTTAATTTTGTTTTTAATTTATTAAATTTTTTAAGTTTTGATTTTTTTTTTTTTTCTCTTTTTGTTTTTAAATTTGAATCTTTTTTATAGTTTTATTATTATTATTGTTGTTATTATTTTTAATAAATAATGATTTTTTTTGTTTTGTTTTTTTTAATGTTGTTTTTTTTTCTTTTAAAAATGTTTTTGTTTATTTGTAATTGATTTTTTTTAAATTAGTTTGTTTTGTTGTTTTTCTTAATTAATTATATTTTTTTTAAATATGTTTTAATTCATTTATTTTTAATATGTTTTTTATTATATATTTTTTTTTGAAATTTTTTTTTAATGTTTTTCTTGTAGTTATTAAAAAAAACCATTTTAATGTTTTTTTTTTTATCATTGTATTTTAACTATTATTTTGAATGTTTTTAATGGAGTTGTCTTTAGTGTGACTTTTTGGAGATTCAGGTGCCAGAATCCAGTGAAAATAATCGAGGTAAAATCTTGATTTCTGTTATTTAAACTAGTTTTTTGACTGTTTATATGGATTCAGCACCCTAAAAAACCCCTAGGGCACTTTGATTGTGCAAGGTTACCCATTAAACTTCTATTTTCACTAAATTCCTATCGGAATTTAGAGAAATTTGACCGGAAAAAAGTACCGTAAAAGCCCTCAAAAAGTCGCATTATAGACTACTCGGTTTTTAATTATTATTTTCAATATTTTTATTATTATTTTTATTTTTTTAATGTTTTTTTAAATATTTTTAAAAATATTTTTTAATTTATTAATTTTATATAATTTTTTTGTCTCAATTTTTTTAGGTTTTTTTTTGTTATAAGTTTAGTTTTTTTTTTCAATTATTATTTTTTAATTGTTTTTATTGTGTTTTCTATTTATGTTATTTTTTTTTCTTTTTTTTTTTTTTTTTTTTTTTATCTCACCAATATTATTTATTTATTTTTTATGTTTAATTTTTTTGTCAAATTTTTAAATTCTTTTCTTACTCTCTCTCTCTCTCTCTCTATATATATATATATATGTTTTTTTGGGTTTGTTTTATTAAAATTTTGATCTTTTATAAGTTTTGTTTTGTTTTGTTTTTTTTTTTTTTGATTTTTTTGTCCTTTTTTAAATATATTTTTTATATTCTATTTTTTTGGGTCATGTTTTTTAATTTTGTAATGTTAAAATATATATTTTTATGTAGGTGTTACTATTTTTCTATTTTTTTGTGTTTTTTTGTTTGTTTTGGTTTTTATTTTTCAATGTTCTCATATTCTCAATATATTTGATTGGATATATATGTCAAAATAAAAAAATATGTAGAAGTCAAGGAGAAATTTTTTTTTTTGGATGGTGTACTTGCTTAGCAGTCCATAGAATTCTAGAAACAACAATTTTTTTTTGGATAATCTTTAATATGTTTATTAGTTTCGATATAGTAAATTCAAAAGAAATATAATTTTGATATTAAATTATTATTATTATAATATATGAACATAAAATAAAATTATATATAGTTCTCAATAATGAAATGCAGGTTTTAAAAAAAAAATGAAAAATTGAAAAATTGAAAAATTGAAAAATATTTAAAAATAAAATATTTACACAAATTTCCAAAAAAAGAAATGTTTTAATGCAGAGAGTATCAAAAACTCCAAAATCACATACAAATTCATTTGTTTTGTAGAGTTGTTCATTCATCATAATTGAAGTGTTTCCTATCCAGTGATTTCAATATATTATATAAAAAAACATTATATTTAATAAATTGTTGTTAATATGATAGACTTAAAATAAAAATAAATTAATATAAATTAAATAATAATTATTATTTTTAAATAATATTAAAACCATCAGTGAAAATTGTTGGAATTTTAAGGATTTTCATAGAGGTGATATTTTATCTTTAATGTCATCCTTATAATTTTAAGACTTTTTAGAGACATGATATTTTATCTTTAATACCATGCCTTAAGATCGTTGGAATTTTAAGACTTTCGATATTTTATCTTTAATGTCATGTCTATCGTTGGAATTTTAAGGTTTTTTAGAGTCATGATATTTGATCTTTAACGTCATTATTAAAAGATGTTGACAATTTACCCCGATAAAAAAAGACGTTATTCTGACATCAACACTTTTCGTTTTCAAGGTGTTTTTTGCACAACAAAAAGTGGGTTTTACTTCCATTTTTAAAAAATGTTGAAAATTTACCCTTAAAAAAAAACATTATTCTAAAATACAACTTTTCAGTTTTAGGTTGTTTTTTCATGTCTTTTTGATGTTTTTTTGGTTAGATTTGTTGTTTGATTGATAAATTTGTTCTAACTGAAAGGGAGGGATCATATAGAAAACATGATTTTTCATGATTAATATCCAACTTGTTTCTTTACAATATAGATCTAGATATTCCTTAAAGGTTAAACAATCCCTATAAGAGCCTTGCGTGAAACATAAAACATCATCAATAAAAAGAATATGTGAGATAGATTCTTGGGCATAAACATTAACTCCTTTGATGACCCCTTTTAATATGGAATTACTTATCAATTTTCT
The DNA here is from genome assembly GCA_034641835.2 of Pinus albicaulis. Classification (NCBI taxonomy): domain Eukaryota; kingdom Viridiplantae; phylum Streptophyta; class Pinopsida; order Pinales; family Pinaceae; genus Pinus; species Pinus albicaulis. The sequence goes on along the minus strand of CM076578.1, from coordinate 1,190,892,408 downwards.
TAAGGTCTCTACTATGATAAAAAAATTAACAGGAGAGAGAGCACACCCTTGTTGGAGCCCTCTCAGGCCATGAAAAAACCTAGACGGTGATCCATTGATAATAAGAGTGAAATAAACCAACTAAATACATCCCATTATAAATTCGACATTGGGAAGTTTAAATCTTATCTTCAACAATAATAAATGGGGGAAAGTATAACTCACCCTCTCATAAGCCTTAGAGAGATCAAGCTTGAGGGTAATCGTAGCTTGCATGTCCTTCTTAATTGAATGAATCACTTCTTGAGAATTTCCACTGCTTCATGGGTCTATCTTTTCCATAAAAAGAAATTTTATCTTCTAATATAACATCACTCAAGATTACGTTCATCCTCTTGGCTATAATATTTTGCATGATCTTGTACATTGTACTACAATAAGAGATAGGTTGATAATAACCAAAATATACACCATCCTGTTTTTAGGAATGAAAATGATGAAATTCAAACTAAGAGATCCCAAAAATTTAATGGAGCACTTGGACTCTGATCATTTTTTACAAATCATATTTTAATAGCTCATAAAAACCTAGATTGAATCCCCTTGTGAGTCCATTCAGGCTAGGAATCATATGTTTATGCATGAAGTTGAGAGTCACATGTATTTTAAGCTCTGATACATCTTCCATTAGTGACTAATTCATATCTTCCATAATAATAGAAGAAAAATTGTTTATGATCTTTAAAATTTTCAGAATCAAACAACCTTCCAAATCCTTAATATTTATTTTGAAATGATGAACCTCCTCCTTTGATTTTCCTTTAAAAGAGTGAACCAAATCACCCATTGAATATCTGATTTTTCATATGGTGTTTAGGTTTTTCCTATAATTAACATAATGATGAAATATATCAGTGTTATTATCTAGCTCTCTGACCCAATTTTTTTGACTCTTATGCCTCTAGGTTTCTTTTTCCTTCACTTGGAAACACTTTCAAGAGTCTTCTTAAGCCTGAAGCTAAACTAGATCAGTATCTAAAATATTCCCAAAGCATTGTCATCATAATAGGCCACATGGAATGAGATGAAGGAAAATTTCACCTAGATCCTTCAACAACATCCAATAAAGGCCAAGGCACCTTCAAAAAACTATAATTTCAAAGGTGAGAATCCCTTCAAGGTACAAGTTAAATTTTATAACCCTTTATTTTAAGGTCAAATACATGTATATGATTTAGAGAAATGGTCAAATCCATTAGAAGGACATTACTCTGCCCAATGTTTTTTTGACAATTAAAGTATCAAATTCATGTTGTTGAAAGCCCTTCCCCATGTCAAATATTGTCGAGAAAGTTACTAGGAGAGACAAAATGATGATGTGAATGAAATATTCAAGCCATGATCCACTTTTAAAGATTCTATTGATGTCCTCAAGGAGGAATTCTTTCCTGTAGGGAACTATGATGACCAGTACATGAGATGGACATATCGCAACATGAGAGAGACTAGAAAATGCCTAAGTACACCAATATTTTTTATACCTTGTGCTCAAATATGGGTATAAAAGACTCTGACAGACACCTATTTTTGAAGTACCATAGTGGTCTACATAGGTACATCCAAATGGAGATGGATTTATTGGAAATATATTCACTAGGAACCACTAAATCGATATGTTGTCAAAATTGAGCAGAAATTGAAGTAGAGGAATAAGTGGGAGTTCAGATCTACAAATTTTATACAATAGAAGCCTAGAAATTGAGGCACAAATTCTCAAAATAAGGAGAGACAACCTTAAGAAAACTATCCCAAATCATAGGCAAAGAAAGGTAATGGGAAGTAGAAAAAGGATAGTGAAAAGTGGTGTGAGTTCCACAAAATACCCCGGTTCAACACCAATGAATGCCACTTGAAACAATCATTATTGGTGGAGCTTAAAGAAAAATAAACAAAATATTGCTCTAATTATTATTTATAATTGGATAAATAAAAGTGGATCATCGATGCAGAACCCAGTGCTAGCATTGTGACTCCAAATATCCAACCATAAGAACTAGAAAAACTTGAAGAGGGGGCACATATCTTCCATTCACAGATGTGGGTGAAGGGCAACCTACTAAATTTATTTTTTAATAGTGGAAGCTAGAAGAAGTTTATATTATCCAAGGTCATCTAGAGATTTCATTTTCCAATAGTACCACACTCCAACCCTTACACTATTTATTCATTGAACCACGGATGAGACATCTATGTCTAATAACAATGCTATTTTGTTGGAAATATTGTCATTGATGGCAAAGGAGCACAAAGGAGTAGCACCAGAACTATGATTAAGGAAAAGGAGCATAGAAGGAACAATAATAAGGCAAAGGAGCAGATCGGGCAATGATGGAGTAAGAAAGCATAATAGAGAGGAAGAGGAGTAGTAGAGAGGCAAGGAGAAACATTAGACCATTAGAAAAGGCAAAGGAATAGAGAGGAGCAACGTTAGAATCAAAGGAGAAAAGGCAACAAAGGGTCAAGTCGTGCAAATACATGTTCAGTCAGGAAACTTGATTGTAAGCCTACAGGCATACAATTAGGCCAAAGTTAGATTATCGACAAAAAGAAATAAAGCCGAATTTTGGATTCAAAGAAGTAATACAAAAGGGTATTCTGTATTCGGGCTTGAGACAACATGCTAATATGTGCGGCAACATGATCATCAAATATCTAAGTGAATGAATAGGAGAAATCTCAAGAGAAGTTTCGAGTAGAGAAGATGAAGTTACAAGTAGCGATAGTCGAAAGAAGAGAAAAGATTAAGGAGATAAACAGTTAGAATATTTCCAAAGGAAGAGAAGGGACGACGAGGATTAAATCACAAATATTAGTTGAATATTAAATGACACATATCACAGTGCAAGATAAATTAGGAATGTGTGATCTCAAATAAAATGAATTAAGTTGCGATGCGATGAAGAGGAGCCATGTGTCGGTGGGGTCCAGCACATATCACACTCGGTAGTAAGAAATTGGAAGTGCGATAAAGTTTGGGGTGTGAAGACGCGATGCGATATCGTCATCACATTTCGCATCGACATTGTTATTGTTTTTTGTTAAAAGTTGTTTGTTCTGGTATGCAAAATGTTATATTCACCAAGGTGCGAAGTGATATGTGTTGCGATTTGGAACTGGTGTATACTGCTTGGGAGCCGATTTATGGTATCTTAAAGTTCTAAAGTTTCGATAAAGAAAACCATTACGAGCTTAAGGAAAATTTTCTATGCTTTTGATTTTGTGTGGGTCATAACCCACAGGTCTACATGTAGTTTGTAAAGATGTAGTTTTATTAAGCTTCCGCGTGCATGTATGAAAATAATGTTAATGTTTAATATATAAAAAGTGGGTTCTGTTGGGTCAATGAAATATATATATATATGAGGTTATACCTTCCTTAAGGAAAAAGGACCTAGCGCTCGTGCATAACAGTGTTATGCGGTTGCAGCTTTGAGTTAAAAGGAAAGGTTGAAAGTAAGTGAAAATACTCGGGCAAGTGACCCGAATGTAGTGAAAATGGTAGTGTGCCTATTAAAAGAAAAGTCTAAATGTGAAGGAAATACTCGGGTGTATAAGTGACCCAACATAGAGAGACGAGCATAGAAAATTGCGGGTAAGATATGCAATAGGCAGAGGCTATGTAAAACATAAAGGCACGGGTCAAGTCAGATGAAGAAGGTTAGGCTGCGCAATTGAAAATATAATAGTAGGAAGAGAAGACAAAGGGACAAGAGGCAGAGAAGAAAAAATGAACAGAGAAACAAGAAACTAAAAGCATTGAATTGAAATATTGTTGTAAATGTAAATGTAAATTCATTGATTATTTTATATTGTTTATGATGCAAAGGCAAGTCTCCGTAGGCATAGGAAAAACTCCATGAGTGTTGTAATGATAATTTTTGATGTAATAACTGTTAGTCATCAATATTTTCACTATCTTTGGATGAGTATAGAATGGTTACAGTTTTTTGAAAACAATATTCCTTGAATATCTTGAGTTTCAGAAATCTCACTACCTTCATTATCTTCATAAAACCTTCTCCCTATATATCATATTGCCATCTCAAAGTCACCCTGTTGCTCTTAAAAGACTCAATATGGATTTATACCTCTCATTTTCATCCTTCTTTCCTACCTAAAACCTCATTTCCCCATTTTCCCCTGTCAATAAACTCCATCCTCCCTCTAAGATTAATTGTTGCTAAACTCATTCCCATGTCCCCTTGAGCATGACAACACTTTTGGAAATGCTCTTTTCACTTGAAAGTTTTTATGTCAAATTTCATTCAAAATCAGGTCAAAAGGCACTCCCATTAAGTCATTAGGATTTTTCATGTTTTCAAGGTCATCCTTTCATTTCGATGAGTTAAGCACACATATGAGAAGGATTGATTATGATAAGCATTCTTCTGGCTCCCCAAAATCCTTGGATATTTTAGGCACTACTTTTTCTTTACTAGAATCTAGCTAAGATGTAATATAATGTCAAGACATGGTTATTCAAGAAGGACCTAAAATTTCCAAGGAGGATTATCTTCTCAGTTCAGAACCTGCAAGTGAGAAAAATGGGACAAAGTTTGGCACCTTTGTAGAGGTATTGGAAGATTTATCAACAGAAAGTACTAATGATGTAGACTATCTACTCCTGAATGAAAACAATTTATAGCAATGGAAAGGGGAAAAAATTCGTCTTGTAGATGACAAGGGCTATAAACTTGATAGTCCATTTGAGTGCCAAAGTAGTGATTACTTGTAGGAAAATGACATGGAGGAAGCACACAAGGCCAAACATGAAGAAAGTCTATCAGAAAATATTGATGGAATATGGAAAAAGGGTAAGGTGAACTGGACAGAAATGAATGAACATGAAATGGTTATACAGAAATTAGAAGACAACACTGATGATTGCTGTAAATAACTATAGGCACTTAGATATTTTAAAAAGGTGGCCAAAGAAGGTGGAAAAAGATGAGTTGAATTTTATGGTGGAAAATACAGAATATTTTGAAGATGCTACTATATGTAATAATTAAATCCCAAAGTTGTAAAAGTGAACATGTCAAGCCTCAATGAGCAAAAGAAAATCCAACTTCATGACTTCAGCAACCTGCAAAGAAAAAAGTGTAAAAGAGTATCAGTGATAAAGGAAAAGGACTTCAAACATTAGAAGGTGGGTTTTTCAAGTTAAAATTAAAACCACAAGTCTATAAAATCCCATTTCACATTTCAAATGAGTCATTTTTGCCTTTCAAAACATCAGGAGCATCCAGCAAAGAATAATTTTAGGGTTTTCATAGCGAATTTGGGTTAGGTTTCTTGGCGTTGCACGTTTTCATTGGCGCTATGCCCTTGCCCAAAATTCCCATTGCAAATTGTGAAGGCGTTGTGCACCTATCGACTAGCACTGCACCCTTCCTAGAAAGGACCCCGTGTAAGTTGCATTGGCGCTACATGCTTGGATTGGTGTTGCACCCTCAGCTAGTGGCGTTGCACGCCTAGACATAGAAGTTTGCTAAGGGTTGGGGCCATTCAAACAAGTTCAAATCTTTTCCAATTTATTACCAAAGTACTCCAATCATTCTTGAGTGGTAAGTACATGACATGAACCTTACTTTGAAGCTATTTTATCACTCTTAATTGAATGGAAATGAAACCCTAAAGGAAACCCTACATTTTAGCTTGAGATCACTGTTTTACCCTTGTTTCATCTTCCTAAACAAAATATCGGACACAGAAAGGGTAATTTCATTGATTTATGGTTTTCATTCATCTAGTTTTCCCCTTCACTCATTCCCTTCCTTTTTTTAAACTGCCATTTCATTCCCTTCCCCTCATCTCATTTCACTTGTTCCCTAGGGTTTTATAAATCAGAGTTTAAAAATGTCTAAGGGAGAAGATAATGGCGTTGAGGCACAAATTCCAAGGATACATGATAATAAGGGATGGAAGATAAACAGGTTTGAACCCATCAATACAAGGGAACTCAAGGCCTCTCCTCTCGCTGTTTCTTGCTTTAAAAATGTGGGTTGTTTTGACTTTTGTGAGAGAGTGCAGCAAGTCCAAAATCACCTGGAATTAACAAGATTATTCATCATCAATATACATGAAAAGTAGGTCAATCTTGACGATGTTACTTTTGAGATGTCCACCAATTCATTTGCAGCTGCTACAGGGATACCTAATGTGGGAGAGAGGTGGTTTAAACAAGAAAACTTGGACATGAGCTATTATGAACCATACCTCAAACCTAGGTACAAATATCACAACAAGTCCATTTTCCTTTTCTCTCATATCCTTGACTGGTATGTGTCCATGATGAGGATAATAATGAAATACTTCACTTGTAAGGGAATTTTTTCCCGCCTCTACTCATACCATATCCGTCTTCTTATGCATTTCACTAGAGTTAAAATGCTACACTTACCTTATTATCTTTTTCGTAGCATTGATAAAATGGCTTACATTGTGAAAAAGAGAGAAATACAATCAGAAAATGCAGAGCCTATTTCATCATTCACTCATCAGGATGGTGGTCATGCATCATCTTCAGCAGAAAAACATTTCATGGGATGAATTCATTTCCAATGAGGTTTTCACTACTCCACCGAGCCATCATTAGCAGGATATTCATTCATCTTCTCATCCTTCCATTTCCACTTCTCCATCACATCCCGATGTTCATACATCACCATCCACTCACATCCAGTCACCTCATATTTATCCTACCCCATCACCTGTCCACAACCTTTCACCTTCACATCATGATAACGAAAAATCAAGCATGGGTAGAGACATTGAGACAAATAGCATTAAGATGATTGACATTGAGCCATTTCCTTTTACATATCAGAGAGGCCAGAGGGATGTGTTTTCTTCACTTGGTGTGAAAGAGGAAATGCATTCTTCATCAACAAAACAGGTTCATAAGGGCAAGAAAAAGGCTACAGAGGCTATCATTTTTTAGGAGGAGGAAAAACATGAAACTAAGCAGGAGTTTCAGTTGACTGACCTTGATGATGAGGATGAGGAGAGAATTACTAGTGCATTGATCAAAGGCAAGGATGCAAATATTAGTGAGATTCAAGCTAATATTGATAGAGAAAATAATGTGATTAACTTTCTTGAGCTAGATAATCAACAACTAGAGACAAAACAAACCATTAGTGAGGTCAGAGCAATCAGAGCTCAAGGAGAGGCAGGAAAGGCCAAGGCGTTTCTAGATGAGACCTTGGGCAGTTTTTATGGCAGTGATGATGAGGAAGACCAACTTCCTAGATAGAGACCAAAGACCATTGGACTGAAGAGGGCCTTAGCCCAAGAAAGGCGTAAAGAGGCAAAATTGGCAGAGCAGCTGACTCCAAGTGAGCTAATTTCCATAGAGATTAGCAGGGATAGAGAGTCTTGGCTTGAGAAGGAAAATTTTCATTTATAGGGTGAACTAGAGAAGGCGAATAGCTGATATTTAGACGAAGATGGAAAGACATTATGCCATGAGAAACATGATTGCAAGGGCCAAGCTCAAACGTGCCCATGCAAAGATTCGGGCTTTGAATGAGGCAAAGGAGAAATAGAAGCTAAATATTCTTGCTTAGGTGTCCCTCCAAGCCTCTAACCATTGATTAGCAAGCAAAATTCCAATTTTGGCACTTTTGTGCACATTTTGATTTTTTGACAGTTTAACATGCAAAAAATTGGCCAAAACTACAGCGCCACTGGCGTTGTTCTATTTTTTGGGTCACTCAAATGGAAAATGGTTAGCATCATCATGTTCCTAGTGATGATTACATCAAACATAGAAAGTTTCGGGAGATTTGGAGCAAAACCGGTCCCTCAAAAAGGCCAAAAACCATCGAAACATCATGTTTCTGCCCTATTTTTGACCTTGGCACTGCACATTTACCAAACTTGGGAGAAAACGTTTTGACAAGGCATATGGGCAAAATTTTGGAAAGTGAAAGTATTTGTAAACTAGACTCAAAGACCTTTCTAATGAGCTATCATGGATCTCATTTGGACATCGGGAAGGCATGCAAAAGTTGGCTACAAGACAGGCCATTTTTTCTATCATTGCGCTACGCGTTTGCACTGGTGTTGCGCCCCGGTACCTTAGATCTGTGCCCTTGCTAGGAGTTATTATAAAATTTATTGAGAAGTATTAAAGTCAAACATATTCCAAAGTTAGCTCATAAGTTAAGTTAGGAGTTATTATTACAATGAATCAGTTTCATATATTTTTCCTTGGTCCTTGCATGGTCTCAAAGGTCAAAATGCATTAACTTTGTAATAAATACAAATCTGAAACCCTATCTTAGGATCACCTCCTCATTTTGCAGATAAATACTGCATGTGTGCTTCATGTTTTTTTTTGTTGGTTATTGAGCTGAATACCTCATAGACTTTGAGTTGTAAAGAATTTGGATTTGAAGCTTTGTAATTGTTTTGGACTGGATATCAATGGAACAAGCATATTCACAGTGTTCATGAACTTGGTTAAATGGTGATGTTATTTAGATGTTGTAATGGTTTCCTTTTGTTTTCCATTTTGTACATCAATTTCTATTATAACAGAACATAAAAATTTAGGTTAAGATATGCTATTATAGGCACCTCAATTATGTCTGCTTTCTATTGTTTAAATGTTTTCCTCTACTAGGTCTGAGTGGAGAACATAGGATTTCCCTGCTCTCCATTTCCACCTAGGTTTTTTTCTCGAGATTAACATAGTAGATTCCAGCCAAAGAAGTTTATGGTTTTCCCTGTCCTTTGGTTCTACTTGAAATGTTTTTCTCAAGGCTTTCTTTAAAGTTCACTTGCTAGCATTTGGCTAAAGAATTTTATGTTTGTCTTGTCCTTTGGTCTATCTTGAATAGTCACTTTAAGGGTCTTTGAAGTCTGATTGAAGAATTTAGGAGTTACCTGCTCTTTAATCATTACTGAAATGTCATCTTAACTGTTTTTTTTTGTCTGAAAGTGAATAAATAGAGAATTTAGGTGTTCCCTGCTCTCTAGGGGTTGTTGGATTGTTGTCTTAAAGTTTGCTTGGTAAAGTCTAGCCAAAGAAGTTTATGGTATGCGCTGTCCTTTGTTTATTTCTTAAAAATAGTAATCTTAAAGACTCTTCTTGTTCTCGTACATGTTAAAGGATTCTTAATTTCCCTTTAAGCTACTAAAATCACAACTTAATGTTCATTTCACACCCACATAAGCTATTAATATCCATTTGGATTTGTTAGCTTGCCCTATGGAACACCCTTGATTTGTTGTTTTACTCTTCAAACATTTTATAGACCCCATAGCCCAATGGTTTGAATTTATCTTACTCTATCTGTTCTTCTTAACAAGCAACCCAACCAAACAAGACAAAACAAACAACCCTATCATTTTAACTAGCCTAAAATCAATCAATTTATATCTTTTATACAAATATAGAGAGATCCCTCTCTGAATCTAGGAAGGCTAGGTCCTATGATTCCAAAGTTGATTTGATGTTACCCTTGTTTATTTGATCCTACCAATCTGACAAATTATAGGTAACTAACATAATGGCAACTTCACTGGGGAACACTCATTGAAAATCCTAGTGTTATATAAAGAACTCATAAAACTCAAAAATATCTCAAGATTGGTATCCAATTGTTGATGGTGGACAACAAAAAAATCCTCAAAACAATTAGCATCATCCACCTGGTGACTCCGCTGGTTCTCACAAACTCCCCTGGGAATGTATTAATCAATACTAATAGTATAAAACCCAACAACATACTGTGTGAATTCAGTAACTTTTCAGATAGGTTTTTTTTTCAAAATGATACAGTGTTCAACCTCTCTGTACTTCGGGTCTGAAATATGGCTTCACAAAGAATATGCACCAGATCTCACTCTGACTCAAACCCTCCTACTATAGTTGATGACCCAGAAAGAATCTTAAGAAAAAATTCTAGGATTGAAGATTCAACTATTGTCAAACCAATTCACAAAGAAAGTTCCTTTCCTGAAAACATTACATCCTTGCAAGATACCCAATTTTACTTAAACCATAGAAGAAACCTATTCAAAACTAAGCCTCAAAGTTGGATATACCAGACAAACCTTGAGAAAAATAGCTTAAAACAGAGTCCTTGTAGAGACGCCTCTCCTTCCACTTCACCTGATCTTCAGCTTCTCCAACACTTTGACTCCTTTGACTCCAAATCTGCCCAATATCAGCTAACTGGTCCAAGGGCATCTGCCACTACCACTCATATATTCAATGTTCAAACTTCTCCATTCCATCCACCACCTCCACTTGTAAAACCTCCCCTTGTAAATCCTTCTTGGGTTCCATTACCTCCTATCATGATAGCATGGTATGCCCCATTGGTACTACCATGACCTTTACTACCTATGCCTCAAGATTATCAATCTAGAATCCCTCACTTTAATGGGATTGATCCTACAACTTCCCAACAACATGTAGACAAGATGAATGATTCTTTTGATTCCTAAGAAATAGAAGATGAGGCCATACAAATGATAATGTTTGCCCAAAGTTTAGGGGGAGAAGAAAAGAAATGGTTTAAGAGCTTAACCCCTAATACCATTCATGATATTCGTTCCCTTTATCAAGTATTCATAAACAAGTGGGAGACTAAGAAAAATCATCTTCAAATATTATCGGAGTATGAGAACCTTAAAAGAAATGTTGGGGAGAGTGTTCAAGATTACCGTACCAGGTTCAATAGTGTATATAATGCACTTCCTACCCACATGAAAAATCCTCTTCAAATCTTATCAGAGTATGAGAATATTAAAACAAATTTTGGGGAGAGTGTTCAAGACTACTGCACCAGGTTCAATCGTGTATATAATGCACTTCCTCCCCACATTAAACCCCCATAAGGCCTAGCCCTAGTAAAATTTCTAGATGGATTTGATCCAGAAATGGATTACCAATTAAGAGAAAGAGATCCCCTTACACTAGAAGACATGAAAAGGGGAACAATAAGTGTAGAAGCCAATATAATTGCTAAAAGGGATAGAATGAGAACGTAAAAGAGGGTTACATACAAAGAAGAACCTATGGCCTCTACATATGATGCTAAAATTTACAGTATAGTTAGGACAATGGAAAGGATGATGGAGAGAATTAACTTAAATGAAATAGCACCCCCTAGGGAAAACCAAACAAATCCTCAAAACAAAAACAGAAACCAAAACATTAGAAGAGATCCCCCTCAAATAAGACAAAGAGAAAATGACCAGAAAATCAGACCTCCTTTCCAAGAAAACTATGCAGATGAAGAGGAAAGGGAGACTGAAGAGATATAATAAAACCATGTGAATCTAATAGGCTCTGATAATGGGGACATTTTTTTTATCACAGAAGAAGAACAAGGTCTATTTTCCTCAAACCAAACTGAAAGAACATATGAGGATTCTGAAGAATACAAACTAGGATTTGAAAATTCTATCATGGAGGTTCATAGGAAGTATGACCTTAGAAGTAGGAAAACCCAAGATATCCCCAAGAGGAAGAAACTAAAAATTTCTACTAGGAAGACCCCTAAAAACACTCCTAGAAAGACATCAGAAAATACAAACACCCTAGCTAAGAATTCTGATCAAAACAAAAATAAAATCAGCCAACAGGATGGTGACCAAATCTACCCTAGTACATCAACTAGTGGACCTGAAAAAACTATTTTCACTGAGATTCCGAATAAAAATCAGCAAAATAAAGTTTCTAAAAAAACCGTGTTTGATACAACTGATTTAAATCTACCAAGAACACAGACACCATTCAATATTGAGAGTGAAATTGCCAAGATAAAAATAGCCATACCCCTTACTGAATTAATAATTCAAGATGTATATAGATCTCAAGTTTTGGAGGCTTTAAACATAGGAAATAACACTGATACTCTAAATCTTACTGATGACAAGCCATAATTGTTGTTTATACCAAAGGTAGAGGGAAAGTTTCAAGAGGGAGGTGTGCCTCCATTCTATGTTAGTTTAAACATCCATGAAAAAATCCTACACAATGCCATGCTAGATTATGGTGCTTCACATAACCTCATGCCAAATATAGTGATGGAAAGATTAGGCATTGAAATAACCAGACCATACAAAGACTTGTACACTTTTGATTCAAGTAGATTTAAATTTTTGGGCCTAATCAAAGATCTATGTGTTAATCTGGCACAAATACCAGCCAAGATCATTGTAATGGATATTGTAGTGGCTGACATTCCCCAAAAATATGGCATGATTTTATCAAGAGAATGGGAAGCCAAACGCCAAGGAACCCTCCAAATTAACATGACATATGCTACCATTCCAGTCTTTAACCAAACAAGAAGACTATACAGAGAAACTCACATGAAATACATGGTAAGAAACCAGGATATGCCAAATAACACCCCTCTCTATTCTATCCATTCAGGCCTTGATTCATTTATTTTGTAAAATGAATATGACATTAATGAACAAGTAGATAGAAAAGAGGAAGAACAAGACTAGTCAGAACAGTCAAACCAAACACCAAATGAAGAACAACATAATGGTAAATCTGAACTTGAAACTCTTTGGAACATGAGCTTTGATGGCTCCTGTGGCAAAGTTGGTTCAGGAGTAGGTGTTTGGATACACAACACTAATGAAGGTCACTCTTATAAGCTACATTTTCAATGTACAAACAATATTTCAGAATATGAAGCTCTTCTTCTAGGTTTACAATTGCTGAAAAATAGAGGAGCTAAGAGGATTTCCATTCAGGGAGATTCCGAGATAATTATTAGGAAAATTAAAGGAGAATATTTAGCCAAAAATCCCAGGTTAAGAGAATATAAAAATTATGCCTTAGACCTCCTAAAAACATTTGAAAAATATGAACTTAACTCTGTCCCCAGAACTCAAAACAACCTTGCAAATGAACTAGCCTTTGTTGCCAGCACTTGCCAACTGCCTCTGCCAATGAACAATGCATGGTAAAGGTCAAAAGTAGACCGATAGTCCCTGATAACATATATTATTGGAAATTTTTTGAAGGTGATAAACAAATTGAAGACTTCCTATAGTCCAAAAATGAGTTTGAAATGCCAAAATCAAATTCATATCATCAGGAGGAATGCTCTGTTGAGGAACAAACACAAAAAATAGAGCCACCTTATGATGCTGATATAAATATGTTTGAACATCCTCATGAGGAAAAATTGTGTGAAGATTTAGATAAAAAGGAACTTGAGGTATTTCAATGAAAATACGATCTATTTTCAAGAGGACTTGTCCCCTTAGAAGAACTGTTTGATTTCAATGATGTTGCTAGGAAGCCTAAAATAGAATCCACTGAAACAGATGTAGAAGAATGCAACATAGGCAGTGAGGAAGAACCTAAAATGATAAAACTGTCCAAAACACTTCCAGCTCTTATAAAATAGAAATACATTGATCTATTCAAAGAATTTAAGGATGTGTTTTCATGGTGACTATGAGGACTTGAAGTCCTATGATACAAACATCATTCAACATAAGATTCCTCTCAAGGAAAACCAAAAGTCATTTAACCAGAAATTACACAGAATAAACCCTGTCCTAATGCCTCTGGTTAAGAAAGAAATAAAAAAAATGTATGATGCTGGAATAATAGTCCCACTCAGGTACTCGGAATGGGTCTCAAATCTTGTATTAGCGAGGAAGAAAATAGGGGAAATTAGGCTATGCATAGACTTCAAAAATTTAAACAAAGCCTCCCTGAAAGACAACTACCCTTTACCTAAGATGAATCATATACTGCAAAGGGTAGTAGGCTCCAAAATAATATCTTTGCTTGATGGTTTTTTAGGGTATAATCAGGTGCTATTACATCCAGATGATCTGCACAAAACTGCCTTCACTACACCTTGGGGCACCTTTATGTATGTCAAGATGCCTTTTGGGTTAGTGAATGTTGGGGCCACTTTTAAAAGAGCCATGGACATTGATTTTTCCAAAGAAATAGGTTACTTCATTGACATCACAATTTACTCAAAAAATGATGAAGAACACCTAGATCACTTAAGGAAGGTCTTTGAAAATGTAGAAAGTATGGTATATCTTTAAATCCTAAGAAAAATTTGTTTGGTCTTCAAGAAGGAAAACTTCTAGGCCATATATTATCTGAAGAAGGGATTAAGATATACCTAAAGAGGATTGAGGGGATATTGCAGATCAGCCACCCTAGGAACATCAAAGAGCTGCAATATTTCATTGGAAACATCAACTTCTTAAGAAGATTCATACCAAACCTTGCAGAACTCCTAAGAAAAATTACAAACATGTTGAAAAGAGAAATAGGAGTCAAATGGACCATAGAAGCTAATCAATCCTTTGAACTGGTAAAACAAGCACTTACCTAAACACTAGTCCTCATCAGCCCTGACTTCACTAAGCACTTCTTCATCTTCTCATTTGCATCAGAACACACAATTGATGTAGTATTACTACAAAATAACATAATAGGAAAAGAACAACCCATAGATTTCTTCAGCAAGGCACTAAGTGATGCACCTCTGAAATACAACATTATGGAAAAACAAGCTTTTGCCTTAATCAAAGCATTGAAAGATTTCATAGTTTACGTCTTGCATTCGCATATCATTGCTTTTGTTCCTCATGCAGTTGTTAAGGACATACTAACTCAAGATCTTGATGGTAAAAGAGGTAAATGGATTGTTGTCATCTTAGAGTATGATCTAGAGATCAAGCCCACCAAGCTAATCAAAGGGCAAGGACTAGCCAAACTGATGGCTAGAGCAAACTTTCAAGCACTGTACATAAACATGCTATATCCTTGAATGAACAAGAGGAGTTGGAAACTTCACCTATTGAAGAAGCATTTCTAAACTCACTCTGGTATGTTGTTATATTATATGTGCTTTTTAATCTAAATTCTCCTCCTGGTTTGTCCAAAACAAACGCCAAATTATTGAAACTAAAAGCTGTAAATTTTTTCATTCTAGATAAAGCTCTATATTGGAAACATTGGTGTCCTGCTTAAATTTTTACTTGAGGAAGATGCAGATAGAATCATGCATGAGTTTCATGAAGGAGAATAAGGAGGCCATATCTATTAGAAAACCATTGCCAAAAAATCCTTAGAGCTGGTTTCTATTGGCCCACTCTTTTCCCTGATATCCATAAGCTAGTAGGGACTTTCCATAAATTCCAAATCTTCAAGGGAAAATGAAAACTATTGCCTTTTCCTTTACAAAATATCAGTGTCGAAGCTCCTTTTCAATAGTGGGGTTTAGATTTCATTGGAGAAATCCATCCTTCCTCCTCTGCTCAACATAACTAGATTCTCACTGCAACTAACTATTTCACCAAATGGATAGAAGCAATCTTTTCAAGGACTGCCATTGACTTGGTAATCATCAAATTCCTTGAAACAAATATTCTATCTAGATTTGGCTATCTAAGAAAAATCATCACTGATAATGCCACTGCATTTAAATCCAAGAGAATGGTGGAATTTTGCCACAAGTCTCACATTACATTAGGGAATTATGTAGCTTATTACCCTCAAGGTAATGGGTTGGCTGAGTCCTCTAACAAAATTTTGGTAAATATTATTAAGAAATTGTTGGAAGAGAACAAAAAGTCATGGTACAGCAAATTAGTGCATGCACTATGGGCAGACAGATTAACAAACAAAAAATCAATTAACATGTCTCCCTATCTACTAGTGTATGGCATAGATGTAGTTTTTCAAACATCCTTGGGATTCCCAATGATGAAGCTTATTAAAGAGGTACATTCAGAGGAGAATGATATAAAAATGGGGCTGAACCAAACCATTCAATTGCAACAATCAAGGGAAGAAGTATACAACAAAACACAAGAAGTGCAGGAAAGCATCAAGAATATTTTTTATAAGAGAACCAAGGTATATGATTTCAACATTGGAGACAAAGTGCTTAAGTGGGATTCAAGAAGAGAGGACAAAGGAAAGCATGGGAAATTTGAAAATCTATGGAAAGATCCATACATCATCCATTCAACAAGAGATAACAATTCATTTTTCCTGCAAGAAATGGATGGAACAAAATTATTTGGAGGTCATGTCAATGGCAGGATGCTCAAGCATTATTTTTGTTGAAAATATTAGTTTCAAGATTTATTAATTGTACATAACACTGCTTGAATAAAAGATTAGAAAAGTGAAACACAAAAACAAAGGAAAGAAGAAAAGAGGGTAGATAAAAAGAAGAGGTAGGCCTCATACCAGGAAAAAATATTTTTGAAAGTGTGCAAGTCCAAATGCCACTACTTTTTGATGAAACATTGTTCAACCATATAGCTTAATCATGGTTGAAAAAATTTAAATTGATTACTGATAAGTTAGAAATGAATATTTATCAAACTATTTAAACTTGGCTTATCAGTAGACTAGGTTAGGAAAAGATATTGCTTCCTAAAGCTTAAATCTGAACCAAAGAGAAAAGAGAGGGATGAATGAAAAATTCCAAATTATAGCCCTCATTTTGTTTACTTTGTGCAAAAATAAAATCTGTGTGCAGCTTGTCCAAAATGCCACAGCTCATGACAAATCAAACTTCTTAACCTTGATTTGGTCATGTTTTAAATTTTATGTTGATAGATTAGAAAACGAAAATCTATCAAATTGTTTAATCTTGCCAGATAAGTAGATTAGGTAGATAATAAAAGAGCTCATCAGTCTAATCTGAGCCTTTGGATGATATAAGGGTAGAAGTAGATAGTTTTTTCTTTCAAAAGAAAAATGATGTTAAGGGTTTGCCAGTTTAAATGCACCCAAATGAAGAAAAAATGCTAGGAAAAGTATGATGGGTAGGTAGAGTTGATATTGAAGCAATCACGTTTTTTAGCTTTTAAGATCATAGCTTCAAGGAACAACAACAAATCAGAAATTGAAGAAGGAGTAAATCTGCCAAGCACAAATAAGGCACTGATTTACAAATTTCAAAGATCTAAACTCTTAGGTTCTTGACACCTCCTGAAGGAGCTGCCCTCCCCAAGTGGAGTCACTGTTAGTCATCATAATTTTTCACTATCTTTGGATGACTATAGAATGTCTATATTTTTCTAAAAATAATATTCCTTGAATATCTTGAGTTTTAGAAATCTCCCTATCTATCATTTGTCCATCTCAAAGTCACCCTATTTCTCTTAAAATACTCATTATGGGTTTATACCTCTCATTTTCATCCTTCTTTCCTACCTAAAACCTCATTTCCCCATTTTCCCCTGTCAATAAACTCCATCCTCCCTCTAAGAGTTCTTGTTTCTAAACTCATTCCCATGTCCCATTGAGTGTAACAACACTTTTGGAAATGCTCTTTTCACTTGAAAATTTTTAAGTCAAATTTCATTCAAAATCAGGCCAAAAAGCATTCCCATTAAGTCATTAGGGTTTTGTATGTTTTCAAGGTCATCCTTTCATTCCGATGAGGTCAGCACACATATGAGAAGGATTGATTATGATAAGCATTCTTTTGGCTCCCCAAAATGCTTAGATGTTTTAGGCACTGCTTTTTCTTTCCTAGTATTTGGCTTAGATGTAATAGAATGTTGAGACATGGTTATTCAAGAAGGATATAAAATTTCTAAGGAGGATTATCTTCTCAGTTCAAAACCTGTAAGTGAGAAAAATGGGACAAAGTTTGGCACCTTTGTAGAGGTGTTGGAGGATTTATCTGCAGAAAGTACTGATGATGTAGGCTGTCTACTCCTGAATGAAAACAATTTACAGCAAGGGAAAGGGGAAAAACTTGGTCTTGTAGATGACAAGGGCTATAAACTTGATAGTACATTTGAGTGCCAAAGTAGTGATTACTTGCAGGAAAATGACATGGAGGAATCACACAAGGCCAAACATGAAGAAAGTTAATCAGAAAATATTGATGAAATATGGAAAAAGGGTAAGGTGAACTAGACAAAAATGAATGAACTTGAAAGGGCTATAGAGAAACTAGAAGACAACACTCATGATTTTTGTTAATAATTGTAGGCACTTAGAGATTTGAAAAAGGTGGCTAGAGAAGGTGGAAAAAGATGAGTTGCATTTTATGGTGGAAACTACAAAATATTTTGAAGATGCTACTATATGTAATAATTAAATCCCAAAGTTTCAAAGTGAACATGTCAAGCCTCAATGAGCAAAAGAAAAGCCAAATTCATGAATTCAACAACTTAGAAAGCAAAAAGTGTCAAATAGTATTAGTGACAAAGGAAAAACACTTCAAACATTAGAAAGTGGGTTTTTCTAGTTAAAATTAAAATGAAAAGCCTATAAAAGCCCATTTTACATTTCAAATGAGTCATCGTTGCCTTTCAAAACATCAAGAGCATCCAACAAAGAATAATTTCATGGTTTTCTGAGCAAATTTGGGTTAGGTTTCATGGTGCTGCACATTTGCACTGGCGCTGCGCCCTTGCTCGAAATTCCCAGCAAAAATTGTGAAGGCACTGCGCGCCTGTAGACTGGCGTTTCACCCTTGCTAAAGTGCTATGACCTTGCTGAAGCACTATGTCCTTGCCAGAAAGGACCTCGTGTAAGTTGCGTTGGCGCTGCGCGCTTGGATTGGCGTTGTGCCCTCAGCTAGTGGCGTTGCACGCCTAGACATATAAGTTTGCTAAGGGTTCGGGCCATTCAAACAAGTTCAAATGTTCTCCAAATTCTTGCCAAAGTACTTAAAGCACTATTGAGTGGTAAGTACATGAAAAGAACCTTGATTTGAAGCTATCTAATCACTCTTAATTGAATGGAAATGAAACCCTAAAGGAAAACCTAAATTTTAGCTTGAGATCACTGTTTTACCCTTGTTTCATCTTCCTAAACAAAATATCAGTCACAGAAAGTGCAATTTTATTGATTTAGGGTTTAGATTCTTCTAGTTTTACCCTTCACTCATTCCCTTCATTTTTTCAAACTGCAATTTCATTCCCTTCCCCTCATCTCATTTCACTTGTTCCCTAGAGTTTTATAAATCAGAGTTTAAAAATGTCTGAGGGAGAATATAGTGGTATTGAGGCACAAATTCCAAGGAGACATGATCATAAGGGAGGGAAGATAAATAGGTTTGAACCCATCAATACAAGGGAGCTCATGGCCTCTCCTCTCATTGTCTCTTGCTTTAAACATGTGGGTTGTTTTGACTTTTGTGAGAGAATTCAGCAAGTCCAAAATCACTCGAAGTTAACAATATTATTCATTATCAATCTACATGAAAATCAGGTCAATCTTGCGGAGTTACTTTTGAGATGTCCACCAATGCCATTGCAGCTACTACATGGATACCTAGTGTGGGAGAGAGGTGGGTTAAACAAGAAAACTTGGACATGAGCTATTATGAACCATACCTCAAACCTAGGTAAAAAGATAACAACAATTCCATTTTCCATTTCTCTCATCTCCTTAACCAGCATGTGCCCATGATGAGGATAATAATGAAATAATTCACTTGTGAGGGAAGGTTTTCCTGCCTGTACTCATACTATGTCCGTTTTCTTATGCATTTCACTAGAGTTAGAATGCTACACTTAGCTTATTATCTTTTATGTAGCATTGAAAAAATGACTTAAATTGTGCAAAAGAGAGATTACAATCAACAAATGCAGAGCCTAATTCATGATTCACTCATTAAGATGGTGGTCATGCATCAGCTTCAGTAGAAAAATATTTCATGGGATGCATTCATTGCCAATGAGGTTTTCACTACTTCATCAGGCCATCATCAGGAGGATATTCATTCATCTTCTCATCCTCCAATATCCACTTCTCCATCACATCCCACTATTCATACATCACCATCCACTCACATCTAATCACCTCATATTGATCCTACCCCATCACTTGTCCACAACCTTTCACCATCACATCATGATACCGGATCATCAAGCAGGGGAAGAGACATTGAGACAACTGGCACTAAAATTATTTGCATTGAGCCATTTCCTTTGACATATTAGAGAGTCCACAGATCCTATCATTATTGAGGAGGAGGACAAACATGAAATTGAGCAGAAGTTTAAATTGATTGACCTTGATGATGAGAACAAGGAGAGACTTACTAGTGCATTGATCAGAGGTAAGGATGCTAAGATTAATGGGCTTCAAGCTAATATTGGTAGAGCAAAGAATGTGATTAACTTTCTTGAGCTAGAGAATCAACAGATAGAGACAAAACATACCATCAGTGAGGTCAGAGCAATAAGATCTCAGAGAGAGGCAGGAGAGGCCAAGGCTTTGCTAGATGAGACCTTGGTCAGTTTTGATGGCAGTGATGATGAGGAAGATCAGCTTCCTAGATGGAGACCGAAGACCATTGGACTAAAGAGGGCCTTAGCCCAAGAAAGGAAGAAAGAGGCAGTATTGGCAGAGAAAATCACTCCAAGTGAGCTACTTGCCATAGAGATTAGCAGGGATAAAGATTCTTGGCTTGAGAGGGAAATTTTTTTATTTAGAGGGTCAAATAGAGAAGTAAAAGAGAGATGATGACATTCAGAGGAAGATGGCAAGACATTATGCCATCAGAAACATGATTGCAAGGGCCAAGCTCAAATGTGCCCATGCAAAGATTCGGGCTTTGAATGAGGAAAAGGAGAAAGAGAAGCTCAATATTCTTTCTGAGGTGTCCCTCTAGGCGTATAACCCTTGATCAGCAAGAAAAATTCCAATTTTGGCACTTTTGTGCACATTTTGATTTTTTGATAGTTTGACATGTAGAAAATTGGCCAAAACTGCACTCCTTTTTGGGCCACCCAAATAAAAAATGGTCAGCATCCTCATGTTCCTAGTGATTATTACATCAACCTCAGAACGTTTCAGGAGATTTGGATAAAAAATGGTCCCTCAAAAAGGCCAAAAACCATAAAAAAATCATGTTTTTTTTCCTATTTTTGACCTTGGCACTGCGTGTTTACCAGCCTTTGGAGAACAAGTTTTTGATAGGGAATATGGACACCATTTTGGAAAGTGAAAGTATATTTGGAAATTAGACTCATAGGCCTTCCCAATGAGCTATCATGGAGCTTATTTGGACATCAGGAAGATATCCAAACATTGGTTGCAAGATAGGCCATTTTTTCTGTCATGGCGCTGCGCGTTTGCACTGGCACTGCGCCCCTATACCTTGGAGCTGCGGCCTTGCCAGGAGTTATTGTAAAAGTTATTGAGAAGCCTTAAAGTCAAACATATTCCAAATTTAGCTCATAAGTTAAGTTAGGAGCTATTATTACAATGAATCAGTCTCAAATATTTTTCCTTGGGCCTTGCATGGTCTCAAAGGTCAAAATGCATTAACTTTGTAATAAATACAAATATGAAACCCTAGCTTAGGATCACCTCCTCATTTTACAGATAAATACTACATGTATGATTCATGTTTTTTGTTGGTTGGCTGTTGAGTTGAATACCTCATAGAATTTGAGTTGTAAGGAAGTTGGCTTTGAAGCTTTGTAACTGTTTTGGACTAGATATTAATGGAACAATCATATTCATAGGATTCATGAACTTGGTTAAATGGTGATGTTATTATGATCTTGTAATGCTTTCATTTTGTTTTCTATTTTGTACATCAATTTCTCTTATAACAAAACATAAAATTTAGGTTAAGATATGTTGTTAGAGGCATCGTAATTCTTTCTGCTTTATGTTGTTTAAATGTTTTCCTCTTCTCAGTCTGATTGGAGAACTTAGGAGTTCCCTACTCTCCATTTCCACCTAGCTTTTTTTCTTTAGATAACTCAGTAGAGTCCAGCCAAAGAAGTTTATGGTTTGTCTCGTCCTTTGGTTCTGCTTGAAATTTTGTTCTCAAGGCTTTCTTTGAAGTTCACTTACTAGGGTTTGGCTAAAGAAGTTTATGGTTTTCCCTGTCATTTTTTCTATCTTTAACAGTCAATTTAAGGGTCTTTGAAGTCTGATTGAAGAATTTAGGAGTTCCTTGCTCTCTAGGGTTTGCTGGATTGTTGTCTTAAAGTTTACTTGGTAAATTCTGGACAAAGAATTTTATGGTATGCCCTGTCCTTTGGTTCTTTCTTAAAGATAGTAATCTTAAAGACTCTTCTTGTTCTAGTACATGTTAAAGGATTCTTAATTTCCCTTTAAGCTACTAAACTCTCAACTTAATGTTCATTTCACACCCACATAAGCTATTAATATCCATTTGGCTTTGTTAGCTTGCCCTATGGAACACCCTTGATTTTTTGTTGTACTCTTCAAACCTTTTACAAACCCCATAGCCCAATGGTTTGAATTTCTCTTACTCTATCTGTTCTTCTTAACAAGCAACCCAACCAAACAAAACAAAACAAACAACCCTATCATTTTAACTAGCCTAAAATCAACATCCTAAATCAATCAAGTTATATATTTTACACAAATATAGAGAGAGCCCTCTCTGATTCCAGGAAGGCTAGGTCTTAGGACTCCAAAATTGGTTCGATGTTACCCTTGTTTATTTGGTCTTACCAATCTGAAAATTTACAGGGACCTAACAATAACCTGAACTGAAGAATGAGGAATCGAATGGGTGGAAGGAAGAAAGATAGACCTGTTCACTTGATATTCCCTATAGAATGCTAACAATCATGTAGTTATCTAGATAAAACATGTAATATCTGTGTGCATAGGAGGATAAGAGAGAGAGCAACATAATTGAATAGTGTGGAAGAGGTTAAAAAGGTGTAGAATGGAAAAGAGCAGAACAATGTAAGAGAGATGCAGAAGGTTGGAGGGTGGAAGAATAAGAGAGAACTGATATGAAGTAGATATGAATGCCTAAGATGTAGCAGTGGAGAAGGAGTATAACAGAGTTGATATCCAGGTAAATAAACATTTTAGTTTCATGTTGAGTGAGGGGATTGTAGTCTCCTTTTAAGATGTAGCTTGATAAGTTTCCAGTTGGAGCTGGGTGAGGTAGGAGCCTCTTGTAGGTTGTAGCAAGTAAAAAATATTTGGGAGTTGGAGCTTCCTTGCAAGTTATAGCTTACAGAAATTGAGGTAGGAGCCTCCTATGGGTTGTAGCGTACATAAAATACATGGGAGTTGGTGTTTCCATTTCAAGTTGTAGCTTGATAGATGTCCAGTTGGAGTTGGTTGAGGTAGGAGCCTCCTGTGGGTTGTAGCCTGCATAAGATAGATGGGAGTTGGAGCTTCCTTGTAAGTTGTAGCTTACATAATTTGAGGTAGTAACCTCCTGTATGTTGGAGCCTACAAAAACTTAGTGGTGCTGAGGGAGTTGGAGCTTACCTTTGCATCACAACAATAATAAGATGTGGTTTTATCCATTATGGGTTTCCACTTATATCTATTGTCTATGTGCTTGATGATTATGTGCTAATGTGATGTTTTAATCTGCTTAATTACTTGTTGTCTACACATTAAGTTTGTTGATTCATTATGTATTAAGTTGCTTATGAATTGAAGGTGTAATTGAGTTGAATGAAAATAGGTTTAAATGTCCATGAATGTAATAAAGTGACTCACCCCCCCCCCCTCTCAGTTTAGCTAAGGGTTCATCAATTTTTGTCAGAGCTGGCTCCTTTAGTAACAATTTAACAACTAAAAGGAGGTCCTAGGCCCCCAAAATGGCCAGCCTAGAAGGAAGTTCAACAAATAAAGCCCCATTGTTTACTGGCACAAAGTTTTCCTTATGGAAAATAAGAATGAAATCCTACTTGATTTCTCTTGGAATATAATTATGGATTGTTGTGGAAGAAAAATATGCACCAAAGGAATCTGCCGCTAAGAAAGAAGCCAAAAAAAAATTCCTAGCTAATGATAAAGAAATGAATGCACTTTTGAGCGGTCTGAGTGAGTCAGAATTTATCAAAGTAATGCATAGTAAGACTGCCCAAGAAATCTGGGATACATTAGAAAATATCCATGAGGGAGATAAAAAGGTGAAGATGGCCAAGCTGCAAGCCTATAGAACTCAATTTGAAAATATAAAAATTAATGAAGATGAATATGTAACCAGTTTCTTTTTAAATATTGCAGAAGTTGTGAATAGCATGATAGATCTAGGAGAAACCATTAATGAATGTGTAATAGTAAAAAATATATTGAGATCTTTACCATCCCGATTCAACCCTAAGGTTTTAGCCATAGAAGAAACACCAGACTGGTAAACCGTGACCATGAACCAATTACTTGGAAACTTGACGACTTATGAGATGAGACTTCCAAAAGGGAAGTTAAATGTGAGGGAGGCAACTTTCAAGGCAGAAAAGTGCATAGAAGATAAGGAATCTCCATGCTCATCCTCTGATGAAGAAGACGCCAAATTCGTCAGAATATTGGATAGAGTCACATGTAAGTACAAAGGTAAACTTCCATTTAAGTGCTTTAATTGTGGAAGAGTGGGGCACTATGCTTTAAAATGTCCCCATAAGAGAGCACAAAATCAGCCGCAAGAGACAAAGAAAAAAAATTAACTAGAAGAAAGGGAAGAGCTTTAATAGAATATCATATTATGTTTAGAAACATAGCAGTGCATATGAAAGCTCAAATGAATCCTCCAATGAAGAAGGAACCTCTAATTTTTTTTTGATGGCCAAGAAATAGATTGAAGGAATCCTTCTGGAAGATGAAGAAGACAATGAGGTTGATCTTGAGGGGGAGCTAATTAGTGCCCTGGAGGAAATAGATAGACTTAAAAACAAGAGCAGAAAACAGAAAGACATTCTCCTAAAATATCTAAAGGAAGAGGCAAGTTTGGAAAACCTCATTCAGTTGAAAGTAGAACTTGAAGAAACTAATAAGGTAGAAGACATTCTGTTAAATCAAATAAAAGAAGTTGGAAGAAGAAGTAGTATGCCTAAGAAAGAAATTAGAAAAGGCCCAAAGGGAATTAACTATGAATATTCCACGAATGAAAAGCTCTGAATAGTTGGAAAAAATACTAAATGATCAAATATCTCCTCTTATAAAGGTCGAGATAGGCTATGAAGGAGGAAACAATAAGTCCAAGGTTGGAGATAACAAGAATATCACTTTTGTGAAAGTTGTAATAAAATAAAATGATAACGCTCAACAATCTGAGATTATTGTAGCTAGAGTATAGATAGAAGAATGGAGCAGGTTGTGTAAGCAGCTTGGATACGAGATTACGTCCATGGACAACTCAGGGAAGGCAGACATTGAGAGTGATGATGAAGCAACCCAAAAGAGACTCAAATAATTAGAAGCCAGCAAGACCATGATGGGTAATGAAGCAAGAAGAAATAAGCAACAACCTTAAGTGAAAAAGAACAAATTTAAGAAAGAGTCAGCTGAAAAAGGCTCATACACTCCTAAATATGAATTGAATAAATTTGAAGATGTCAAAGGAGATTATTTCTTCCTGTGAGAAGTATCACATGTTTTGCTGGACATATAGCATCTCACTGCAAGACAAAGAAAATCCAGTTTAACCAGCAAAATATGCAGCCAATGAGTAGACTTCCTTAGGAAAACAAATGGAGAAGACAACCTTTCACTAGGTACACAAATAATTTCCAAGGCTATTGTTATTCATGCAATGAATTTGGACATAAATATGTTGAATGTAAACTATGTTAAAAAAGGATCACAAAATTTATACATCAGCTCAAACATACCTTGGTAAAATAAGATGTTATGAATTCCAAAAGCTTGGACACAAAGCAAAATACTGTAGACTACCATATACATTAAAGAACTCCAGAGAGACGATGAAGCTAAATCATATCATACCAAACTATGAATCAAAAGGAGATGATGACATTATGAGGAACCCCAACAAAGTATGGAAGAAGAAGAGAAATGGGGAGTCTGTTACTTTAATGAAATTTTAAATCCATCATAGTCTCAGGGGGAGTTGCTTCAGGAAGCAACGAAGATATCAAATCAGTGATAGACAAGAAGCAACATCCCAGGGGGAGAGCAGTTCATAAAAGGTCTCGTTAAGAGTTTTCAAAGAAGAGTTTCTTGGAATAAGAACAACTAAAAGTTGAGGAATGGAAAGGAAAATTCCTCTGGAAGAGAACTATAGAGGAAGAAGGACACTCGAAACATTCAATACTAATTTGAGATTTCCAACAGATTGATGGAAGAAGAGAAAGTAGCAAGCAACCATATTGATAAAGGGAACATCATTCATGAACTTGGAAACTAAGAGGATGATTACTCTATGTGTCACACTGCAAGCGTTTATAATAAACAAAATTATTTCAAAAAGGATGAATAAGAAAAGTGTTATCCCAAGTGTTATTATTGGAGCAGTGGTATGATATAGGTCCTCAGGATCAGAATGTTATGGTATGCATGGCAAAAATACATCAAGGAAGGATTCCCAGCGTTATCAACATTATAGTATATGTGGATTAAACTCTGGTTGCTCTGATTATTGCAAGGTATATTTGGATTGTAAACACTAGAGAATGTCGAGCTGCATTATTGAAGCATGGAAAGCTCATTAAAAGTACCAAAGGATCATCATCTTGTTTGAATTTGAAGTGTTATAGTAACCATTGAAGTAGTATATATTCTTGGATATAATTGTATGCCTTCCTCAAGTCAGTACAGATATATCTTCAAGGCCTATTTCTTAAGATCATTCATAAAACTATGTGAAGTCCGTTTGTTGAGACTTCAATTAAACAAATTGAATATGTTTTGCTGAAGATCATTATGATAGATCAGTTGACGTATCTAAAGCATGAGGGGAAAGTTGTGGTAATCTTACTATTGAAGTTCAAAGAGTTTATTATTGATTCATCTGAAGCTTGCTTCAATAACAAGTAATTATTGATATTTCATCACTGTAGAGAGTCTAATCATTGACCTAAATACCTCCCTGTGTCAAAATTAAATTGTATAGCTGGTAGTGAAAATTTTCCAATACGTTGAATGTATCTAGCCTCAAGGGTTTGTTTTGAATATGATCTGTACAATATTAAAGGCATTGGGTCCTTTTTTTAATTGAAATATATTGTCTAATCTTACAATAATTTTTAAGATATATTTGGACTCATTGTTCACATCAGCATCAAGGGTTTTGGGTTGTAGTGATTATATCTTCAGAAGTCTAACACATATCACCACTATCAAGAAGTAAGGGACAAAAGTACAACAAATTCTATGGTGAAATGCCTTACAACATACTCATGAGTTTGGGATATCATCAATTTTCAGCATATTCATGTAGTCTCCATGATTTTCAAAGTGTTACCTCAACAATGCTCATATATATTATGAAGTTTGAAATGCAGTCACAACGATGGTCTACTACACTTTTGAAATGTTGAAGTGCACATAAAGCAATGCTTATGTGTAACATAAAGCAACATCCACTATGTATGCAAAAGATTAGAAATCAGTAATACTATGGTAAATTAGGTGTATTCATTAAAATACAAAAGGATTCATCAAGTGTGTAATGAATATATGGAGTGTGTATATTCATTTCTTATCAAAAGGATTCATCAAGTGTGTAATGAATAGATGGAGTGTGTATATTCATTTCTTATCAAAAGAACAGAATGAAGAATGCTTACACACAACTTAGAGAGAATTAATGCAATGATGGAAACTACATTGGAAAATGTGTAACCCTTTGCCATTGATGTCAAAGGGGAGGAAAAGTGAGCAGAAGAAGAAATAAAATTCTTAGAATGAAAGGGGGAGAAAGTCTTGGAGGAAGTGTTGCCATCAATGCCAAAGGTGGAGACTATTGGAAATATTTTCATTTATGGAAAAGGAGCACAAAGGAGCAACAACAGAACTATCATTAAGGCAAAGGAGCAAATAAGTAGCAACAATAAGGTAAAGGAGAAGATTAGGCAATGATGCAGTAAGAAAGCATAAAGGAGAAGTAGAGGAGAAACAGAGAGGCAAGGAGAATCATTAGACCATTAGAAAAGGAAAAGGAGAAAAGAGGAGAAAAATTAGAATCAAAGGAGAAAACACAGCAAAGGTTCAAGTCATGCAAATATACGTTCAGAAAGGAAACTTGACTGTAAGCCTATGGGCATACAATCAGGCCAAAGTTAGATTATCGACAGAAAAAAAAAAAAGCTGAATTCTGGATTCGGAGAAGTAATACAGAAGGGTATTGTGTATTCAGGCTTGAGACAATGTGTTAATGTGTGTGAAAACATGATCATCAAATATCTGAGTGAATGAATAGGAGAAATATCAGGAGGAGTTGCGAGTAGAGAAGACGAAGTTACAAGCGGTGATAGTCAAAAGTAGAGAAAATATTAAGGCAACAAACAATTAGAAGATCTCCAAAGGAAGAAAATGGAAGGCGATGATTAAATCGCAAATATCAGATGAAGATTAAACAACATAGATCACAGTGCAAGATTAATTTGGAATGTGCGATCTCAAAGAAAATGAGTTAAGTTGTGATGTGATGAAGAGGAGCCACGTGCCAGTAGGGTCTAGTGCATATTGCACTTGGTAGTAAGAACTTGGAAGTGCGATAAAGTTTGGGTTGCAAAGATGCGATGCGATATCGTCATCACATTTCGCATTGGAATTTTTATTGTTTGTTGTCAAAAGTTATTTGTTCTGGTATACGAAATGTTATATTCACCGGGGTGCAAAGTGATATGTGTTGCAATTTGGAACTGGTGTATACTGGTTGGGAGCCGATTTACGATATGTTAAAGTTTTAAAGTTCTAATAAAGCAAGTCATTGTGATCTTAAGGAAAATGTTGTGCGCTTTCGAGTTTGTGTGGGTTATAACCCACAGGTCCAAATGTAGTTTGTAAAGATGCAGTTCTATTAAGCTTTCGTGTGCATATATGAACATAAGGTTAGTGTTTAATATACATAAAGTGGGTTCTGCTGGGTCAATGATATATATATATATATATGATTTTATACATTTTATACCTTCCTTAGGGAAAAAGGACATGGCGCTCATGCAGAACAGTGTTATGTAGTTGCGGCTATGAGCTAAAAGGAAAGGCTGAACGCAAGCGAAAAGACTTGGGCAAGTGAGCTCACTGTATTGAAAATGGTAGTGCACCTATTAAAGAAAAATTTTGAATGCGAAGAAAGTACTAGGGTGTATAAGTGACCCAACACTGAGAGAAGAGCATAGAACGTTGTGGCTAAGATATGCAATAGGCATAGGTTGTGTAAAACGTAAAGGCATGGGTCAAGTCACGCAAATATGGTTAGGCTGCACAGTTTAAAATATAACAACAGGTAGAGAAGACAAAGAGACAACAGACAGAGAAGAAAAAATTAATAGATAAGAAAGAAATTGAAAGGGTTGAATTGAAATATTGTTGTAACTATAAATGTAAATTCATTAATTATTTTATATTTTTTATGATGTAGAGGAAAATCTCTACAGGCATAGGAAAAACTCCATGAGTGATGTAATGATTATTTCTGATGTAATAACCTAAACTGAAGAATGAGGAATCGAATGGGTGGAAGGCATAAAGACAGACATGTTCACTTCATATTCTCTGTAGAATGCAAATAATATTGTAGTTATCTAGATAAAACATGTAATATATGTGTGCATAGGAGGAGGAGAGAGAGAGCAACATAATTGAACAATTTGGAAGAGGTTAGAAATTTGCAGAATGGAAAGAGAAAAATAATGTAAGAGAGCTGAAAAAAGTTGGAGAGTGGAAGAATAAGAGAGAATTGATATGAAGGGCCGAAGATGCAGTATTGGAGAAGGAGTATAACATAGCTAATATCCAGGTAAATTGGCATTTTAGTTTCATGTTGAGTGAGGGTATTGTAGTCTCCTTTAAAGTTGTATCTTGATAAATTTCCAGTTGGAGCCGGGTGAGGTAGGAGCCTCCTGTAGGTTGTAGCCTGCAGAAAATATTTGGGAGTTAGATTTTCCTTGCAAGTTGTAGCTTGCAGAAATTGAGGTAGGAGCCTCCTGTGGGTTGTAGCCTATAGAAAATGCATGGGAGTTGGTGCTTCTGTTTCAAGTTGTAGCTTAATATATGTCCAGTTGGAGCTGGTTGAGGTAGGAGCCTTCTGTGGGTTGTAGCCTGCAAAAAATAAATGGGAGTTGGAGCTTCCTTGCAAGTTGTAGCTTGCAGAATTTGAGGTAGTAGCCTGCTATAGGTTGGAGTCTATAGAAAATCAGTGGTGAGAGGGAGTTGGAGTTTTCCTTTGCATCACAACCATAATAATATGTGGTTTTCTCCCTTATGGGTTTCCACTTATATCTACTATCTATGTGCTTGATGATTATGTGCTGATGTGATGTTTTAATCTGCTTAATTACTTGTTGTCCACACATTAAGTTTGTTGATTCATTATGTATTAAGCTGCTTATGAATTGAAGGTGTAATTGAGTTGAGTGAAAAGAGGTTTAAATGTCCATGAATGTACTAAACTGATTCACTTCCCCTCTCATTTTAGCTAAGGCTTCATCAATTGGTATCATAGCCGGTTCCTTCAATAATAGTTTAACAACTAGAAGGAGGTCCTAGGTCCCCAAAATGGCTAGCCTAGAAGGAATTTCAACAAATAAAGCCCCATTGTTTACTGGCACAAAATTTTCCTTCTGTAAAACAAGAATGAAATCCTACTTGATGTATCTTGGAATAGAAGTCTGGATTGTTGTGGAAGAAAAACATGCACCAAAGGAAACTGATGCTAAGAAAGAAGCCAAAAAAAAGTTCCTAGCTAATGCAAAAGAAATGAATGCACTCTTGAGTAGTCTGAGTGAGTCACAATTCATCAAAGTATTGCACTGTAAGACTGCCCAAGAAATCTAGGATACATTAGAAAATATCCATGAGGGAGATAAAAAGGTGAAGATGGCCAAGCTACAAGCCTATAAAACTCAGTTTGAAAATATAAAAATGAATGAAGATGAATATGTAGCCAGTTTCTTCATAAAGGTTGCAGAATTTGTGAATAACATGATAGATCTATGAGAAACCATTAAGGAATGTGTAATAGTACAAAATATATTGAGATCTTTACCATCCAGGTTCAACCCTAAGGTTTCTGCCATAGAAGAAACATCAGACTAGGAAACCTTGACCATGAACCAATTGCTTGGAAACTTGACGGCTTATGAGATGAGACTTCCAAAAGGGAAGTCAAATGTGAGGGAGGCAACCTTCAAGGAAGACAAATTCATATAAGAGAAGGAAACTCCATGCTCATCCTCTGATGAAGAAGAAGCCAAATTCGTCAGAAGATTGGATAGAGGTACAGGTAAGTAAAAAGGTAAAATTCTATTTAAGTGCTTTAATTGTGGAAAAGCTAGGAACTATGCTTCAAAATTTCACCATAAGAGAGAGGAGAGAATTAGTTGCAAGAGATGGAGAAAAAAAATAACTAGTAGAAAGGGAAGATATTTAATAAAAAATCATATTATGCTCAGCAAGATAGCCGTGCATTTGAAATCGTAGATGAATCCTCCAATTAATAAGAAACCTTTGTATTTGGTTTTATGGCCAAGGAAGATCTTGAAGGATACCTTCTGGAAGATGAAGAAGAAGGTGAGGTTGATCTTGAGGGGGAGTTTATTAGTGCCCTAGAGGAAATAGACAGACTTAAACTCAAGACTAGAAAACAGAAAGACATTCTCCTGAAATATGTAAAGGAAGAGCCACGTTCAGAAAACCTCATTCAGTTGAAAGTAGAACTTGAAGAAGCTAAGAAGGTGGAAAGCATTCTGATAAAGAAAATAAAAGATAAAAATCAAGGGTAAGAGAAATTGGAAGAAGAAGTAGTATGCATGAGAAAGAAATTATAAAAGGCCCAAAGGGAATTAACTATGAATATTCCATGAATTGAAAGCTCCGAACAGTTGGAAAAAATATGAAATTCTCAAAGATCTCCTCTTATAAAGGTCAAGATAGGCTATGAAGGAGAAAAAAATAAGTCCAAGGTTGAAGATAATAAGAATATCACTTTTGTGAAAGCTGTAATAAAATAAAATGATAAATCATAGTAATCCAAGAATTATTGCAGCTAGAATAATGATAGAAGAAAGGATCAGGTTGTGTAAGCAACTCAGAGATGAGATTACCTCCATGGAGAAATTAGAGAAGGAATACATTGAGAGAGATGATGAAGAAACCCAAAAGAGATCCGAAGAATTAGAAGCCAACAAGACGATGATAGGTAATGAAGAAAATAGAAACAAGCAACAACCTCAAGTGACAAAGAAAGAAAAGAAGAAACAGTCAGCTGCAAAAGGCTCACACACTCCTGAATATGAATTGAGTAAATTCAGAATATGTCAAAGGTGGTTCTTTCCTCCTGTGAGGAGTATCACATGTTTTGCTGGACATATAGTAACACACTACAAGACAAAGAAAATCTAGTTTAACCAGCAAAAGATACAGCCAATGAGTATAATTCCTCAAGAAAAAAAATGGAGAAGAGAATGTTTCATCAGGTACACAAATCATTTCCAGGGCTATTTTTATTCATGCAATAAATTTGGATATAAATATCTTGAATGTAAACTATGTTAAAAAAGGAGCACAAAATTATATACTTCATCTCAAACGTACCTTGGTAAAATAATATGTTATGAATGCCACAAGCTTGGACACAAAGAAAAACACTGTAGACTACCATATACATTAAAGAACTCCAGACAGATGATGAAGCCAAATCATATCAGACCAAACTGTGAATCGAAAGGAGATGCAGACATTATGAGGAACCCCAACAAAGTATGGAAGAAGAAGAAAGAGGGGGAGTTTGTTACTTTAATGACATTTTGAATCCATCATAGTCTCAAGGGGAGCTACTATAGGAAGAAACAAAGATATCCAGATAGTGATAGACAAGAAGAAACATCCCAGGGGAAGAGTTGTTCATAAAATTTCCCCATAAGAGTTGTCAAAGAAGAGATTCTTGGAATAAGAACAACTAAAAGTTCAGGAAGGGAAATGACAATTCCTCTGGCATAGAAATATAGAGGGAGGGCACCTAAAGCATTCAATGCTAATTTGAGATTGCCAACATATTGATGGAATAATAGAAAGCAAGAAGAAACCATAGTGATAAAATGAACATCATTCATGAACCTGGAAACTAAGAGGATGATTACACTGTGTGTCGCACTACAAGTGTTGATAATAAAAAAAAAATCTTTCAAGAAGGATGAATAAGAAAAGTGTTATCCCAAGTGTTACTATTGGAGCAGTGGTATGATCCAAGTCCTCATGTTCGGAATGTTATGATATGCATGGTAGAAATACATCAAGGAAGAATTCCCAATGTTATCAGCATTATAGTATATGTGAATTAAGCTCTGGTTTCTCTAATAATTGCAAAGTATCTTCTGATTGTAAATGTTGGATAATGTCAAGCTGCATTATTAAATCATGGAAAGGTCATTAAAGGTACCAAAGGATCATTATCTTGTTTTCATTTGAAGTGTTATAATGAGCATTAAAGAAATATCTATTCTTGGATATAATTGCATGCCCTCCTCAAGTTAGTACGGATATATCTTCAAGGCCTTTTTCTTAAGATCATTCATAAAACTTTGTGAAGTCTATTTGCTGAGACTTCAATTAAACAAATTGAAGATGTTTTGCTGAAGATCATTATGATAGATCAGTTGAAGTATCTGAAGCATGATGGGCTAGTTGTGCTAATCTTACTATTGAAGTTCAAAGAGTCTATTATTGATTCATTTGAAGCTTGCTTCAATAGCAAGGAATTGTTGATATTTCACCATTGTAGAGAATTTTATCATTGGCACAAATACCTCCCTGTGTCAAAATGAAATTGTATAGTTGGTAGTGAAAATTTTCCAATAGGTTAAATGTATCTAGCCTCAAGGGTTTGTTTTTAATATGGTCTGTACAATATTTAAGGCGTTGGGTCATTTTTTTTAATTGAAAGATATTGTCTAATCTTACAATAAGTTGTAAGCTGTGTTTGGACTCATTGCTCACATTAGCATCAAGGGTTTTGGCTTGTAGTGATTATATCTTCAGAATTCTAGCACATATCACCACTATCAAGTAGTAAGGGACAAAAGTACAAAAAATTCTATGGTGAAATGCCTTACAACATTCTCATGAGTTTGGGATAGCATCAATTTGCAACATATTCATGTAATCTCTATGATTTCAAATTTTTACCTCAACAATGCTCATATATATTATGAAGTTTGCAACGGAGTACAACGATGGTCTACTACGCTCTTGAAATGTTGAAGTGCACATAAATCAATGCTTATGTGTAACATAAAGTAGCACCCACTGTGTATGCAGAAGATTAGAAAGTACTAATACTATGGTAAATTAGGTGTATTCATTCAAATACAAAAGGATTCATCAAGTGTGTAATGAATAGATGGAGTTTGTATATTCATTTCTTATCAAAAGAACAGAATGAAGAATGCTTACACACAACTTAGAGAGAAGTAATGAAATGATGGATAATACATTGGAAAATGTGTAACCCTTTTCCATTGATGTCAAATGGGGAGGAAAAGAGAGAAGAAGAAGAAAGACACTTCTTAGAATGAAAGGGGAAGAAAGTATTGGAGGAAGTGTTGGAGGAAGTATTGCCATCAGTTCCAAAGAGGGAGACTGTTGGAGATATTGTCATTAATGGAAAAGGAGCACAAAGGAGCAGCACCAAAAATATCATTAAGGAAAAGGAGAAGAGAAGCAAAAACAATAAGGAAAAGGAGCAGATCAGGAAATGATGTAGTAAGAAAGCATAAAAGAGAGGTATAGGAGTAGTAGAGAGGCAAGGAGCAGCATTAGACCATTATAAAAGGAAAAGGAGAAGAGAGGAGAAACATTAGAATCAAAGGAGCAAAGGTAGAAAAGGGTCATGTTATGCAAATACACGTTCAGACAAGAAACTTGACTATAAGCCTATGGGCATACAATCAGGCCAAAGTTAGATTATCGATAGAAAGAAATAAAGACGAATTTTGGATTCAGAGAAGTAATACAGAAGGGTATTCAGTATTCGAGCTTAAGACAACGTGCTAATGTGTGCGGCAGCATGATCATCAAAGATCTGAGTGAATGAATAGGAGAAATCTTAGGATGAGTTGCAAGTAGATAAGATGAAGTTAGAAGAAGTGATAGTAGAAATAAGAGAAAATATTAAGGCAAAAAACAGTTAGAAGATTTCCAAAGGAAGAGAAGGGATGACGAGGATTAAATAAAAATATCAGTTAAAGATTAAACAACATAGATTGCAGCGTAATATTTATGAGGAATGTGTGATCACAAATAAAATTAATTAAGTTGTGATGTGATGAAGAGGAGCCACGTGTTGGCGGGGTCCAGCGCATATCACACTCGGTAGTAAGAACTTGGAAGTGCGATAAAGTTTGGGTTGCAAAGATGCGATGCGATATCATCATCCCATTTCGCATCGACATTGATATTGTTTTTTGTTAAAGTTTATTTGTTATGGTATGCGAAATGTTATATTCACCGAGGTGCGAAGTGATATGTGTTGCGATTTGGAACTGGTGTATACAAGTTGGAAGCTGATTTACGATATGTTAAAGTTTTAAAGTTTCGATAAAGAAAACCATCGCGAGCTTAAGGAAAATGTTGTGTACCTCCGAGTTTTTGTGGGCCATAACCCATAGGTCCACATGTAGTTTGCAAAGATTCAGTTTTATTAAGCTTCCACATGCATATATGAACACAAGGTTAATCTTTAATATATACAAAGTGGGTTCTGCTGGGTCAACGATATATATATATATATATATATATATATATATATATATATATATATATGAGGTTATACCTTCCTTAAGGAAAAAGGACTCAATGCTCATGCAAAATAGTGTTATACGGTTGTGGATGTGAGTTAAAAGGAAAGGCTGAACGCAAGAGAAAAGACTCGGGCAAGTGACCCAACTGTAGTGAAAATGTTAGTGCGCCTATTAAAACAAAAGTATGAATGCAAGGGAAGTACTCGGGTGTATAAGTGACTGAACAAAGAGATAAGAGCATAGAATGTTGTAGGTAAGATATGCAATAGGAAGAGGCTGTGTAAAACGTAAAGGCATGGGTCAAGTCGGGCAAAGACGATTAGGCTGCATAGTTGAAAATATAACATCAGGCAGAGAAGAAAAAATGAATAGAGAAGCAAGAAACTAAAAGGGCTGAATTGAAATATTGTTGTAACTGTAAATGTAAATTCATTGATTATTTTATATTGTTTGTGATGCAAAGGAAAGTCTCCGTAGGCATAGGAAAAAATCCATGAGTGTTGTAATGATTATTTTTGATGTAATAACTGGAAGTAAAAAATGAGGAATCGAATGGGTGGAAGGCAGAAAGATAGGCCTATTCACTTCGTATTCCCTGTAGACTAAAAACTGTCATGTAGTTATATGGATAAAACATGTAATATCCATGTGCATAAGAGGAGAAGAGAGAGAGAATCAGAATTGAACAGTGTGGAAGAGGTTAGAAAGTTGTAGAATGGAAAATAACAGAAGAATGTAAGGGAGTTGTAAAAGGTTGGAGAGTGGAAGAATAAGAAAGAGCTAATATGAAGTAGATATGAAGGCTGCAGATGCAACAATGGCGATGGAGTGTAATAGAGGTGTTATCTAGGTAAATCAAAATTTTAGTTTCATGCTGAGTGAGGGGATTGTAGTCTCCTTTCAATTTATAGCTTGATAAATTTCCAGTTGGAGCTGGGCGAGGTAGGAGCTTCCTGTGGGTTGTAGCCTGCAAAAATTATTTGGGAGTTGGAGCTTCCTTGCAAGTTGTAGCTTGCAAAAATTGAGGTAGGAGCCTCCTGTGGTTTGTAGCCTATAGAAAATAGATGGGGGTTGGAGCTTCCTTGCAAGTTGTATCTTGCAGAATTTTAGGTAGTAACTTCCTGTACGTTGGAGCCTACAGAAAATCAATGGTGAGAGGGAGTTGGAGCTTACCTTTGCATCACAACAATAATAAGATGTGGTTTTCTCCCTTATGGGTTTCCACTTATATTTGTTGTCTATTTGCTTGATGATTATGTGTTGATGTGATGTTTTAATCTGCTTAATTACTTACTATCCACATATTAAGTTTTTGATTCATTATGTATTATTGAAGGTGTAATTGAGCTGAATAAAAATAGGTTTAAATGTCCATGAATGTATAAAACTGATTCACCCCCCTCTCAGTTTAGCTAAGGGTTAACCATATTTGTCCTATGGCATTAAGGTCTTTAAAGATGAGGTATTGTCTGATGTCGGATACCTCAAATTTTTTGAAGTTATTTTAGGATAACATTATATGTTGAAATATTATGGTATTTATGAGCCTCATCCTCATACTGTAATTTTTAGTGTAGGAGATCAACTCTGCAGGGTAGCAGAGGTTGTCATGACTATTGAAATTTCATTGATTTCAACAAAACAATGTCAAAGGTAATATCTCATATTGCAAATTTTGTCCTCCCCATGGTTCGATTAGAAGGTGAAAGGAAGGTCACTAACCACCACATCCTCAACATAAGGCCTCTCTACATAATAGAAGTAGGTGGACAATATTATAGAGACATACATAGGTATCTTCACTGCACATATGGGGGTGTTTCTTCACTGCCAAGTCAAGAACTCAATTGACTTGATACCTGGTTCTCCTTTATCTAATGGCCAAATATATAACATTTTCTCTTGGAGAATGAGGTAATAAAATTTCATATTGATGAGCTCATCCAAAAAGGCCACTTTAGATGAATCTCCTCACCTTGCGGAAGCCCAATTGTGTTGGTGCAAAAGAAGGATGGGACATGGAGACTTTATGTTGATTATAGAGTGCTAAAAAAATCACTGTCAAGAATAAAATCCTGTGCTGAATTTCGTAGCTATGGTCGATTTAATAATGTATATTTTAGCCCTTGTAAAGTATAATTTTTTTTAAGACATGTTCTTCATGTTATTTTGATTATTTAGCGCTTGAAAGAATTATTATAAGACATGTTCTTCATGTCAGAATTAAAAGTTAAATTTTTTAATTTGAATTTTTTTGGATCCAAAATATTCAACTTGGAGCTCCCTCAATTCAAGTTGGCCCATTGAAGAGACACACCCATTTTGGAAATTAAAAACACTATATAAAGGAATTTGACTTCCCTGACAAAGGCACCATTCGACCTCTCAAATGAAAGACAATTTTTGGGCATCCAAGCGAAGGAAAAGAAGAACAAGAAGGATAGGAAGAATGATGCATATCTTATCTCTCTCTCTAGACCTCACACATGTGAAATTTTTGGTAGTAGCTTTTGGGGAGGCCAAAATTATGGAAGGCCGAGTTTTCTAGGCATATTCTAGAGGCCAAAATTTTTCCAAGGGAAAATAAGATCAGAGAAAGTTGTTGGGAAGGGTACAGCTTGGTCTAGTTTGGAGTTAAAGACTCCAAATTTTAAGGAAGTCGAGTGCGTGATCTAGCGGAAATAAGTCAATCGTGTAGAGTTTAACAAATTTGCATGAAGTTTAGGAGTTTTAGGGGCTTCGGGTTGGGTCAAAGCCCCTCTTTCTGTAAAGGGATCAGGTTCATTTTTCTAGTTTTGAGTCCAGGCTATATAAAGTAAAGTCATTTTGATTCAAAGAAGGGAGATAGATCCATCATTGTCTAAGAACAAACTGTGAATGATCTATTTTTTAGTTTGTTTTGGGTCTTAGGGGAAGGCTCCACAGCTCTGTGCATGGAGCCCTTGGTCTGCATCTGTGTGCGTAGACCACCCACAACTATGTGTGTGGGTCAAAGAAGGATTGTACTGAAAATTCACATCATTAATAAAGGAATGAAAAGTTCTGAAGTATCTCTGTGTTATTTGTGAAATTTGTCTATTATTTATATTTGAAGTTGTTTTATGTATTGTGAAGCATTTTATGATTGTTTTTGCATAGAGAATTATTTAATTCCATTTATACATGTTGCATTGGGTTGAATAATACATAAGGGTGGTAAAGACGCAGTGCATGATAATATTCAATAGTGACTAGGGAATAAACTATAAAACTAGGTAATTTCATCCGCGTAGCTCATGAAAACATAAGGAAGAAGTATATAAGTAACTCCATGTCCTAATATCCCTCTAGATGCAGAAACCTAGTTCAATCATTCCCTAATATTTCCTCGCATGAGATTGCGTTATGCATTGCAGGTTGTTGCCGAAAAGGGATGCTAATAGAGGGTTTTGTTGCTAGCATAGCTACTTCGAACTTGGATCTTTACCCCTTCAAACCAAAAAATGGTTCTATTGTTGGTACCAGGATTTGATTGAGGGATATGTGGATGTGGAATCCGACAAGAAAATAGATCCAATATTAGGTAGATATGAAAGAACAAGAGTTCTTCGTTCAAGGAAACAAAAATCCACGACTGTCAACTGAAGCTTGGTTGCAGAGATATATTTTTACAGAGAAACATGATATTTTATTCTCATCGTTTTCAAATGAGCTGCAAAAATGGTTGTCAAAGTTGGCTAAGAATAAGACATATTTTAAGAATGATGAGCCTACTGCGTGGAGCCCTGAATTGTTACGGCGACTCGAGAAGACTGAAAACAAGATCTCAAGAGATGTTGATTTCTGGATCGATAGTATTTTGGGAGGATTTATAGCTGAGTTTTCCATAGACATATCCATATATTATAGTGAAGCTGAGCGGAGATTTTTCAAGGGTCTGCAAGGTAAGTACTTGAATTCTTTAAAGTTGTGGATTAAGATGCTTTTATTTGAAAATGGTGTACTGCGCATGCAACTAGATTGATGGTTGGAAGAAGTAAGTTTGGGTCTATGTGAATTGGTAAAGTATTTAGGGTAGATCATGAACACTTCATTAAGACTGATTACAGTCCGTTGTTGAGTGGATATAAAAGCAAAGAAGGAGAAGGTGACCCCACAATCCCTAGAGGTGCATTGCAGTTAGAATTTGGAGACCATCAAGTTGCCTCTGGGATCCCCCATCCCGCTACTCCCCTCAATTCATGTCCCCATCCCCATAATTTTCCTCCACATCCACCTCCCCCAAGAGACGTGGCTAATGAGGTCAGAATGCTAATTTTTAAAGGTTTGGGATCAAAGGATCCTGAACAATTTTGGTTTGTCATTGAAGCAATATGCAAAGTGCGATAGGTCACAGATGATGAGATAAATAAGGTACAAATTGTTATTACACTGCAGGAAAGGGCACTGGAATGGTATATGAAGTACTCTGTGACGCATCAGGATGCCACGTTGGATGAGACCAAGACAATGTTGAATGCCGAATTTAAGAAGACAAAATCATAGTCGCAGTGTATTATGGAGATAAAAGAGATCAAACAAGCAGTAACTAAATTCGTTTTGGAATTAGATCAAAGGTTCAAGATGCTACTAGGAAAAGTGAACTTCCAAATTCATGATGAGAAACATAAGGAGTGGTTTGTAGCTGTTTTATTTCCATATATCAGGCTACCTTTGACACAACCAAAAATAGCAACACAAGATGAAGCTCTGGAAATTTATATGAAATTGGAAGCTTCACTAGTCAGAGTTACCAAAGTAGGGGTACAACAGATTCAAATGAAATTAGCAGGAATGCGTTTGGAGTTGCAAGATATGAATAAGGGTAAGGAAATCCGATTAGAAATTTGTTCATAAGCATGGTGTATCAAATGTAATGAATAAGGCCATTATAAAAATCAATGCCATGTGTATAGAGATTACATCAACAGAGGCACACCTAATACGTTGAACCCAGGATTAAATGTATGGTGCGACATGTGTAAAATTTTAGGTCAACATCACACAAAATAATGCTATTTATAGCAGAAGTATGTGCAGACCCTGAAGAAGCTGTTTTGTAACTTCTGTAGCTCTGTAGGTCATGATGAGAAGATTTTTCGCAATTATGAGTTAATGATAGAGCAGACTACGGGTGCATACATAATGAAAGATGAAGGCCGCAAACATGAAGATCATGGTCAACCGGCAGGGTGTGGAGACTTCCAAGGCCGAGGAAGAGGATGAGGAGAAGGCGATGGATGAGGACGTGGTAAAATCATATGTTACAACTATGGTGAATCAAGACACTTCGCAAGGGATTTTCAGTATCCCACAACCCGCTCTTGAAGGTATTTTAGAGCTTTTGATCATGTAATATAATATTGTCCAGTTCTAATAGCTAAGATTCAGGAGAAAGGAAATTGGTAGCCTGCACAGAACTTACAAATGATGTCTACAGAGCCACACGAAGAAGAGCCTAGTGTTAACATAGTAACCCAAAGTGGCATAGCCACAAGGGAAGATAATGCAGTAGGAAAAAAATACTATGGAGCACATGTGGGTTAGAAAGGTTGGGGATAAGAATACTGGGTTTAATACGCAAAGAGAAAAGGAGACATTTTTGGAGGAAAAGAAGAGTTTCATGGACCCTAGAGCTTCGACATGTACGACACAACCACAAACTCAACAAAAGCTGATACTTTATAAGAACAACAACCAGGTGATTACTAAGACAAAGGAGTTTTATCCAGCTATATTGAAATCATTTTTGCAGACTTGCATGAAGTTATTGCGAGACCAGAAGGTTTTCTAAAGTCTCTAAGCACTGATACACTCCTATGCAGCAAGGGAAGAGTCATGTAGCGAACCACACACAATAAATAAATTTCATCGGAATAAGAAGAGGACAAGAAGAGAAATGAGACTAATTGCGCAGATTGGGGACTATGACATGGATCAGGTAATCTTGGATTTGGGATTTGATGCTAATGTATTTCCTAAGAAAACATGGGAGCACATGGGAAAACCATCATTTCAATTTCCACCGATCCAGTTGAGAATGGCTAATCAACAGAATATTATTCCTATGCGAATATTTCCTGGTATAGTAGTATACATTAAAGGAGTGTGCGCCATGGTAGCTTTTGACGTAATTGATATTGTAGATGACAGAAATCCATATCCAGTGCTGCTTGGATTGGATTGGTATTCTGATATTGATGCAATAATCAACCTGAAGAAGAGAAAGATGGTGTTTGTACAAGGCGATCTGAGGGTCATTGTTCCCCTAGACCCCTCATAAGGAGTGCGGTATACAAAGACTGTACACGATGAATACTACGATATGGATATTGATAATATATAAAAGCTCATGAATAAAGAGGAAGACTGGATCAATCCCACTTCTGATGGAAGGATAAGCTGGAAGAAGGATAGTTCATGTATTTCATTTTCTGATGAAGAACTCGAGAATTGCCAGAATAGCCCTCATGAAGTTTCTACGAGGCGATGTAACTAAATTACAAGATCACTTCACTGCATC
The DNA here is from genome assembly GCA_034641835.2 of Pinus albicaulis. NCBI lineage: Eukaryota > Viridiplantae > Streptophyta > Pinopsida > Pinales > Pinaceae > Pinus > Pinus albicaulis. The sequence goes on along the minus strand of CM076578.1, from coordinate 1,190,850,158 downwards.
ACTACATAAGTATTTAATTTTCCTTACTGTGATGTGAAAGGATATGTCAATATATTCCTTGATGAATTTGAAAGAGAAGTACCTAAAGAAAAAAGGTTCCAAGCTTTGGACGTAGCACTGAGATCTACACCTGCTAGATGGTGGGGTACTCATAAGAAAAATATTGGAATTTGGAGAGAATATATGTTATGAAACCATCTCACAAAATAGAAGAAAATATAGATCAATGACTTAGAAATCAACGTCTTCGAGGGGGAAACCTCCTTTACATTACACAAAAGAAAAATTCTTGGTTGATACAAATGAAAAACCTCCTTTCTATATATAGGGGTCCAAGGGGTCACAATATAATACTAGACGACAAAACAACAACATTGTAAGGGCACAACAATAATAATAGTGGGCTTCTATGGGGCACAATAATAACAATATGGGGACTACATGGGTACAAAAATAACAATGAGGGGGATACACTAACAATAACAATAAGGGGATACACTAGTATTATAGGGATATAGCATGCCCCTCTCGTTCAAAAAAATGTTTTCCTCATTTCTTGATTACTTTTGGATGCTTTTGTATAAAATTAGCATCCTCCCATGTTGAATCTTCAACCGTAAGTTCTTCCACTTGATGAGATACTCTAAAATTGATCGATTTCGTAGCTGTCAATTTCTTTTTTCCGTGACTGCTTCAGGTTCCAATATGATTTTTCCTTCTGCGTCAAGTTCTAGAAATGTTGTTTGAAATAGGAGCTTGTCACCTATAACCTTATTTAAGAATTAAACATGGAAAAATTGGCACACTTGGGAAGATGCAGGAAGCTCAAATTTGTATTCCATATTAGTAACAATATTTTGCAACACCTTGTAAGGGCCATAATACTTTGGTGATAATTTATTATCCTTCTTAGCTTGCTTGAGGGACTTTTGTTTGTATGGTTGTAGCCATAAAAACACCCAATCACCTACATCAAAACTTTTTTCGCTGCGATGTTGATCTTCATGTTGTTTCATTTGATTCTGTACCAAAGGGAGGTTATCCTTTAAGAGTTAGAGAACTTGTTGTTGATGCTCGATGTGATCTTCCACTTCTTGAACCTTATAATTCTCTTTTAAAGATGATGTGATGGAGGGTGGATTATATCCATAAAGCTCCATAAATGGGGTCATTATTGCTCCAGTATGGAAGGAAGTGTTATACCACCATTCAGGCAGATGTAATCACTTGACCCATTGTGTTTGTTTATCATATACAAATAAATGAAGATATCCTTCCAAAAAAAAATTCACTATCTTCGTTTTCCCATCAGATTGAGGATGATATGATCAGTTATGATCTAATTGAGTATCCAAACAGGAAAATAATTCCGTTTAAAATTTTCCTGTAAAAATGGGATCTCTATCACTTACAATAATCTCTGGGTTTCCATGTAGCTTTTGAATTGTTTCCATAAATGTAGTAGAAACTGTACTAGCTTTAAATGGATGAGATAATGCACAAAAGTGTGCATACTTGGTAAGTCTATCAACTACCACTATGATGACAATATTTCCTTCGGACTTGCGTAAACCTATGATAAAATCGATTGAAACCTCCTCCCAAAGTTGACTTGTAATGGATAAAGGTTGTAACAGATGTGGGGTCTTAACTATCTCAACTTTATTTTGTTGGAAAACCAAACATTCTGACATAAAATTTTGAATATTAAATCTAAGGCCATCCCAAAAAATTCCTTCTTGACCATGTGATAAGTTTTTAAAAATACTAAGTGCCCTCCTAAGGGAGAGGTGTGCAATTCCAAACAAATATTTTTCTCCAGCTGGGAATTCTTACAAATATATAAGTGATATTTGTACCATTATTAATATTTTTTCCAGCAAAATGTTTCATATGTACTGGGATCTTGTTGCAACTTTTGAATGAGTGTCCACACCGTTACACCAAAATTTGTTCATCTAACTATTTACAATTAGATGGATCAAATTAAACCATGTAAGACCAACTTTACCATAGTAAAATTGCGTTCACTATAAGAAATAATTTAATAAACCATATTTTATTAAGTTATTTATGGTTAAAACAAGAAACCCAATGAGGAATAATTAAATAAATCCTTATTTATTTGATTTTCCTATAGGAATAATTAATTAAACCACTATTTGAATAATATTCATGGTCATATTTAACACCAATTATGAGAAATAATTATATAAATCATGATTTATCTTATTTTTCTCTAGGAATAATTAATTAAATCATTATCTAGTTATTATTCCTTGTTAAATGTGACAAAATCACCTAGAAATACTTAAACAAATCATTATTTGTTAATTAGTCCTTAACAACATTCTTGAAATGATAAATAAATCATTTATTTGTTTATTTTTTCTAAATAAAGGTATTTAACCAATTTAAATACCTTTTCCCTCCAACAAAGTATAATAAAATATTCCAAACTGTTAGATATAGATCTTGGTTAATAATATTTTATTATTCGCCATTATTGAGAATAACTCAATATTTTGTTATAAATAAGAAGGTTTTCCATTCATTATTCACTTTGATCACTTTCATTTTTGTGCGCTGATCATTCTCATTGTTGCTACTATTTTCTTTGCTTCTTGAGCTCCCATAGATTTCAACACATTTTGGGTTTTTTGCACCATTGAGAGAAAGAAGCTTCTGGATCTGAAGCGTTGAGGACAACCAAGAACCCATACCATTTAGGGGGATTGGTAACACTATCATTTTTTCCCTTCCCATGTGTTATAATATATTCAAAATTATTTAAATCTTGTCTTATCCGTTGGATGCATGGAGAAATTTTTTCTTTTCATTGTTTAACTGGTTTTACTATGTAGCTCTGGATTTTTGTAGCATTTGTTCTAACTATTGATTGCAGATATAAAGAAGTTAAGAAACCACTTCTATTGTTAGGGGTTTTTGTCACACACATCTAAAGTGAGCTCTTTTAGTACACTTGCATTAAGAATTTATGCTAACAAATGGTGACTCCATTGTTATAATTCAGATTCCTACGTGACCAAAAAATTCCATAAATAGGGTCTTTCTATAGCTGTTTTCAGTCTCTTGATGTTGTTTTTTAACTTTTATGCCATAAATAAGTAAAATTTCTAACTTCCAGGTGTTTTCCGTAGGTAACATGTATCACCCATGCCAGAGACGACAAAATTTCCGCAACCTGCCGCCTGAGGATCTAGGAACTGGAACTCACACTTTTTGAGCCAAAACCTATGATTTCTGCCATAAATCACAGATGTTAGCCCAAAAAATGTGATTTTCACATCCCACAGGTAAGTATCTGCGAGTTGCAACTTTTAAAAAAAAAATTGTTTCTATGACTGTTAGGGTTTTCTGCGAGCACTACTTTGGGTTGTCTAACATCCGTCTCAGCCTATCTTAGGCCTAGATATGCTCAATTTTCCTCCTTGAGGTAGAACCAAGCCCCCTAGGGTTTCAGTACACTTCCACCTTTCTAGGAGGGGTTTAGCTGAGTAGGTATTCTAAGATTTGCAACACTTTCAGCCATTGTTGCAGTGTGTGATATATCCTTCTTTCATGTCCTTTTTGATAGGTTATTATTCCATCCAAAACCCCCTCTTGAGTTTTGTTTGGTCTTTCCCTTAGGGTTCTCTTGTTTCCCCTAGGGTTTCAACCTTTTGCCTCCCATTTTGAAATAGGTTTCCTCTCTGCTTTCTTGCTATTTTATGCGTATTTTCCAATAGACCCGAGTCCCGCACTTTAGACCAGTTGTTTGGGAAGCTTTCTTTTGGGTTGAATATATGCATGTGTAGCTATTTATTTTACTATAATTTTAGTTTTATTTACAATACTTCAACATTTTTTCTTTTACTTTATACAACCATCCGAGCTTAATTAAAATTAACACGCAACTTGCACACACTCACACCTATAGCGAAAAGCGCTTGGTTTACACTGCCAAGCCAAGACATAAAAATTGTAATTAATTAATCTGCCTCATCGCGCCTTTTTTTATCACTCTTCAACCTTTTCATGTCATTTGTGACTTGCTATCATTGTGCCCCAAAGGCATTTATCTCAGAGAATCCAAGGAATTCACCCTCAGTTTCCGTTAGGAATACTTACTCCACTGTGTAGGATCCGAGTTAGTTCTCTGTCAAGTCCCCATAACGACTCTAATTCTAGTTCATCGGGTTCTTCCTCTAATTCTGAACTTGGTTCCCCTCACCCTCATGCCATAATCATGGCAGGCGCCAATGCAGGTGTAGGTAATCTAGCTAGTGGTGCCCCTGACCCTAATGTTGGAACCTGTACTAGCATAGCCACTACTGGAACCATTCCGACTACTCCTTTGCTACCTTTCATGGTAGTTTTAAGCCTTCCTGATTTTAGCCAGTTAATTAACAAACCTATACTCCACAATCCAGGTTTCCCTTCTATGCCAAATAAGCTTCCTTCTGAAATTCCTAAGTTTGAAGGAAACACTAGAGAGGACCCTACTAATCATGTCTGCTCCTTTCATATGTGGTGTTCATCTAATTCCATTACTGATGACTCCATTCACCTTTGGTTGTTCCAATGTACGTGTTATCACCAATTTGATCTTGATTGGCTGCTCATCAATCAACTCAATGTAACTCTTTAAAACCACTTCTAATTGAAGATTAGCCTCTTCAGTTTGAGAGGGCTCTCTCAAAGGGGATTTATGATTTTCAATAGAAATAATGCTATATGGCTAACTCTATGAATTGTGTCTTGGTTTTGTATGATTGTAGGTTGAAAAATGAAGGCGTGCTACCATTGGGCTATGGAGTCAACATTAGTACTCTTAGTGACAATAATTATTCACATGGAAGCTAAGGTAAATAGAGGTTTTTAAATAAAGATGATTCATACACATAATATAAGGGAAACACAGTAATTTCACCCCTAAAGGAAGTCAAATCATGACAGCATGAATCCTGAGTAATTAGAGATAAAATTAATTGCAAGTGATTAGACATAAAGATACATAGCAACAACACATTAAACACCTCATAAGAATCTCAGGTCTGGAAGTAGAATGTCACTGTATATTATCGATAATGGACAAAACATACAAGCAACAATTTGGTGCAATATTCTCTAACCCTTTTCTCTTCGATGTTCATTCTATAAATAAACATTCTTTACAATGTAAATGATCTGTCCACCTGGCTAGATCTTCAAATTCTAACTTTGATACCTATCATAACTGAAACTACTTACTTGGAAGAGAAAAAGGAAATCTATCCTTTAAGAAGTCATACTCCTAATAGGAATCTACCTTCTATTTATTACATTTGGTTTTTTTAACATTAAAATAGTTACATAATAGATATTACATGTTCGAGATACAATTCACCATCACCTTACATATTTAAAATACCCTTAGATCTAGGGAACATAATCCTACTTTTCATGAATGGATAATCTTCACTTTAATCATTGTTCTTCTTGTTGAGATGGATGTGTGACACTCATTTTGAGTAATGATTCTTTGCCAAGATAGCTTGGAGGTCTCCAGATGGCTGGTGTGTTGTTGGAACCTTTGAAAATATTCAAAAAACCCCTCGCTACGAAACAGGGCAGTTTAGGCAGTTTCGTAGCGATTTTTTGTAGCGTATGAAATCCTACCTTTTCAGCTATCTCCTTGCTATTTTTTCTGGTAAAAAACCTTTACTATGCCAAAGCATATTAAAATCAACCAATATCCCTCCTTAATCCTTCACAAAAATTATTTTCAAAGAAAAATTTCATATTTAGAATTTTCGTAGTGATTTTCTCGCTTCAAGCCTGAAGCACGCTACGAAACTATCTAAAAAAACAAAATTTGTTGTTTTTGTGACTATCTTGAAAAATTGATCTCCAGAGACAAAATTTAGGGTTTTTGCAAGCCATGAACCTCTTCAAACTTGTTTCAGCTCAATTTCTCACTCTTTTGGTGTTTCTTCTTCATTTACAATTAATTGGCTGATGGGTTATTCTACCACTCTCATCTTCAACCCTTTCTTTTCTAACTCAACTTGAATCTTGAACTGACTATTTTTCTTGAGCCTTCACAGCAACAGTCATATTGGCTTCAATTTATAAGGCATCATTTTGGATTTGCTCAAGAGTAGGGGACCTTCTTTCCCTCAAAGTAAAACTAAAATTTGATACAAATGCCCCAGCAAAAACAACTCTTGCTCCAATAGGAGGAGGTTTCATTTCTGTAGGCAAAATATTGTACAAATTATTGAATCTTTTAATGAAATCGCTCATATTTTCTTCTAGTTTTTTCTTAATGGCATTAAACTCTGTCAAAGAATAACCATGGTCTCTCTTTTCACCCCATATTTGGATGAATTTTCTTTCTAACTCATCCCAATAATTAATTGAGCGATTTGGTAATCCTTTAAACCATTTTCTTTCCTCTCCTTTTAGAGACTGCACAAAAAGTCTCATTACCACATCAAGGTGTTCTACATTGAAATTTTCAGAAAAGGTGTAGAAAAAAGGCAAGTGTTGTTCTGCAGTTATTTCATCTTCACTAGTAAATCTAGGAAGCAATTTAAGATATTCTTGAGGCATTGCATTCATTGGTTGAGGAATATTTAGTGGTGCATATTTGTTCATCAAGAAAGCAGGGGCTACCATGTTTATGCCCCGATTGACTACTCCTTGAGTAGTGTGAATCTGTATACCAGTTGTAGATGTGGATGAATGGGGTGAAACAACTAATAAAGGAAGGGGTTGATAAAGTAAATCAGAAGAACTGGCAACTTTATTATGTTGAGTTTCTGTAAATGAAGAAGATACATATTCTAAAGACTGCTATTCTAACCTTTGTTCTTGGAAATGAATGGATGAAGACAAGGATTCTTGTTCCAAGAAAGTGAGTTTCTGGGAAATATCCTTGGATGAAAGAATATGTGAACTGTTTCCAGGTGCAGGAAGTGTGGCATCAGGTGTAGAAATGGTTTTTGGTTTCTTTCTCTTTTTAGAAACCAAATTTTCTAGATTTGAAAGGGTAGGAACCTTCTGCTGAGAGGTATCATGCCTAGTATGTGGCTTCTTATAATCCAAAATTAGAAAGTAAAACATAGATCTTAATATTTCCTCCTCTCTGAGCAACCAAAGGAAATCCAAATAAAACCCAGGGAAAAGTCTTCATTTTTTCAGTCCCCGACAACGACGCCAATTAATGTTGTACCTTAAGAGACAATCCCTTAGCTGTGATAAGGAATCATAGCTTAAGACATTTATATGATTATATCACTAAAATATCTGTCTCTATTTTAATCACCTTCAAGTATTTACAATTAAACCCTTATATATCAAACCCAATGTATGTCTCACAATGCTATTATCTATTGATGTTGAATGGAATGACCAGAAGAAAATGAAAGAAGAAAGTCCAAACTGATATGCTGTCATACAGAATATATCATCTCAAACTTTTTAGGAATTTATGAAAGAAATAGTTAAAGCAAACGAGCGCCAATTAAGGATTTTAACTCTTGATTACATAGGTAAAAAGAGACCTACTGCTCATTACTTTGCCTTACTCAATGAAAAAAAACACAGAATGTGAAATAAGATACATATCAACATAAACAGATGCTAGAAACTTGCTTACTCATTCATTAATCATTGAAATCTCTGAGTCCAAAAAGTAATCTGAAGGTCCAAAACTCGTAACCTTCCTTCCTCTTGAAAATTACATTAAATACAATAAAACAAATAGTTCGGAACTGCTGTAACCAATTCCAACTACCACAACTACTTAGGACTTCAGAGGTTTTCTATTACATGCCTTGAAAATGTCTTATTACAATTACATTGTCTTTGGAAAAATGTAAAAATAAACTTCCTAATCTATAGGAATTACTGATGATGTTGCTACATGCCCTTGGTCATCTGATTCGTCTTTCTTTGATGATGAAAACCATTTTGGCAAGTCTATTGTCAAAGCTCTGCACTTTTTCCATATCTCTATCTTTGTCCTGGGTGAATGTGTTAGATTATGATACTCAAATTTGAATGCATTAATTCGATTATAAGATGGTCCTTCTGTGAAAAGAGTTTTTACAAACCACAGTAGCTGGAAATGTTTCTGCAGAAATTTGACTATTGTTTCCCCTTTAAGCACCTAAGTTTTTTCATGCCTATTATCAACTTTTCTTTTTGCCATAACTAGATAATTCTCATAAGAATCCCATGGAAAAATATTTCCTTCATCTCCCCAACGTGATGGCATACCTATTCTTGTTTATTTGTCAAAAAACTTATCAAATTGACTTACTGCCTCTTTAATTTCCATCAGTTTCTTTTCTAGAGCTTTCCTGTGATGATTTCTGACAATCATCTTATTGATCTCCACTGCATATAAGGTCCTGTCTTTAATATAATTTTCTTCTAATTCCTGATCTGTTTTAGAATTAATAAATTCAATGAACCTTCTAGCCCAGATAGCTCTGTTAATTTCCTTCTACTTATCTGTCATGATTGGTTCTTCACGTTCCCTGATAAGACTATTTTCCTCTGCAACTATCTTCAAACAACTTCAAATTGATTTCATTTCAGAAATGACATCATTCCAAATGATATCTTTGGCTTGTATCATTGAAATGTTTCCTTTCAGTCTTTCTTTGAGATTTTTAATCTCAGCATTAGCATTCTGAATATCTATTTTATACTTAATCAACTTCATTCTCTATGATATGAATAAGTTTTGTTGTAGTCTCCAGATCTGCTTGAGCCTTTTTCCGATCTCTTTCGACCATCTGCAACTTAGTATTCAATTGAACAACATGTGCTTGAGGATCTTCATTACCTGTAGGAAAAACAAAAGTACAACTATGGTTATCAATATGATTTTGCAATGATATTGCAGTTTGCTTTATTTTGTAAATTTCCTCATCTTTTTTCATTAGTTGTTGTAAGATATTTTCCTTCTCATTCTCCACCTCTGCAACTTCTGCAGCCATAGAATGTTCTCCTGTAGGAAATTTTAGCTTCTTCCTCAATGTGGATATTTCTATTTCAGCATTCTGCATAAATTTATGTACAACAGTCTTGTCACTAGGGTCCACTCCAATCTTTACAATGATTTTCTTTAACTTGCCATTCTGAACTATTAAATCTCTTGCATTAGCTTTCTCTAACTTTAATTGCTTTAGTACCTTTACAAACATATTTTCTGCCTTCATTTCCATTGCATTGGTCTTGGTCAAGTCATTCACAATTAACTGACTAGTTTTCATATGCAAATTCATTTTATCCATCAGGGGAATCTTATTCACATCCACAGTCATATTTATACTATTGAAATTTTTAGAAGAACCTATTGACATGTTTGTGGGATGAGACAAGGAAATTCTGAATTGATATTTTTCAAGATCCATGATAGTCAAAAGTCTTGTTTGATCCGAAGCAACCTGATACTCAGCTTGGGCTTCCATGTTGGCCTTCATCTTTTGATTCCTTTCTTCAATCTGTGTAAACATCTGTTTGATACTTCTCATGAGAGATTTCATGGCTCCTAGGTGAAGTAGGAACATTTTGTTCTTCTCTTAGATGTAAAGAAAAACCAGGTGGGTTAAATGTAAATTCTTCAGTAAACTTTGTTCTCTTTTCAACTCCCTGTTCCTCATCATCTAAGTCAATCACTGTCTCTTTGCTTCTTTTGTTTTATTTTTCTGATATAACAAGGGTTTGAATTTTTGAACCTGCTAAACTTATCACGCCTCTAGTTGCTATATTTTCCAAATCTGGCCTGCTTTCATGAATGAAAGCTGAATACCCATTCTCAATTCTTCTATTTGAAATTACACTATGAGGGTCATAAGCCCAAATTTCCCCTAACATCATATGCATCTCATCTAACATTTTAGTAACCTCCTCAAATTCCTGTCTCATATTGACTATAAAAGGGCCTATAGTCATGGGTAATTTGTACATATGCCTCTTTTTCATGGGCACAAAGTGAACCTGATCAAAATTTAGACTCTGTCGAATAAATTCCAAGGCAAATAGCCTCATAGGTACAAACATTGGAAGTTTATAAGGCTCAATACTTGCTCGATATAGCCAAATTTCAGAGCAATCCTTAAAAAAAAACCAATATCAAAATTTGCAAGTTTCTCCTAGATGTAAATACTCTCGAGCTTTAGGTTAAAAACAAGGTGGAGGAACTCCACTCAAGATTTGATATGCAACTGACATGAAATAACTGGCGAAATCAAACAACCCTGCTTCATTTTTCTCTATTCTTACTACATCTATCCAGAACACTACTGATTTCCTTTTCTTGTGTACATCCATAATATTCAGACCTAAATGCACAAACTCTTCCACATTTTGATATAAGAACAAGTAGACAATCAATGAAGGAAATTTAAAAGAACCTATTAATGAAAGGCTCATTAACTGTGAATTAACTACCTCCTGCCAATATGATGGAATATAAAACATTGTTCCTAATTTAATCATCCTGGAAAACATCCCCAAGACTGATTTATCCACATCCTTGTCATCTTCTTTGCCCAAAATTTTTGCAATGTTGCTTAATACTGGTTGAATTTCTACAACAAAAATATCCATAGAAAATTCTTTGTTGTCCAGTTGAAATTTCTTCATGTTTGGCTTCAAGAAGTATATGAACTGATTAAATTCTTCAACTGCAATATTAACATAATAGGTTACCAGGGAATCGTCATAGAACTGAACAGATGACTCTGACTCAGGATAGCAAAGGGCTTGACGGATTAGCTAGATAGACACTTGAAAAACATTCTCTCCCTAACAATTCATAACAAATCATTTCCTAGTGTACATAACTGACACCAACCAATAGATAAATTTAGGAAAAAGGTGGGTTTTTGGAATACATGAAAAAATTATTCCAGAATTGACCATGGTAGTAAAAACAAGAGAGTCTTTGTCATTTAGGATGACTCGCTGATAAAATGGAAGATGAATTATAGAACAAAGAGTATCTTGAATATCCCCCTGAGTGTCCATGAGAGGGATATGACTAGCTAAACCCAACAAAGATGAACGCTTAGCCATGACTGAAAATTCACGTGAAGAATAACTCACATGGTGGTCAATTCTACTAGGTTGATAGGAAACTTAAAACAAGACGCAGTGGAAACTAATCAGAAAATATTTTGAAAAATAATTTTAATTTTGTTTAAATAGGTGCGCAGCTTCCAAATTTAATGCTAACATTACACACCAACAAGCCATTGATTTGACGTGGAAGACAACTGTGAAAAAATCAATGCCCTACGTCACTGTGGGGGCTCTCGAGGTACGGGGGAAAAATTTTCTTGGTGCTCCTGCAATGAATCTCCACCATTCATCTATGTTGTCCTTGCAATCAACCGAGTCAATTGCGGAGGCACTCTTTTAATTAACTTGTGTATTGATTGTGCCCGCGGTTTGGGCCTTTTGTTGAAAATTGAAACTATCGACGCTTGCCGCCCAACAAAATAATCGATATTTAAACATAATTGTATAACCCACTTTCATAAAGTTTAAAGTGTTTAAACTTTAACTTTAATACATCAAAACAAATGTTTTTTATGTTAAAGTATAAGAAATTTAATACTTTAACATTTTTACAGCAATAATTTTTTTTTTATATTTTCAAGAATTGAAAATAAAAAGGATATGTGAATGATCCACAACACCACCCATGCAATCATCTCATTTTTTTCCATGGTCATAATGATGTTATTCTATGCTTTCACCACTATCTTGTTTAAACATTCTCTTCTCGTTAATCCATTCTTTCCTTAATGGTCCATCAACATGATGTTCTTGAGAAAAATAATTATTTTACAAATAGAAAAACTTGACTTCATGGTACATGTTTGTAGCACATGATCAAAAGGTATATGAAACACTTAAATTATGTGTCATATTTCTCATCTTAATATTTTTAATGGAAGCCAAAAAATTATGTGTACAAATCCACAAGAAGAACATTGCAACAAAAAATGATGAGTACACACTCTTGAAATTGACACTTGGAAGCATATTTTATGTTTTGATGAGTTTTATAACCATCAACAACAACTCTTATTTTGTGTTATGTGAAACTAATCTTATCAAAAGCTTCACATTGGGATGTCTTCTTCATTCATTAGTTTGTGAGTTCTTCAAGAAACTATTTGATAGCATTGTTGAAATATTATTGGTTTCTATGCATGGAAGATAAGAAGACAATCATTATGGGCTGCAATCTATCATCATTTCTAGCCATAATAATGGGATGAACTTCACAAGGATGGAAAGGAAATTCTATATATGGATTAAAAGTGTTGATGTGTTGTTCACAATATGGTATTCTACCAAGGCTTGAAGAATTCGAGCACAATTAAAATAGTGACAAGTACTTGGATATGCTATTAAGTGGGCATCATTTATTTTCACAGAAGTTGCGTATAATAAGTAATGAAGGGTTGGAGAAAAGTGCATCTTATTGAGATAAAGGGTCAATATTTCTCTCTTGGAGCTCTGGTCAAGGATTTATTTGAAATGACAGAATAAAGGAACACAAGGAACCAGTTAGATTATGAAACTTTGCAATGAATTGTTTGCATGAGGACATGCAAAATCTCTACTTTGGGGGAATGTTGAGCCTCCAATTTGTCATAATTTTGTTGATGAAACCATCCATTTTTGCATCATTCCATTCACCCATTGTCATCATTTTTAACCATCTTTATAAACGCACCAAATTCCCGCATACATGTTTACATGGTTTATTATTATTATTTTTATTATTTTTAATGAATTAAAGAGAATTAGACATGGTTTTACTAATGATATTTTGACAATTCAAGTTTCTATAGTTTTCGTAGCTGTCTCCATGGTTGTGGTAGTAGCACCACTCTAGAATGAAATCCAATACATGAACATTGTTTCTAGAAGCTCCAATATGGATTTTTGTTGGTCAAACTCCACCCAGCTCACACATGTGGACCTCTAAGAAAAGATCAAGGGAAAATCGTAGCAGTGTTGACCAATCAAATTCAAATGCATTTTTTGAGCCAAATAAAGTGAATCTCGCCAAAAAAAAAAACATGGGTTTTGTTCATAACTAGGCCAATTAAGTTCTTTGTGAGCAGTTTTCCCAAATACGTTACCATTTGGGAGATATTTCAGGTTCTTTGGAGCCCTGTTTTGTAGTTTCCTGAGAAAACATTGCGCCCATGTGTCAATCAATGGCCAATCAAGCAAAGAGAGGTTGGAATGGACATTGCTTCATAAAATTCGTGGAAAATAGGTGTCCATTCAGTTCTAATATTTAGCTATATGAATCTCCATGAAATTACATTGCAACCCCTATATAAACACTCCATTGAAACAAAGAGGGGAGGTTAATTTTTTGAAGCATATTGTGAAGTTTTAAAACAGTGAAGGTTCTGCATTTTATGTTTTCAATGTAGTTGTTTTCTTGTTTCATTTTATCATTTGATGTAGTTACTTTCAAAATTCCAATTTGTCATTTGACGTAGTTGTTTCCAGAATTCCAATTTTTCATTTGTTGTAGTTAATTCCAGAATTTAATTTTGTTATTTGATGTAGATGCTTTCATAAGTCTTATTTTATCATTTGATGTAGATTCATCAATATTTCCTTTCAAATTTTCAAATTGTAGAGGATTCATAGTTTTACTTCTAGAGTAGCATTGCTTTATTTTAGAGTAGTTTTACAAGTTCATGAGTGGTTTATTTCAAGAGCATGGGTGATTTCTTTTTGAAACAGTAGTGATTGAGTGATTTCATTTTAGCATATGAGTGCGTTCTTCTCCATTCATGAGTGATTTATTTCAAGAGCTATAGTGAATTCTTTATAATTTTCATTTCCATAACATTTCATTTCAAAAACACAAAAAAAGTATAAATTCCCTTTTCTAGAATTCAATTTTATCTTGATGCACAAGACCGTTAGAGAATAATAATTTTTAGAGTAAAAAATAAATTAGTTAAGATTTCTTCACAAGCTAAAGAAAGTTTGTTTCAGTTTTTACATAGTAGAAAGCATGTTGATTTTTAGAACTTAGTTGTAATTTAAATTTATCAGTTTCATTAGGAACATAAGAATAAAAACATCCTTAGAAGTAATCTCTACAAATCCAATCATCACACCAATAAAATAAATGAATAAAAGAGGCTTATAGCATATAATGTTCACTTTCACTTCACAAGTTTACCAACTCCTGTCGATAACTTATGTAATCAATTTAAGGCAATTAAATTGACCAAACAACATGTTAATGTGTTAATGAAATTGACATAATTTTTTAAAAACCCTAATATTTTCACTTGCAAATTTCACCATAAACTCTAAATCTTTCACATACACATCATCTCTACTGGAAGTTTATGTGTTGGGCTCATTGTAATCTTTGCTGAATTTTTTTATGACAATCTAATAAGAAGAAGATTTCAAATGGTTTTCCCGAAAGTGGGATTTTCCCTGGTCTTTGACCAATCTGGTGTATCTTATGGTTGTACTATTATCTCCTTTGTCATTACTGATATTGTTATATCTTCAGTTACTATTTATGATTCAAAACATTTTTAATAATTGGACACACTGCTTAATGAATATTTAAATTGGGCTAATGTAATTGAAACAACATAGAAAAATATGAAAAAATAACATGGTATTAGAACTAAGGTGAAGGAAAAGACTAAGAGGAAAGAAGAATTGAAGCCATCTTTGTTGGAGAGTTGAAGCAATCGTTCTATTGAAAGTCAAGATGACTTCATCGGCATTCAAGGAGCACACAAATTTGGGTGATTTGTCAAAATTTGATGCATGGAAAGTCAGGTTGGAGATCATAGATGAAAATAATAGTGTGTTGGAGAATATTCAAGGAATAATTCCCGAGCCTCTAGAAAATTATTCCGCTTCCCTCAAAAATAGGAACAAGAAAGGTGAGTCCAAAGAAAAGAAAATTATAGTTGATGGTTTACAAGATAATTTAATTGCATATGTTGGGAATTTAAGGAAGTCTAAAGACATGTATGATAAGATAGTCGGCATGTATGAAGTAAAAAATGTGAATGATATCACCACCTTGAAATATAAACTTAAAGAAACCAAGATGAACCGAGGAGAAGCTGTGAAATCCTACATTATGAGGATATATCAGCTTAGAGATCAATTGCAAAGAGTTGGGGAAAATGTCCCTGACATGGAACTATTGTTTATGACTGTTAGAGATATCCCTCCTATTTGGGAGACCTTAATAAATACAATAAGAGATAGAAATTTCCTCTCGTCATTTTTTGAAATTATTGGAAATATTACTTAAGAAGAATTAAGGATGATATCTAGAGGAAAAATTCAAAAGCATGAAGAGGGAGAGCCTGCTGAATATATCACTCATGACAAAAAGAAAAATAATGGAAAAGGAGGTCCATCAAGGAAGCCTCCTTCTTAAAATGAAAAAGGAAGGAATGGTAGATATTTATCTCATATTGAATGCTATAATTGTCACAAAAAAAGGCATTATGTTTGAGACTTTCCCATGAAGAGAAAAAGGTTGCACTACAACACTAGAAGTAACAATAATCTATGAAGAAAATACGATTGAAGAAATAACTAAGATAGAAGATATGAAAGAAGAAGAAGAGATATCTCAAGCAACCATGAAGAATATCATCCTCCTCAAAAGACGTCAAGAGATTCCAATTGGTTGGTCACATAGTGGGGCCACTCATCATTTCTCTAGATACAGGGAATTCCTCTCTAATATAGAAGAGAGGGAGACTAAGTTGAAGATCATTCTTGGATACAACTCCACTCATCCCTTATATGGTTTTGGGTCTGTCAAATTTCTATTGAATTCTAAGGAATCAATTATTTTTCATGATGTTATGTATGTGCCAGGATTAATGAATAATTTGGTATATATATCTACATTGGAAGATAAAGGGATGGGACTTTCCTTCATCAAGGGAAAATTTATGACTTGGTCTGCTAGTTAACCTATGAGAGATGCATTCACATTTGGATTGAAGGTCTCTGTAGAGTCACTAGAAGGCCACTTCTATCATTGGTTTATAATACCAATCACTTGATTGAATTGTGGCACCACAGATTGGCTCATCTAAATTATGATGCTCTTCTGAAATTGAATAAATTGGTCTTAGATATTCTCTATGTTCAAGCCCATCGGGATGGAAAATGTACATAATGTACAAGTAGAAATAAAATAAGGTACCATTCCCAGTGAAAACAAGACAAGTGACATCGTCCATCTCATTCATTCTGATATATGTGATCGAATTCCCTTGCATTTTGTTGGTATTCATATGTGGCTACATCACCTTCATTGACGACTTCTCAAGAAATACATGGATATACTAATTAAAGAAAAAGGATGAAGCCTTTGAAATGTTTAAAGTATCCAAGGCCTTGATTGAGAATAAAACAGGAAAGAAAATAAAAATATTCAAGTACTACAATGGAGGGGAATATATGTTAAGTCCTACAATTGATCCCTTCTTTGTAAGAAATAAGGGATCAAGAATGAAACAATTGTTTCATATTCACTTCAAAAAAATGGATTAGTGGAAAGAAATAATAGGTCTATATTAGAAGTTGACTGTTACATGCTCCAGGATCAAAAGGTCTCAAATTTCCTTTGGGGAGAAGCTACACATGTTGTTGTATATGTTCGACATAGGGAGCCTCATCAAGCATTGGAAAAAAAAACTCTCGAAGAAATATTTAAAGGTGTCAAGCCTGACATTATCCATATTCATATATTTGGATGCCCCATATATTTTTGTGTGGCAAAAGACAAAGGGAAAAAGTTGGAAGATACCGGATGGAAAGGTAAGTTTGTGGGTTATTGTGAAAATTCTAAATCATATAGAACATAGGTTCCTGGTCAAAGGAAGGTAAAAATTATCAGGGATGTAACATTCGATGGAGATGCAACTCTTGGAAATGCAAGATACCTTCCTCTGCATCCTTCTCCCAAGAAGAAGAATGATGACAAGGATATTCTAGATGGTCCTTCCATGCCCAAGTCTGAGACTGATATTTTTTATGATCCCGTGGAACTTATGGATCTCTTATATCCTCCTCCAAGTGATCTTGCTACTATTAATATACCATTTTGGCTCCGCGACACTCTACAGGAAGTTGGAAGAAATGTTCTCATTTGAAGGTCATTCAAAGAAATGAAGCAACCATTCAGGTATTAGGGATATGTTGTAGCCTTGAGCACCATGATTCAAGCCAAACCATCCACTTTCAAAGAATTCATAAAATATCAAGTTTGAAGGATTCTATGGCCAAGGAATATGAATCAATCATGAAAAATGATGTATGGGATGTTGTACCGAGACCGAAGGGAAAATATATGGTGACTTCAAAGTGGCTATTCAAGATCAAGCATGTAGTTGATAGTAGCATTGATAAATATAAGGCAAGGTTTGTGGTTCAATGATTCTCTCAGAAAGAGGGAAAATACTATGATGATATATTTTCACATGTGGCTCGATACACCACCATCCATTTGATAGTAGCCCTTTCTGCAAGTTAGGGATTGACTCTTCATCATATGGACGTAAATACCGCATTCCTCCATGGCATGTTACAGGACTAAGTGTATGTTGAAGAACCATAGGGATTTTAAGTAGAGGATATGTTTTCAGGCTGAAGAAGGCATTGTATGGTTTGAGGCAAGGTCCTTGAGCTTGGTATGCACACATTGACAGTTATTTAATGAAGCTAGGATTCACAAGAAGAAATTTCGATCCCAACCTCTACTTCAAGGTAGTCCAAGGTATGTCATTTATTTTGGTTTTATATGTTGACGATATATTATTAGCACGTAGTGATTGTCTGATGATCAAGTGTAAGAGGGAAAAAATCTTTTAATTTGAGATGAAGGACTTGGAATCATGCAGTAATTTCTAGGCCTTGAGGTGTGGCAAAGGCCTGGTGATATATTCCTTTCAGAAGGAAAATATGTTGTGAAGCTGCTGAAAATATTTGGACTGATAGAATGAAAATCCATGGCTACATTAATGGAAATGAACTTCAATAAGTTATGTCGAGAAGCTGCAGGACCTAATTTGGCAATTCCATCCAAGTATAGACAATTGAATTGGTCTGTGATGTTCCTTATGAACACCCATCTAGACATATGATATGAAGTGAAAACTTTGAGTCAATTCATGAACGAGCCCCTCCATGCACATTGGATCACTGCCAAACATGTATTTAGATATTTGCATGGGACGATCACACTTGGTCTGATATATTCTTCCAGAGATGTTCATCCTCATGGATACACTAATGTTGACTACGAAAGAAATGTTATCGACTGAAAGAGTACATTTGGGCATTGTTTTAGTCTTGGATCTTCCATGATATCTTGGATGAGAAGGAAACATAAGTCTATAGGACCACCAAAGTATAGTATATACCTGCTAGCATGGCTAGTTGCGAAACAGTTTGGTTGAGGAAGCTCTTTTGAGATCTATTTGAGTCGGTTCTAAATACTACAGTGATATATTGCAACAACAAGAGTGGGATCCTTCTAGTAGAGAATCTCGTATTTCATGACAACTCCAAGCACATGTAGATTCAATATCACTTTATTCGTGATATGGTGTAGAGAGTAGATGTTATACTCGATCATATGTCGATATATGATCAAGTTAAAAATATTCTCACCAAATCTTTACCGAAAGGTAAGTTATTGGTCTTCAGAGAAAAACCTAGAATGATGGATGTGACCCCTCCTGAAAAGGGGTAGCACTGATCGAGGACACTGAGCTATCTCTTCCCACCCTGTTTGATCTCCCAGGGTGAGGACTTGAGATAGAGGGTTCCTGAGGTTGAGGGATCTTTGGGAAATAGGGTATCACCCTATCTATTATCGAAAGGGTTGGAGATTGTGCTCCCCTATATTCATACGGTCAGAGATGTTGCTTCCCTATTTGGTCTATGCATAGTATACCACAGTCGACATCATACCCACAAGATAATCTTGTTAGGAATACCACTCCCTGTTTGGCCAACGGGCTGACAGTGTAGTTGGGGTGTAAAACCCAATTCGATTATTATACATGTTTTCTACCACATGAATACTTAGAGTCATAAATGGTAATATCAATAGACAATAGGATTAGGTTGATATTTTCTCCCATTTATGATTTTGGGTTGAGAATGAGCTCCTCGATGTGATTCCAGGGTTGAATATGTCCTCCCATGTATGTTTGGATATCTTATTGCTTATTATGGGTGGAATCCAATGCTCCCATATTATTCTTCTTTTAAATTTGAGAATCATTTAATAGATATATTTGAGCAGAGACAATAAAGGCATGACGAAAACATGACAGGATGATGTGATGATCAATAGACAGATATTGGCAGCTGGAATTGTTCCTAGTTGAGAGGGAGTGTTAATTTTTAAAAATAGGGTCAAATTCCACCTTGGACAACTCATATGATAGAGATGATGATTGCATTAAATTCCTCTTTTCTATAGGATCAAAATCAACCTAAATATCACCTCATTTGGACAAGTAGAAGTTGGGTTTTGAATTTATGTACCCACTTTTATATATTGGATTAGGTCGACCCTATGCACATTAAAATTGGATAGGTCGACCTCAACATTAAGTGGAACCTCATGGAATCCTACAAATAGAAGATAAATCAAGCTCATTTGATCACACTTATCACACAATCTCTTCTCCTCTTCTATTGTCTTGGTTCACACAGGTATGAAAGAGGAGTTTCATGCAAGGATCTGCAACTACAGGTCTGAGGCTCGCAAGCATCTGGGGTTTTTTTTCTCGGTCACACACACATCACTAGAAATTTTCATCCTTGGTCATGTACTCAGAGGGTTCCTCAATGCGAATAGGAGGCTAAATTCACACACACATTGACGTGAAGGTAGCTGTAGGACCCGATTTGGAAAATCCATTCGAGTATAGAAAATTGAATGTGGCTCTGATGTTCCTTGTAAACCCCCATCTAGACATATGATGTGCAATGAAAAAAATTAGTAAATTCATGAACGAGCCCCTCCATGCACATTAGATCGCCACCAAACATGTATTGAGATATTTGCATGGGACGATCACACTTGGTCCAATATATCCTTCCAGATATGTTCTTCTTCATGGATAAACCAATGTTGACTGGGCAAGAAATGTTATTGACAAAAAGAGTACATTTGGATGTTTTTTTAGTCTTATATCTTCCATGATATCTTGGATGAGCATTAAACATAATTCTATATCATTGAGGACCACCGAAGCAAAGTATATTACTACTAGCATGGCTAGTTGTGAATCAATTTGGTTGAGGAAGCTCTTTTGAGAGCTATTTGAGGAGGTTATAAACACTACAATGGTATATTGTGACAACAAGAGTGGGATCCTTCTAGTAAATAATCTCATATTTCATGACAATTCCAAGCACATATAGCTTTGATATCACTTCATTCATGACATGGTGTAGAGAGGAGGTGTTAGACTCAATCACATATCGATAGATGATCAAATTACAAATATTCTCACCACAGCTTTACTAAAAGGGAAGTTCTTTGTCTTCAGAGAGAAACTTTTCCTGATGGATGTGACCCCTCCTGAAAGGGGGCAGCGCTAATCGAGGACACTCAACTAGGTCTTCCCACCCTATTTGATCTCCTAGGGTGAGGAATTAAGATAGAGGGTTCCTATGGTTGAGGGATCTTTGGACAATAGGGTATCACCCTATCTATTACCCATAGGGTTGGAGATTATGCTCCCCTATAATCATACGGTCGGAGATGTTGCTCCCCTATTTGGTATATGCAGAGTATAGCCGAGTTGGCATCAAACCCAAAAGCTAAGCTTGTTAGGAATACCACTCCCCATTTGGCCAATGAGTTGAGAGTGTAGTTGGGGTGTACAACCCAATTCGATTATGATACAGGTGTTCTACGATATGACTACTTAGAATCATCAATGGGAATATCAACAGGAAATAGGATTGGGTTGATATCTTCTCCCCTTTATGATTTTGGGTAGAGAATGATCTCCCCAATGTGATTCTAGGGTTTAATATGTCCTCCCATGTATGTTTGGATATCTTATTGCTCGTTATGGGTGGAAGCTAATATTCCCTGATTCTTCTTCTTTTAGATTTGAGAATCATTTAATAGACATATTTTAGCATAATTGGTCAAGGAATGATGAAAACATGATAGGATGATGTGATGATCAAGAGGCTGATATTGGCAGGTGGAATTATTCCTAGTTGAGGGGGAGTGTTAATTTTTTCAACTAGGGTCAAATTCCACCTTGGAAATATTAGATGATAGAGATTATGATAACATTGAATTAATCTTTTATAGAGGACCAAAATCAACCTAAATATCACCTCATTTGGACAAGTAGAAGTTGGTTTTTGAATTTATGTACCCACTTGTGTATGTTGGATTAGGTCGGCCTTATGCACATTAAAATTGGACAGATCGGCCTCAAAATTAAGTGGAACCTCATGGAAGCCTATAAATAGAAGAGAAATCAAGCTCATTTGATCACACTTATCACACAATATCTTCTCCTCATCTATTGTCTTGGTTCACACAGGTCTGAGAGGGGGATTTTGTGCAAGGGTATGCAACTACAGGTCTCAGGCTCACAAGCATATAGGGTTTTTTTTTCTCGGTCACACGCACATCATTGAAAATTTTCATCCTCAGTCGTGCGCTCATAGTGTTCCTCAATGCGACTGGGAGGCTAAATTCACACACACATCGATGTGAAGGGAGAGACTAGGGTTTGAAGGCATAAATGGAATAATTCGTTGATGGTCGCATGCTTGCATTGTTCCTCAGTGTAACTGGGAAGGAAGACTCGCACGCACAACACGCACAACCCATTTAAGGGTGTGACTCAGGGTTTGATGTTGGTTTGGGTCATTTTATTCTCATTCACACACTTACAGTTCTCTTGGGAGTGATAATTTACTCACATATAGTATCTTAGGGAGCGACCGAGAATTTATAGTCACTCGCAACATATCTTGATGAGTGCGACAAGGGTTTTGAGATTGGGTTTGATAGTTGACCATAATGGACTACAATTTTCTAATTACTAGATGGTTTCTTTGTGCTTTACTGTAATTTTGAAATTATGCATGTGATTTTTTATTTGGTAAATATCTACTGGAAGTTTATATATTGGGCTCATTGTACTCTTTGCTGAAAATTTTTATAACGATCTAATAAGAAGAATATTTCAAACGGTTTTCCCCATAGTGGGTTGATCCCTCGTCTTTGACTAATATGGTGTCTCTTATGGTTATGCTATTGTCTTCTTTGTCATTTATTATATTCTTCTATCTTTAGTTACTACTTATGATTGGAATTTTTTTTAATAATTGGATGCACTGCTTAATGAAGATTTGAATTGGGCTGAAGTAATTGAAACAACATATAAAATTTGAAAAATTAGCAATCTAAATGTTAAGCAAGCAAGATGGTTGGCATTCCTTTGTGAACATGGTTTTGAATTTTTACATATAAAAGGAAGAGAAAACAAAATTGTTGATTCCTTAAGAAGAAAAATAAATGATATTTATGTCATTTTAGCAACTAGTTGGCAGAAAAATATTATATAAAATATTAAATCAACAATATATTTTGATGAACACATGAAAATTAAAAGAAAAATTCATAAATATGAATCTTTAGGTGAAGAAGAAATTTATTTTTGAGTAAATAATCATGAATTTATAATCTACAAAGACATAATTTATTTTCCTAATGATCCAAAACTAAAAATATTTATCCTAGATTAATTTCATAAGAAACTAATAGCTAGCCATCCTAAGTATAAAAATTTAATAATTATGTTCTAAAAGGATTTTTATTGGCCTAACATTCAAACAAATATAGTAGAGTATGTGATTAAGTGCTTAGAGTGTCAAAAAGTGAAGACTTCTAGTCAACACCCAACAAGGCTATTACAACCATTTCCCATTCCATTATGGAAATGTGAAACCATATAAATGGATTTCATTATTATATTACCAAGGACTAGGATGAAACATTATTCTTTCATGGTAGTTGTAGAAAAAATCAGTCAAAATACACATTTTATTTTTATTAAATCTAACTTTAAAGCTATTAACATAGCATAAATGTTCATGAAGGACATATTCAAAATCCATGGTATGCCCAAAATTGTGGTTCAGGTCATGATTCCATGTTCACTTCTAAATTTTGGAAGGGATTATTTGAAGGTATGGGGACAAAGTAAAACTTTAGCACTACATGTTATCCTCAAAATTATGGTCAAACAAAAAGGACTAATTAGATTTTAAAAGATATGTTAAAAATGCATGTTATGGATAGACTAACTAAGTGGGAGGATTATCTCAACTTAGTTGAATTTTCCTATAATAATTGATATGAAATTTCTTTAAGTATGAGTCCCTTTGAAGTTTTGTATGGTAGAACATAGAAATTACCTCTAAGTTGGGACCATCTTGATGATACATTAATATTGGGACCAAACATTCTCAAAGAGATCGAAGAAGTGGTTAAACATGCCAAGGAAAACATGAAAACAAATCAAGATAGATAGAAGAGTTATGAAATTTTGAAAATAGTTCAAAAATAATTCAATGTCGGTGATCATGTATATTTAAACGTAAAACCAAAGAAAAGTAAGCTATGGACCTTTGGAGGGGTTAGCCAAAGTTGGACAAGTTGCTTATGAACTCTCTCTTCCAACAAATATAAAAGTTCATAATGTATTCCATGTATATTTTTTAAATAATTATGTACATGACTTAACTCACATAATTGATTGGAATGTTGTACCGCAAACCATAAGGAGAGTTACTGTAAATCTACTACTTATTAGGAGGGTTTTCAAAATAGAGATATAGCTCAAGTGAAAGTTAGAAGGAAAAAATTTAGCCCAAAATAGGTAACTTCAAAATTTTAGGGGCTAATATTCGCATGTGGGTTAATTTTCCATGCTTTTTCCAAAAAAGGATTCACCAATTTCCATTAAAAGAGAAAAACATTAGACATTTTACAATTTGCATATTAGGGAATAGTATTATTGGCCAAAGTTTCTAAACTTTAAAATAAACTTCCATCATTATTTCCATGTTTTTTCCAAAAAAGGATTCACCAATTTCCATTAAAAGAGAAAAACATTAGACATTTTACAATTTGCATATTAGGGACTAGTATTATTGGCCAAAGTTTCTAAACTTTAAAATAAACTTCCATCATTATTTCCATGTTTTTTCCAAAAAAGGATTCACCAATTTCCATTAAAAGAGAAAAACATTAGACATTTTACAATTTGCATATTAGGGACTAGTATTATTGGCCAAAGTTTCTAAACTTTAAAATAAACTTCCATCATTAAAATTATCCTTTCCTAGGAGTCGGATGATGCTTTTAAAGAAGCATATCCATCTCTGTTTTAGAGAGATGGAATGAATTCCATAGGTTATGAACATACACCACTATGATGTCAAATTCAATATCCCGTAACCTAAATATTCTATTGTGAAATTGTAATTATGGTTAAGTATTACTCTGTTTTTAATTTTGAAATACTTATTTGAGAAACATTTTATCTGCGTGATAAAGTCATAAAATTTGAATGTAAATTTTGTAATTATAGTGATGTTAATAAAATAATTATAGTGAAAGAGTTACGACTACAAGTTAATTGTAATTATAGTGATGTTAATAAAATAATTATAAGGGGATGATGTTGGAATTACACTTGTGTGAAAGAGCTATGACTACAAGTTAATTGTTAGTATTGGTTACCACTCATTAGGTCCTACTAATTTAATCTAAATGATTAAATTATAAATGATCATGGAAGTAATTTATCAGTAGCTTCCCTAAAAGAAAGGAATTTGTCTTGGAAATTAGGAAAGTGGAGCTCATAAATGAGTTAGTAACTATCTACCACATGTTGGGTGAGGTGGAGCTAGTTACCAACTACCAACTAAAATGATAGAAAGGGTAATCCACTTTTGGTCACATTGTTGAATAAAAACATACACACAAACAATCTGTGAAAAAAATAAAAAAATGACAAAGAATATTGAAGGTTCTGAGGAGCTAGCTAATTAGTGTATCATTTCCATTTCCAAACCTATTTAGTCAATTCATTATCTTAAAATTTTATTTGATGAGTAATGTTCCTAATGATAGGGAGGAATATAATAAGCTATTATTTTTAATTTTATATAAATTGTATGCTTTAAAATATTTATAAAGATGTGTAGTGTTAATATAAAGGAAATTATTATTAGTTCTGAATAATTTATGCATGCTTTATATTTTATGAATGTACGTACAATGATGTAGGTGAAAAAGTTGATATACATTTATATTGCAAAGAAGAAAACTATTACAACCAGGAATTTACATTATATTCATATATACAAATGCATCTAGCTGAAATTATAGTTGACTACTTGTAGTGTTAATATAAAGGAAATTATTATCAGTTCAAAATAATTTATGCATGCTTTATATTTTATGAATATATGTACAATGATGTAGATGAAAAAATAGATATATATTTATATTGCAAAAAAGAAAACTATTACAACTAGGAATTTACCTTATTTTCATAAATACAGATACATGTAGTTGAAATTTTAATTGACTACATATTGGAATTTACATAACTCTTATTTTCATAAATACAGATACATGTAGTTGAAATTTTAATTGACTACATATTGGAATTTACATAACTGAAATTTTAGTTGATTACATATTGAGATAACATGTAAATTATGAAATAATATATATAATATGCTCAGAATTGAAGTATTTTAGGCTTAACAAACAAATATTATATATATATAGAAGTGTGAGTCATATTATGACTAGTGCTATTTGAAACTAAAGGAGTGAGTGAAAGAAGTTAAATTTTTAGAAAAGTGACTATAAGTCCTTGAGAAAATAATAGAGATAACATTTGTTTAATGGCATATTTAGCATGATGAAAAAGAATGATTATATTGTGAATAAAATATTGAAGACAAATAAATTAACACAAGAAAAGTGAACGAGTGTAGTCATTGTATAAAAAATTTGAGAAAAAAAAGTGAACGAGTGTAGTCATTGTATAAAGAAATTGAGAAGAAAAAAGAACCTGTAGCTTAGCCTATAAATTCAATACATAAATATTCGATGTATATGTTCATAGGAAAAAAATGTTTTTTTGGTATTAAAACTGCAGTGAACGGGCGTAGTCATTGTATAAAGAATTTGAGAAAAAAAAAAGTGAACGAGTGTAGTCATTGTATAAATTTTTTTTGCCTATAAATTCAATAGATAAATATTCGAGGTATATGTTTATAAGAAAAACATGTTTTTTTTATTAACGACTGGTGTAGTCATTGTATAAAGAATTTGAGAAAAAAAGTGAACTGACTGTTAAAAAAGAACCTGTAGCTTAGACTATAAATTCAATAAATAAATATTCCATGTATATGTTCATAAGAAGAACATATTTTTTGTATTAACAGTGCAGGTCAACATGACTTCATTATGTTACAAATTAACAAAAAATTTGGGTCGGAAGGAACCCATAAATAATTACAATAACAGACGTATAAGTCTGTAGCTTAAAATCTTCTAAGAAGAAAGAAAAAAAACCTAATCTTCAATAAGGAAGAAAAAGAAAAATTAATATCTATAACATATATGACGGAGAATAGTGACATAAATTCTCCGAGAAATAATTGCTAACACGTACAGAAATCATTGCATGGTTTTGAGAATCTGCTAGAATGATGAATTCGAAAGTTCCCTGAGGAGAAAGGAAAACCACATGGTATCACATTGAAGGAAAAAGTTCCAAAAATCTCACTTTAAATGCTTTAGTACCTATGACAAATAAAAGATATGTAATTATTATTTTGAAATCAACATATACTTGAATACATTTTCATTTTAATGAGAGAAAAAAAAATTATAATGATGACCTCCTATTTTGTGCATGTTTTGGAAATCTGACCATGAAAAATAATAATAATAATATACAGAAAATGGAAAACCAAAAAGGCACATTGGTAATTAACTAGAGTAAAGTATATATTTATGTATAATCAAAATCTTGTAAATTTAATAAAACTCCACAAATCCTCATAATAAACAAATGATTATTATTGTTTGCACAGTAACATGCAAATAGCCAAAATGACTAACTAAGAAAGTTCTAAGTGCTGGTAAAAGAAAATAAAAATAATAGAAAATATTCGAGAGGGTTAGGGTTTAATTTAATAACCTTGTATAAATTTTTCCATTAGAAATTGGAGGAGAGAGGTAAACATGAGAATTTATGCATATACATATACATAATTAAATGTACGGGATGAGAAACCCCACAAAATAATTGTAAAACTTTACTCTTCACGAACCTATGGTAAACAAAGGTATTCTTATTAGAATTTACGCCAAGTCAAAAACCCATTTTTGTTGGGATTTGAAATATTGGGAATCATCTACAAGCACGCTAAATGGTTTGGGTTTTACAATTTTAAAACCCACTTGACAAAAATAACATGAAAAGGGAGTGAGAACGAAGCCAAAAGAAAAATTCATTACTCAAAGAAGTTACCTATGAAAAAAAATAAATTCAAAGATTAATACAGAGCCAAAAAGGCATGAATTAAAGCTTTCACATGTGGCCATATGAAATTTTTTTGCCATGAAAGTAAACACAAGAAATTTCTATGAAAAGAACATGTAAGGCGAAATAGAATAAAAACAATTAAACCCTGAAGAAGAAACCAACAAAGAATAAATTCGAAGTAATGTTGGGATGAAAATAGGATATTAGTCCCTTATTACCATGTATCTAGTAACGAAAATGATAAGATACTCCCATAGATCAAGCATAACTATCCCATTCTTTTTTTGTTGGAGGAACAAACCCTAGCACAAAAAACCCAATAATATTTGCAGCTAAGAGAATGAAAAGTGGAATCATATTCTGAAGATAAAGATAAATATAAATATAAATATAAAGATAAAGATAAAGATAAGATAAAGATAAAGATAAAGATAAATATAAATATAAATATAAATATAAAAATAAATATAAATATAAATATAAAGATAAATATAAATATAAATATATATATATATATATATATATATATATATATAAAAGCATATAAAGTTGAATTCTTGAATTCTTGTTGAACTAAAGAGATTAATTCGACATGAAACTCCCTACGCGCAAATAGAATTTCACTATGTTCCAGGAATTCAACAAAAGAAAGATTTATTGAGCTAAACACCCATTCTCATGCAATTCTACACTCGTAATAAATTGAAGATGGTTGCAGAGCATGGGATCTTTGTGCTATACCTATTGAATGTGTAAAACAATGAGCCGATGGTTGGAAATACATTTAAACCTGAGAGAAAAACCCTATTTCATGGCCCCCTTATATTTTTAGGGTTTTAATCTGCACCATTGATACAAATGAAAGAAATAGGTCGATGTGTCACTATCCTATCATAACACATCCACAGAGAAAAGATGATGTCATCATAGGGAAAACTCTAGAATAGTTATGTAAACATATAACACATGGCGTTTAAATCATACATTAACAAATAAGAATCAATGCAAATGTATCCCGTGACATAGGTATGTGTTATATGATATCAAAGTTGAAGTATCATAGTGGTATATTTTATCGGAAGTACGGTTTATATATATATAAAAGAAAAGAAGGATTTAATATATTATTACAATGGAGATAAACTCAAATTAATATAGGAACTATGTATTATGGTCATAAAATGTACTAATAGCAAGAGGTCATTTTTACAATATTAAATGTTAAATTTTTGGTTGAATCAAAGGTTTAGTAGTGTATTAACTTTTGACAATTTCATCATATGGTAATATATTAAATGGGGTATATTACACTCTTTTCATAATCCATGTGATCGATACACACTTAATTCACTAATATGTTTCTCACGCAATGTAAATCATGCCATCAATTAAGAAAAATATTGGCCATTCACACTTAATTCACTAATATGTTTCTCACGCAATGTAAATCATGCCATCAATTAAGAAAAATATTGGCCATTCGATTACATAGTGTAAGTCTTCAGATTCATTTTTTGTTTTTCTAAATTAAAAAAATAAAATTCATTTAAATGAGATAGTATTTTATGATGGTGGTATATAAGTCAAGTTGAAGAAATTTTACTAATATTTACTATAGGAGATCAAATTAATTTGCATGAAATATAAGGTATTTAAATGGTGCATGAGAATTAATTAGATGAGGATTAAAGTTTTGGTCATAAATAATAAACTAAAACAAAGGAATAACTTGTTTTCCTAAATTATTTGACAAGAAATCATTAATGTAAATTAGGGTTAACCTTATGGGTTTAGGAAAGATAGAAATTACAATAATAAAAGGGAAACTAACTCCCAATGAAATAAAGAGGGTTGGAATATTATAAAGCAATAAAGCCATGAAATTTGAAGCAAAATCACATGATGATCCAAGATTTTCATCCTTAAGAGTGTGAGAATTCATGCATGTGTCTTCTCTTGTAATGAGTTGTCATTTTCCATTTTAATTTTATAATTTAAGTAAAATTTGATATCAATATGTTTTCGTTGTATTAAATTAAAATGGAAAATACACGATATTACTTAGTATTTAATATGTTTAATATGTGTTTTCTCATTACAAAGGTTTTACATATAAGATAGTTGAAAATAATATATAGTTTCTCTCTTTTATAATTTCATTAACCAACTTGGTCTATCATTAATTAAATATTATTATTATTGTAATATTTTCATTCCTTTATAAATAATATCAAATACAGGGAATACCCCATGTGGTTGGAAAAAGGCTAATATCCAACCTAAAGCACGAGGATCATTTGATCCTCATTGTATACCTTTAGGACTATTTTACGTCTGAAACAATTCAAGAGAAAACATGGTTTTTGGCATCATTGTGGGGGATTGAAGAGAAATATTTTTGCCCTCATAAATGAAAAATGATTAAATCTTTGACGTGGTGGTGAATAAGAACATAAAACATCCTTTTTGGCATCATTGTAGGGGATTGAAGAGAAATATTTTTTTCCCTCGTAAATGAAAAATGATTAAATATTTGACCTGGTGGTGAATAAGAACATAATGTTGAAATTCGAGTGAAAGCTAAAATTTCATATTATGATAATTACTTGTGATTCTTATATATCTTTTCATTTATAATTTAGTTCATTCAATTACGTCATCAAGTAATTATATAAGTATAATATACAAGAGACATACAAAATTAGGTTAAGAGCCATGGAAAACCCCATCAATACTTTCCTTATAGAATCACCAATCAATAGGAGAAATACAAGTCATAAATGAATTGACTAGTATACCAAATACCAAGTGTTCCCTCTCAATATGTCACAATGACTATTCTAAATAACTTATTCATCCACACAAAAGCCTCAGAATTTTGTATAAGAGTTTTATACCTTGAACTTTGACCTACCTTAGAAAACTTGTTCAAAACTTTGCATAGGTATGATGGATGTATTCCCAAATAGTATCCTATTGTCGCTCTCCAAGAGTCCTTCTTTTTCTTCCTTCTATGTCAGATATGACTGTGTGTGATGATGTCCAATTGAGGGATGTTAATGGGCTATATATAGTCTTCTCCATAAGAGAATGGGTGCCACATGTAGTTGTAAACCAACTTCAAGGGTAGGAGGGACAAATTGTAAATTTATTTCTTTTGCAAGGGTTATGAAGAACATGCCCTTCTAAATTTTAGTTTAACCAATACAAAGCATGAAGAACATATTTGACAATAAAAATAATAATAATAAATTACTTTTTTCAACATACATTAATACTTTGTTATTATGAATATCATCTATATCTACATACTTCAACACATAACAATGCTCACTTGGATTATTTCAAAATATTTTTTTTAAAATTTTGATTAGGTGACCCCTAGTTTTTTTTATATTGTTTCAATGGTTTATTCATTTGTATTTTTCCCAACTTCTTGATTTTATCCTCTTAATTTTTTTAATACACTTGGATATCCTAATGTTATGATAGACAAGGACATATGGGAATAACATGTTCCTCACTTTCCAGATGAGGTTGATGATAATCCCACTCAACATCTCATTGATTTCCATAAGTGCATTCATGACATTGGAGTTTATCTTGAAGACTTTCTGATGAAGTTTTTCATGTTCTCCCTAGAAAGTGATGTCAAATGATGGTATAGGACACTTCCTATTGGTATCATCTCTTCCTTAAGACATTTTCATTTTTCTTTCCTAATTATTATAAAAACATGTACCCTACCAAACTAATCCTTGAATATTGTTGAGATTTGAATCAACATTTTTATTTATGGTTTCAAGAAAGTAAACATTATGTTAGTGATGAAGAATCTAAAATTGTGATTTTTCTTGAGGAATCTACACTTGATGATTTCAAGGAAACATGTTTATCCTCTATTTTTATACAAATTGAATGTTTTGCTGAACATGACATGACATGAAAATATCTAGCTTTAATTACCAAGAAAATAATTCTATTATAACAAAATATCAATAAGTACATCTATGTCCTAACTAATCTCTTAACATAATGAATAATGTTGAATTTGCTTTATCTCTATTCTATTTCCCTGATCATACTAGTAATGACGTTTGTGAATGAAGTGATTTTAAAGAATAAGTTGCATCTATGACACTTAATGAGGAAGATTCAAAATAATACATTCATAGATATGAACATTGGCAATCAACTCAGGAAGACCCTTTTCAAATAAATGATTGGTTCTTTCAGTAATATCCTATAGAAGAAATGATATGTGATTAAGGATTCAATAGTTCTGAGTTGATGTGCATGTTGATTACTCTAAAACACCAATATATGATGAATATGAATGTTTACAAGTAAAATTATGAACAATATGGGTTTGTGACACATTCACCTAATTGTTGGTAGATATTTGTTAAAGTTTTATCATTCATAACTATCTACTAATATGATTCAGGATATTAATGAATTTCAAAAAGAACTTTTCAAATTTATTTTCAAATAGAGATTAATTCAGTGCTCAATGTTTGAAAGACACATGGTCTATAATTATTTCTACCTCACATGGAGGCACCAGCCTTAGTAAGAGCTTATTGTTGTAATCGAATTAGACTCTCTTTAAACTCGGATATCTATACAAATTCTATTTAAATAGGATCCTTATCCTCTTACCACTAGCCTTGTACTATCTCTTAAAAACATGGTTCACCATATGAATTCACCCCTCATAGTTAATATATATCTCAATTGTTTAAAATATCTAATAAAAATTACTCTCCCCTTTGCATCATTGGAGGATAACAATCATATAAAGAGTAACGACATTAGAATCACATGAAAAATCTAATCATTAAATAAAATTAAAGAACTTTGATAATAATGAGAAATATTAAACCATGTAACTAATGTTACATATCAATAGAAATGCACATTAATATGCATATTATTATATAATAGTTTCATTATATAATAATATTATCAATCACATATTAATATATACACATATATGTTCAACATTAATTTAAGAAATGATCATATTATTCTAAATGATTAATAATACTAAATTTCATTAACAATCATAATATGTATCAATAATTAATAATTCCCATAAAAAAGAAAATATATGATAAAAGGTATATTATAATAATTCTAATTAAAAAATGTTTATGTTAACACTTAGTTTAAAAATACCCATTTTTATTTAAATAACACAATATATCATATATGTTAAATCATAGTGTTATAGCATATATTTATAATCTTACCAAAGTAAATATTAGTCAAAATCATGTAAATTTTTTAAAACCAAACTTACATTTATATCTAACTGAGCAAAAGACACGAGATAAAACTAAAAAGTTAAAATCCTCATTACTTTTCAACTAATATGATTTTTCACTATAGACCTCAATATATTTTCACCTTTGGATTCAGTCAGAAAACATTTCCAAAATTAAACTCTCGCTTTCAATATCCCGATATGAATAATTTTGTTATAAAGTTTCAAAATGCTTTTCTTAAAACTCTATTAAACTCCATAATATATTTTTTTCTTAATTTATGTGAAAGTCCAATTTATATTTGAAATAACATCGAATCAAAACACAGGGACTCAATGTATAATTTTATCATCGATCTCAATCATCCTCCTCTGTCCTATCAAATTACAAGTTTCGAAATTAATTTTATCCCTCTCACTTCCCAATATGTATAATACTTCTTATTGATAATCATCTACTAAATAAAGTTAAAAAAATTATTTATGAAAATTGCAAAATACACTTGAGAGACACCACTTCATAAAGCTTGTGATCAATATAAACACCATTAGATCAGAGAACATGGTTAACTCACGAATATATTTCTCACCAACTATAAATTCCCACCATCGATCAATTTGATTATATCACTTTCACATATTGTTTTTAAGACTAGGACACCCTTCTCCAACCGATACAGTAATAAAATGTGCATTATCTCTTTCTGAGTTGAATGACATTTAAAGTCCTCCCTCGGATTCATTTTTTTGTTTCTCTATGATTTCAAATGAGATATTATTCCATATTTTAGGGTTGTCATATACACGTTAATTTGAAGAAAATTTACTAATATTTATGGCAAGATGCCAAAAACATCAAAAGGTACATAAATTAATTAGTTCAAAATAAATCAAAACATGAAAACACTCAAATTATTTTTCATGAAAGTACATAAATTAATTTGAATTCAAATTATTTTGGGAAGATAGTGATGTAATAAAATGGAGTAAGAAAAGTAAATTTAGTCATTTCTATTTTTAAACACTATGTGAAGAAAATAAGTTTTTTATTCTTTTGAATGATGCATGAGGATTAATTAGAAAAAGATTAAATTTCTAAAAAAATAATAATAAAATTGAAAAAAAAAAATAATTAATTTTTCTAAATTATTTGACAAGAAGCCATTACTATATATTACCATTAACCTTATGGTTTTTATTAATATGGAAGTCACAAAAACAAAATGGCAGGGCCAACTCCCAATAAAATAAAGAGGGTTGGAGGCTATGAAAACAAAAAGCCTAGGATGCAGTGGAATTGTTGTAGGGAAGACTTATCTTTTAATTTGAATAAGAATCACACAATGATTCTAATTTTTTTTATTATTAGTAGTGTGGGAATTCATGCATGTGTTTGCTCTTATGATGAGTTTGTATTTTTATTTTTTTTCATTTTCTCATTATGTGAAATTTGATATCAATGTAATATTCATGAGGTACATAGAATTAATTACTAATATTTTTATTGTTTTAAAATTTAGTTAGAAGTACTCATGAATACAGGCTATTTAGATGAAAATATTGGATACTTATCCATTTATTATGTTTATATTGAATCATATTTGCATACATGATATCATAAGGTTCACTAAATGCATTAAATGAACATGTTTTAAATATCAAACTATTTTTTTCCTTTTTGTCATTGTATTTCTTTTATTTTTGTTTTATTTTCTTTTCAAAGTGTTTTCTTCTTATTAAATACTAAGGAAAATACATGCTATTACTTAGTATTTAAAATGTTTATGTCTTTTCCTCATATTGAACTACTAAGGTAATTACATGTTATTACTTAGTATTTAAAAATTTTATGTGTTTTCCTCATATTGAACTACTAAGGTAAATACATGTTATTACTTGGTATTTAATAGGTTTAGTGTGTGTTTTCTCATTACACGGGTTTCAGATATAAGACAGTTGAAAATCACATATAGTTATTAATGAGTTTTAATTCCATAATCTTCTTATTATATATGCCTAGCCATTTTTTCTCTCTTTTACAAATTCATGAATTAACATGGTCTATCATTAATTAAAGGTTATTATAACTGTAATATTTGTATTCCCCTTGTGGTTGGAGAAGGTCCGCCTCTAACCCAAAGAGGATCCTCATTGGATTCCTTTAATATTTTTTTATGTCACTGAAACACTCCAAGAGACAAGATGTGGTATTTGGAAGAAAATGCTATATAAAAATGAATGAAGACAGTTTTGGAAAATTTTATTCCATAATAGAAGAAGGAATTTTTCTTAGGTATGTAAAAGCAAGGGTTATAGATGCTTAAAAAAAATACAACTCAAGGTCATTGAAAGATTTGATGTAAAAGTAAGTGAAGTATTTCCTCAAAGTCGACCAAAAACAAGTGAAGAGGAAGAAGAGGAAGAAGAAAAGGATTATTAAGAACAAGTGGAAGAAGAAGAGAATATCCAAAAATTCCATACAGATATGTCCAAAAACACCATCCAGATAGTCAAATACTTGGAAATAAATAATGAGGAGTTCAAGCTAGAAGGAAATTTATAGGAACCTCAAGTCATGCAAAATTTTCCTAGTTGTCCATTATGAAACCCAAAAATTTTGCACAAGGTACTAAAATGAACATTGGGTCAATGTTATGAATGAAGATTTAGACCAAATTGAATAGAATAAGACATGGGAAATTGTGCCATGACCCAAATATAAGAATTTGATTAGAATTAAGTGGTTATTTTGGAATAAGTTAAATGAAAATAGACAGGTAGTCACGAACAAAGCTAGATTAATATGAAAAGGGGATGCAGAAGTAAAAGGTATTGAATTTGAAACCTTTGCACTAGTTGCCACACTTGAAGCTGTAAGAATTCTCTTGGATTATTCTTCTACAAAATATTTAAATTTTATCAAATGAATGTCAAATCATCATTCCTACATGAAGACTTATAAGAAGAAGTATATATTGAGTATCTAGAAGGATTTCACATATCAAAAGAAAAATGGCATGTATGCAAGTTAAATAAGGCTCTATATGGTTTAAAATAGGCACCTAGAGCCTGATACTCAACACTAGAAAAATAATTGCAACAAATTTTTTTTATGAGAGGAACAATGGACAAAAATCTCTATAAAAAAGTTGAAAATGACGATTTGTTGATAATTATTATTTATCTTGATGGCATAATATTTGGGAGTGATGTTGATTCTGAGTAAAATTTGTACAACCAATATGCAAAAATATTTTGATATGTCCAAGCTTAGGGAAATTTTGTTCTTCCATGGCTTGAAGGTTTAGAAAACATAGAAAGGTAATTTTATCTCTCAAACTAAATATCTCAAAGAAATATGAAGAAATTTTCTATGGAGGAATGTAAACTAGTTAGTACACCCATGATCACATGTTGTAAACTCAGTAAGGATAATGAGTCTCCTATGGTATTCAACCTATATATATGTCTATAATTGGCAGTCTTCTTTATCTCACAACCTCTAGATGAAACATCATGCAAACTGTAGGTATTGTAGAAATATTTCAAGAAAATACAAAGGAAATCCATATATAAGTAGTCAACAGAATTTTCAAGTATTTGAAAGGAAAATTATATTTTAGCTTAAGATATCCAAAGGATACAAAATTTACACTACACCCTTATACTAATGCTAATTGGGAAGGTAGTATTGAAAACATAAAAAGAACGAGTGGTGGATCCTTCTTCCTAGGGAGTTATATTATCTCATGGCTTAGCAAGAAAAAAAATATATCTCTTTATCTACTACTGAAGGAGAATAGATTGAAGCTACATCATGTTGTATCCAAATTCCATGGATGATGCAAAATATCTAGGATATTTAGGTAGATTGTTTCAACCAGTACCTATTTTTTGAGATAACACTTATGAAATATATCTAGAAATACAGTGATGCACTCCCAAAAAAAAATCTCATTGTTGTTAAATATCATTTTCTTAGAGAAATATTAATGGATCAAATTGTTAAATTGGAAGATGTACCTATAAAGGAGAAAATTGCAAGCATATTCACTAAACTTATTCCAAGAGATCTATTTGAATATCTAAAATGGAGGTTTGGAGTGATTTATGTCTCATCCCATTAATATTATAATTATTCCATATGAAAACTCTTCATTATAGGTAAGATATATGAAGACTTTAAAAAGTGAGTTATAGGATAAGTATGGTAGGAATAAAAGGTTTCAAAATTTATATCATTAGTCGCATAATATACATCCATTCAAGGGGATAGTTTCTATTAAGAAGAAACACATGTCCAGGAGGATCCTATTTACAAATATATAAAAAGATCAATGAAATCATGCATAAAGGAAGCATATGCCTTGTTGGGGTTCTGTGATTTGGCCGATTGGTAAACCAAATGACAAGGCAACATGTAAACCATTCTTTAGAGCTCTAGGATCTGGCCCTCCTAGTCTTAGAGAGGGATCTCTCAATGTGTTTGCAAATATATGACTTGTGTGCTTGTAAAAGGTTGATTTTAGGCTAGTTATTAAGCTTGATTTTGTTTGATTGTTTTGTGGGACATGATGATCTAGGGAGCATACATAGAAAAAGGAAATCTCTAAGTCATTGGGAAATGGAGTCAAGTAGAAATGGTAACAAGTTTGTAGATGAATTAGGGGTGTCAAAGGGAAAATCTAACTTCGCTATTAGATTAACAAAGTCTTTCACGTGAAATGAAATGAACATCAAGGTTTTTAGAATGAAAAGTAGAACTAAGGGAAATTAAGAATCCTGAATTATATGTACTCTTCAACAAAGGGAATTAAAGCATCATTTGAACATGAAGAAGTAATTTATAGATAGGGCTAACCATGAATTGTAGAAACTATACTTCAGCAAATAATAATTTCAAGACAAACTTTCAAAATGAAATCTAAGAGTCGAGGAACGTTCTATTTCATCAAAGATTTCACTTTCAAGGATAAGAAAACATTCA
The DNA here is from genome assembly GCA_034641835.2 of Pinus albicaulis. Taxonomy (NCBI): domain Eukaryota; kingdom Viridiplantae; phylum Streptophyta; class Pinopsida; order Pinales; family Pinaceae; genus Pinus; species Pinus albicaulis. The sequence continues at coordinate 1,190,812,207 of CM076578.1, read as the reverse complement.
AGATAAACATATAACTACATTCATAGAAGAGGGAACTCCTAAACATCTAGGACTACAATTATAAAGACTTTCAAAACAATTTTTTGAGCAAATACAAAGGGCATGATCAAAACAGACCTCTTTGGAAAACTTTGGACAATGGTACTTTGAAAGGAGACTTCAGAAATAGTTTTTAAAGTGTCAAAAAGAAGTAGGGAAAACCATAAATCATCTTGAGGCCAACTGTATTGAATTACTTTTGAAATAAACAAGCTTTAAGGTTGAGAAAGCAGTTAAACTTACTCAATCAAACATTCAGTAGATGAAAACATAAAGACAGTGAAGATTAAATAGGTCTAAGATGCTTCCAGGAGACATTTCTTAGCCTAAAATGTTTACTCTACTGTAAGTAAGAGACCGTTAAGTCCCTATATTAATAGTGTAGTCCCTTATTATGTTAGTGTAGCCCCACTTATTGTTATTGTTGTACCCCTGTAACCCCCATATTGTTATTATTGTGCCCTTACATTATTATTGTTAGGTCGTCTAGGATTACATTGTGGCCCCACTAGGATTATATTGTGGCCCCATGGACTCCTATAGAGGTTTTGTTCATTTGTATAATCGAAGATTTTTTCATTTATGTAATGTATTTGAGGTTGCCCCTTCGAAGTGGCTTGTTTCTAAGGCGTTGATATCTCTTTTCTTCTATTTTTGGAGCTGGTTACACAACATTTGGTGTGAGAGCTTTGGATTCTAGGGTTTCGCTGCTCCAAACAGGTCATCATGGAATTTTCGCTATAAATTTTCTTGTACGAAGTTTCAGAGTCTGAAATTAATATGGTGCGAAGCTAAAATCTTGAGGAAATTCATCAAAAAATTTCAAAGTTTGGTTCGCAATATTTTTGGAGATATGATCTGTGGAAGCTAGTGCTTTTTCAGGCTCCTGAATTTCATCTCAAAGAGGTGATCGTGGGAAAAGTTCAATAACTCTCGCTCTAGGCATCGGATTGGAGTTACGTAAAAATTGGTCGCAAGTACACAATTTTCATTTTCTTGGCTATCAATTTCAGAGACAAAATACAAAAAAGTGACATGTGGCAAGTCGTACAAGTTCGCTCTACTAAACCAGTCCATAATTAGGTCATTGTGGGAGATTGGACACAACTTTGTCTTGGAGAATCCAAATCAGGCCAGACCTGTGGCATTCAAAAGAGAATTCAGAGAGATATTTCATTGCTAAATTTTAGATATTGAAGAGTCACAATCACAGAGATAATCCAATTTCAATATCGAGCTCCTCAAAAGCAAGTAAAAGGTGTGTATTATTTTTCCCGAATTTCATAAATCTTGTTTGAAAAATCAGTTTGAAGTGATTCCAAGGGCCTATTGAGCATATATTTCAGTATTGCATTCTGAAATTCCTCCTAAAAAGAATTCAACACCCATTAAGCCCTCAGAAATCAATACTATGATGCATGAAGTGGAAGAATTGCAGTATGAGATATCAAAATTACGGTACCAAGTGCAACAAATTTCGATCTTACGAAGAGCAACCGAAGCTGACATAGATGGTTTAAAAGAAGAAATGGAGGCTAAGTTGGATGGTTTGAAGGATAAAATAATAGCTAATATGGATGATAAATTAGTGGAAGATGACATCGAGCATCAACAACAAGTTCTCCAACTCTCAAAGGATAAGCTAACTTTGGTGCAGAATCTAATGAAACAACAGGAATATCAAAATCACATCGAAAGAAGTTCTAAAGCAGTCATAGAAACAAGAACTCGACAAGTACAATCAATTTCAAAGTATCTCAGTAAGTGGAAGAACTTTCCTGTAGAATATTCCACATGGGAGGATGAGAATTTTATACAGAAGCATCAAGAAATAATCAAGCGTTGAGGACAACACTTGTTTGAAGGAGAGGGGCATGTTAAGTCCCTATATTAATAGTGTAGTTGCTTATTATGTTAGTTTATCCCCCCTATTGTTATTGTTGTACCCCCGTAACCCCCATATTATTATTATTGTGCCCTTACATTATTATTGTTAGGTCGGCTAGGATTACATTGTGGCCCCACTAGGATTATATTGTGGCCCCATGGACTCCTATATATAGAAGGAGGTTTTGTTCATTTGTATAATCAAAGATTTTTTCATTTATGTAATTTATTGGAGGTTTCCCCCTCGAAGTGGCTTATTTCTAAGGCGTTGATATCTCTTTTCTTCTATTTTTGGAGCTGGTTACACAACATAGATGATGGAAACAAAATGAAAATAGGAAAAACATTAAACAGTTTAGAATACTTCACCAACAGCCAAGCTCAGGGATCCAATGACAGAGCTTTCTCTATCCACAAATAGGTCAAAACATCCACAGGTTCCAATACATCAATTTCTCTTCAATCTCAACGGAACTATATATTACTTTAAAGAGTTATCAAAATTCCCTCTCTACAATGAGTTCTAGCACAGTATTTATACTGTAAATAAGGAGGTGGAAGCACCTAGAGTTCAAAATGTTATAAATGACATAGTAAATGCATTCCTTTCCTTAAAACCATGCAAGGCATAAGGTAGGAATGTTTCTAAACTACTTCTCTGGGTATTAACTCTGTCTTTACTTCCTGAGGAAAAAATAGCCGAAAAGATTGACTTTGAGGCTCTCTTCTGTCTTTTACAATAACTGTTTGACAGTTTGTAAAATATCTTTTTTGTGTAATAACTGCTAATTTTCCCTTTGAGGTATAAAGTAAGTGAAAGGTGTCATTTTTTATTTATTAAGTGAATAACTACTTCTTTTTATGCATTCGAGGCTTTTTAGGCCTATCTTGCCTTCTTCGGTCTTCAATTTTTTATTTTTCTGACTGTATCCACAGGGCTAAGCTCATTTAATATTTAAGTTTTATGTATTTAATCCCTTAATATTCAAACTCTGTTTTCGTTAATTTAAAATTTTCCTGCTGACTTGGATTTAACTTTAACCCCTTTTCTTTGGTTTTAGGTTTTCTTTGTCGGGTCATGCCTTTTTATGTTTAATATTTATGTATTAATCCTTTATCCTTGAGTATTTGATTGCCTTCCTCTTAATCCTCTGTATCAATCTTTAAACTGTGTTTTAACTTTAAAATAGCAGGATTAAGCCTTCAATCCTTGCACTTTGCTCTTTAATCCTTCATGTTTAAATCCTGATACTCTTTGTTGATCTTCATTAACTTAATTTTCTCACAGATGATCTGTGCGGGAGGTTTGTTTTAGCTGTGAAACAAGTGCTCGATGAAACACTGTTTAAAGCATGAAATTTGACCCCCTTTTCTTTTGATCGGGTTCTGAGGATTGTCAACCTCAGCCACTGTCCCTTTATGGACTATAGGGGGGATTTTTTCCTTTTAAAAATCATCATAGAACTTGCACAGAACCACAAAACATGTTATAAAACCTTGCGTGGTTGGTAAAACTGCTTCGAAGGCTAGCAGAGGCAGAAAAGTATGACGTGCAGGCGGAAGAGCTATTTTTATGGTGGAGGGGAAAAAAAGGCTTTATGCAGAGGATCGAAATATACATGAGGAGGAGAAAAAAAGCAAAGAAAATGGATAAGAATTCATATTTCGACGCAAAATGGGGAAGGTGGTATGGTGAAAACCGCGAATGGTTTTCACGTTCATAAACTGTGGTAAGTGGTTTTTTAAGAAAAAAATGTGATCCAATCAACATATGCCACGTGGCTTTTTCAATACCAGCGGTCTCGCATTACTTTGGGAGGTTAAACCTTGAATGGTGAAATCACGTGAAAGTGATCATATGCCATTGGATCTTAGGGGGAAGATCCAATGACTATGGGAGAGCGTGAAAATGGAAAGGTGCATGGGAAAAGAACAATAGTAGACTCCAGGTGTCGAGAGGGGATTTGATGTCGAGAGTGAAAGGAAAGGGGCTTATCGCATCGGTGGGGAACAAAGGAATGGGAAAGGAAACAAGATAACGTTGATGGTATGGGGGCTTGGGATAGGACCTGGAGTATGATCACATGGAGGGATACGGTGACCAAGGTCCGATGGAAGGAGAGGCTTATCGCATTGGCATATCGCTGCGAAGAAAGGCAAAGGGAAAAGAGTAGAATTCCGATTGCGTGATGCAATGGGGGTTTGAGATAAGCCCTGGAGTATGGTTGTATGGTAGGGTATGTGACCAGGGGCCGGGGACAGAAAGGCTAATCGCATCGGTGGAAGGGGAAGCGATGTAATGATCCATGCGATATCGCTGATGTGATATAAAAGCGTCATTGTGATGGGAATGCCCGATGTGATTGGGCTAGGAAAAAGCACAGGGGCATGGCCCTATGGGAGGATAAGTGACCAGGGGCCAGGGTAAGGGCACTTATCTCATTGACGGGGGGAAAAGGCGATGCGATAAAATGATAGCGCCAATGCAATATAACAATTGCAATGCGATGAGCACAAGCGCCCAGTTGCGGGGCTTGGTCTTATGGCAAAGAGAGGTTGGGGGCTAAGCCGAAAGGGGTTGAAGCCTATTTTTTAATAAAAGGGCGCTTTTTAGACCAAAAGAGGGTCTTTATGGGTTTTTCTAAGTTTCAATAGGTAGAATAAGGGGTTTTAAACCATAATAAATTATTTTTATGAGTTAAAAAGGGGTTTTTGAAGGTTTTTTGAAGAACATGAGGGTAAAAAGAGAAGGAAAAAGAAGTTTTTTCAAGGAATAGTTTTGTTTGGGAATAATAGACTTTTGAAAGGAACAACATTGTTTTAAGGAACAACAGCTGCTAAGGAACAACAGGCTAACCTTTTTAGGAAAAATAGATGAAGATTTCAGTGGATTAATGGACTTGAAATGATGAAGGCAATGAGATTTCTGGAACTTATCATGTTCTTGAAATTTTGTTCTAGAAATTTGGGTTTGTTACATTTATTCATCTTTGGATAAAGCCAAAATTATGGATGACTAACATGCCCATGGAAAGAACTACCAAAAAGGAATTTTTTTCCCTTTTTCCTTGATTTCAAAGGGGGGAGAAGCATACATTATGAGAATAAGGAGAAAGATGATTCCAAAGGGGGGTTTGGTTGCACATATATTTTCATTGATGTCAAAGTTTATGTCATTAATGTCAAAGAATTAGTTTTTTTAGTAGGTATACAGTGTCATTAGAGTTAAATGAAGTAAAAGTTAAAAGGTAGCTTAGGTGGAGCCAAAACTCAATTAAGTAGCAGAGGTCATTGTAGGTATATGGAAAGTAATTCAGTACATGAACCAAAATTTGTTGTTTTCACGACACACCCACAAAATAAAATTTAATGCTTTATACATGGACCAAAGGTAGCACGAGTTTAGTATGAGCTAAAGGTGCAATACTAGTGTAATAATTTATGCTATGTAGAAGATATAAATCTTAGAAAAATACTTATAGCACAAATCAACCATTTTTCCACAACATAGCCCATCCTTAATCATGACCACTCATTTGTCATTAACAATGATTAAACCATGTTCAAGCGGCTAGAAGATAGGATTAGGAGTGCTTAAGTATACCAAGGTACAAAAACACTAGGCACTAGAGGGAATAAAGAAAAATCATTAGGCCAATATAACATGGGACTAGTATGATGTGTTACTTCCATGTGGATGATAGGTGGAATGATCAATGATATGGACCCACATGAAATAACATCTGGCTAGAATATTTGGCACCTTTGATAGGATAATTGGACAATTTCCAAGTGACATGTGGCAGCCTTTGATTGGTTGAATCAAATGATGTAGTAGTGACTTGTAATATGAAATGGAAATGATGGGTCCTATACTCGAGAATTTGGCATTGGAGTTCAATTTTGATTATAAAATCCAAGGATGGTATTCAATATGACATGCAAAAAATGATGTGATACATGACATGGAAGTAGGACCACATGGAAGAACCTAATTGGTCCACATTGAACTGATGTGGTAGGCCTAAATTCCTCTGAATGTTTGTTAATACCATGTTTGGCAAGGTTTTCCTATGTATTTGATCTTGGCAAAAATGGATGAAAACAAAGGCTTTGTGTCAAATTAGCACATAATGAAAGGTTAGCCGTTTTGGGACCCATACCAAGATACCAAAGTACTGGGATGTCAAAATGAACATGGGATAATGTAGTACAATATGAGAAGTCCTAGTGTGATGAGGAAGTTAACATCTAGTAGTACATATGGTAAGGCTAATGTGAAAGACTCACATTTTAATTGAAAATCTCTGCAGTACTAGAGTAATGGGGCACTTGGGTTAAAAACAAGTGAATCAGTCTAGTTAGGCATGGTTCTATGTGACAAGGAAAAAACCAATAGTTGCAATCAAAATTCTTATTTACATAAGGTGTGGTCATCTAGTGTAAATGGGCTCAAGCACCTATGGTTTTTAGTTTGGATGGAAGGGAGATAAAATGTGAATAAGTAGTATGTATGCCATAGTAAATTGCTCATATAGGAAATATGCTAAGGAAAATATAGCGGTATAATTAAAGGCTTGTGCGATACGAAAATGTGAAATTTACTATAAAATGCACAGGATGAACATAAGGTGGTGTGTTGAACGGGTTAGGAAGGTAACGTGATCCAATGAAGAAACAATACCATGGGTTAATGATATGAATCAATTCCCACACTAAAGAAATGGGATAAAATAGAAAAGCGGAGGAAAGAATTGAAAATAATAGTTGAAACTATGAATATATGGAGAGTGAGGGTATTTATATTATAGTTAAAATTAGTAATACTCAAAGAAATGTAGCAGTTAAATAAAAATGAGAGACATAATTTATAATGGAGTATTGGTGAGTAATGATTAATTCTAGTAGTAGAAAATTCTTGTAGTGGATAGAATCTTTGGTTGAATTTTTTGTAGTGGCTACAACCCCCTCCAAAAAATTTGTCCTATACCAAATTTTGGAGCCTTCCTTGGTCTTCTTGATGGCTATCGCAAACCTTGTAGTTCATTTCATTCTTTTTCTTAGCGTGTTGTGGTCCCTTTCGCAAGATAGGAAAATTTTCTCCTTTTTGCATGTTAGTTACTGTAGTGAATGTATAAACGTGTTCCAGTGATTTCCAGAGGTCATATTTCTGTAAATGAGTTGTTTTAACCATGTAGGTATTGGTCACACTCATTTCCAAATTTCTCAGAACCGTCGCAGAAGTGTCGTCACAGTCGTCATAAAGTGTATATTCGGTGTCGCACTTGCTGTAACTCATCATAAAGTTGTCATGTGGGGAATAATGCTTTTTATATACATCTCAGATGGTTTATGTCGTTTGAGTCATCAAGTATGTTGAGTGTGTGATTACAGTCAAAATCCATCAATATTCACATCAACCTCATCGGTCCCATACTTAGTAATTTTTCGAAAAACCTACCGACCAAGCAAGTTAGCCTCTTCGAGACTCCCCTGAGCTATGCACTACATAGTCTTAGTCCTTTGGTTGTGGAATTGTTGCTTGGAACTCCGCAGTGCACAGTACTATATTCCCAAGATTGCCCCATTGCATAGTTCTCATGACGAGCACTCGACCTTGACCTATGGAATTGTGCAATTGAAGCCTACAACCTCGCTTGAACTGAACATTTCAAAACTTCATGACACAAGCTCATCTCTTGGATCCACTAGCAAATCAATAAAGAGAATATATGGTTCTTTTGTGGAGCTAGGAGTGGCTACAATGCTCCACTATTAGAGCTAGTGATGTTCATTTTATATTTGTGTCTCAGAACTTTTACTTAATAATAGAAGCCTTTCAAGGCCAACATGTTCTTCACACATGACTTATGAATGTTTGTAAGATTGTTATGCAAATTTTTGTACTTCATGTTTTCTTTTCACATGTACTAATATAGTTGAACTATTTCGGTTATTTTAGTGCTTATCTTATTGAGAATGTGTTGTAATAGTTGTGGACTATTATGCAGCATATTAGAAAAATATTTCTCATATTATTGTGTGTGTAATTGATATCCCATCCTTGTGGACTATTCCACAAGATATTAGGTAGATCTTTCTTAAGTTGTTATGTGTAATGATGGTCGCATCCATTGTGGACTATTTCGCTTGGTGTTAGACATAATCACTATGTGTGTCTCTTCTCGAGTGGTACTATTACCTCTCTCTCAAAGGCTCACTTTTCTCTTTCTCCCCCCTTGCAGTAGAATAACCTTGACACACTTTCAATCAGAACCTCACGAGGCACACCCACGTTGCTTTGTAAAAATACATTGGCATCACTCTCTCTTGATGACAGCGAGAGCCAAGGTATATATTTAAGAATAAGGCGATTGGGCCTTTCTTGGGGATGTGAATCCTATACAAAACAACCTGAGGTCTGATTGGGACTTCATATCAAGGAGATCCCCTGAATGTTGGTGGGTCCAAGACTGTTAACAGAATTATAAAGAATAATGAAAGATAATTGTAGAGTGTTGATAAAATTGAAGGTGGATTTTTATGCAGAACAAGAGTAGACAGTAGAGTGTGGAATTGAGAGGAACAAGGTAGAACGAAATTTAGAATCATTGTAGATCATGCGACAAATGTCTCCTTCAAGTTAGAGCGTATAAAATCGTGAGGTATGTGCTTCCTTCTAGTTGGAGTGTATAAAATCGCAAGGTAGGTTTCTCCTTTAGGTTGGACACTATAAAATAAAGAGATAGGTGTTTCCTCAAATTGGAACCTACAAAATCAAGGGATTGATGTCTCCTTCTAGTTGGTGCTAGTAAATCAATGTAACAGTAGCTTGGTGCCTAAGAAAAAATTATTACACATAATATTTATGGTTTTCTCTCTTTAAGGGTTTCCACATGCATCTGATGTTCTCATGTTTTGCTTTTGTGATTAATATTTAAAAGTGTGAATTATTTTAATTGTTAAAAACTGGCCTGATCCAGGTGGATATTGGTGGCCACCCACCTATTCCATTTGGACCCGCACCATCATTTATTTCAGTTTTTTAGTTTCAACACAACTTACTATTTTTAGCAGTCTTTCGGGTCATGAAATTCCGGAGCTGTTTTGGGGCCTTAATGATATAGGTGGATATTGGTGGCCACCCACCTATTCCATTTGAGCCCCCACCATCAGTTCTTTCAGTTTCAGCACAACTTACTATTTTTAGCATTTTTTCGGGTCCTCAACTTCTGGAGTCGTTTTGAGGCCTAAACAACGTTTTTTGGGAAACCAGGAGCAACATGGGTCTATAGACTAATGTTGCTCACACCAAAAGTAGTAGTCCTTAGATATATCTTTATAATGAGGTATTGAGCGCGTTAAATGGAGATCGTATGCCAAAGTTATGTCCCCGGGAAGATTGATGTACCAATTTACCCAAATGGGGCCCACAATTTTGGTGCTTCATCTCCTAGGGTTAGGTTTTTGGATGTTTAGGGTTGTCTATTGTTTCTCAAAAATAATTAGGTATTTGAGCCTCATTTTAACATAGTTCAGAGGCCTGTAGCTGCCACATCTCTTCTCAAAGATAAGCTACCAGCACCCTAGCTAGTTTATTTCCATTATGTCTGTAAGCATATTTATGTTATTTGATATTAATGAAATGAAGTATTATTTCTGCTGCATCTCTGTGTTTATGTCTATTAATATATTTTGTTTCATTCTTGCATTAATCTGGATCAATGGGATCATAGCAGGTATGTTGTTTCTCTATTTTATTTGCATGTCCCCAACGAGGTCAGAGTATAAGGAGTTAGGGCTCGATTTGGTTGAACCCCTGGAAGATCAGCCTCACAATCCCCGATGACCTCCCATGGCGGAAGAAAATAAAGTCGAGGGAGGAGGAGATCCTATCAAAATATTGCTCGAGGAGGCCCTTAAGAAATAAAGGAACATGATGATGGATAATGTTTCTTAGATCCTTCAACGGCTACCCACCTATGGCGCATTTGCATCCAACAACCACTCTGGAGGCGCCACTCCCTTCAAGGTACAGGTAAAATTTGAAATTCCTATATTTGAAGGCCAAATAGATGTAGATGCCATAGATAGATGGTTGAATTGTCTCGAAGGGTATTTATTGGTCCATGATTTCTCCAATCGAGAAAAAAATATTTGTGCACTCCTCAATGCCACCTCCCATGTCAAAGGCTGGTGGGAAACCTATTGTGAGAAAAAGGATGAGAGGGAACCCTCTCTGTTCTCATTCGCACCAACTTGGAATTTATTCTGAGATGACATCAAGGAACATTATTACCCCATGGGGAGCTATGAGGACAAGTACATCCAATGGACCATGTTGTGGTAGAAAAGGGGTTAAGATGTGCACGAACTGACGAATTTTTTCCATACCCTACGCACAAAGTTGGGTATTAAAGATTTGGAGAGACATTTTCTTCTCAAGTATCACAGTTGTCTTCATATACACTATTACGTCCTTATATTACTAGTATAATCCCTTATTGCTGTTAGTGTAACCCCCTTATTGTTATTGCTATACCCCTGTAACCCCCATATTGTTATTATTGTGCCCTTAAATTATTATTTTTAGGTCAGCTAGGATTACATTGTGGCCCCATGGACTCCTATATATAGAAAGGCGGTTTTTTTATTTGTATCATCCAAGAATTTTTCATTCATGTAATGTATTGGAGATTTCCCCCTCGAAGTGGCTTATTTCTAAGGCGTTGATATCTCTTTTCTTCTCTTTTTGGAGCTAGTTTCACAACATTCGGTATCAATGGGAGGTGCTGATGTTGTACTAGGAGTACAATGGTTACAATCTTTGGGGAGAGTAGCTTTTAATTTTCAAGAACTTTTCTTGAAATTATTTTAGAAAGGAAAGGAAAGTATTTGCAAAAGGCTATTTATGAGAAGGAAATGTTGGAAATAATACATGCACTAAAGAAATGGAGACCTTACCTAATGGGAAGACACTTCAATGTAAAAAATGATCATGATAGTGTTAAACACTTTTTGGAACAAATACTATATTCAGAAGAGTAGAAAAAATGGGTTACAAAGATGTTGGGTTATTACTTTGAAATAGTCTAAAAAAAAGGGAAGCTAAATGTTGTTGCAGATGCACTCTCAAGAAAGGATGAAGAGGTGGAAGCATTGCTTTGAGCCATTTCAATTATCCAACCAGATTGGATAACCGAAGCAAGGGATGCATGGAAGAAGGACGAAGAAGTGTGGACTCTCATTCAAAATTTGCAGAAAGATCTTACTACATCTAATACATCTAGTTGGAAAAATGATTCCTTATGGTACAAAGATTGCTTATATATTTGGAAGAATTCCCAACTAAAACAAAAAATTATTTTGGAATTTCACACTTCTCCTTTAGGAGGACACTCGGGATTTTTAAAAACTTACCATAAGGTGAAGAAATAATTTTTTTGGGATGGCATAAAATCTGATATTCAAAAATTTGTGGTGGAATTTTTGGTTTTCCAGCAAAATAAAGTGGAGACAATTAAGACCTTGTGTCTTCTACAACTTTTATCCATTCCAAGTCAACGTTGGGAGGAGATTTCAATGGATTTTATCACAAGTTTACCTAAGCCCGAAGGAAGGAGTGTCATCATAGTGGTAGTTGATAGACTTACCAAGTATGCACACTTTTGTGCATTATCTCATCCATTTAAAGCAAGTACAATTGCTACTGCATTTATGGAAACAATTCAAAATATACATGCAAACCCGAAGATTATTGTAAGTGATAGAGATCCCATTTTTACAGGAAATTTTTGGATGGAATTATTTTCTTGTTTGGGTACTCAACTAGCATATAGCTCATCTTATCATCCTCAATCCGATGGTCAAACAGAGATAGTGAATAAATTTTTGTAAGGATATCTTAGTTGTTTTGTATCTGATAAGCAAGCACAATGGGTCAAGTGGTTACCTCTAGCTGAATGGTGGTATAACACTTCCTTCCATACTGCAGCAAAAATAACCCCATTTATGGCACTTTATGGATATCATCCACCATCCATCAAATCTTCTTTAAGGGAAAATGATAGGGTTCAAGCAGTGGAGGATCACATCGAGCATCAACAAGAAGTTCTCCAACTCTTAAAGGATAACCTAAATTTGGCACAAAATTGAATGAAACAACAGGAAAATCAACATCACAGTGAGAGAAGTTTTGATGTGGGAGACTAGGTATTTTTATGGCTACAACCATACAAACAAATGCCCCTCAAGCAAGCTAAGAAGAATAATAAATTATCACCAAAATACTATGGTCCTTACAAGGTTTTGCAAAATATTGGTACTATGGCATACAAATTGGAGCTTCCTTCTTCTTCGCAAGTGCATCCATTTTTCCATGTTTCATGCTTAAAAAAGGTTATAAGGGACAAAATTCGAGTTCAAACAATATTTCCAGAACTTGATGAGGAAGGAAAAACCATATTGGAACCTGAAGCAGTCACGGAAACAAGAACTCGACAACTACAAAATCGATCAATTTCAGAGTATCTCATCATATGGAAGAACTTACCCACAAAAGATTCTACATGGGAGGATGAGAATTTTATACAAAAGCACCTGGAGCTACTCAAGCATTGAGGACAACACCTTTTTGAAGGAGAGGAGCATGTTAGGCCCTTATATTACTAGTATAGTCCCTTATTGTTGTTAGTGTAACCCCCTTATTATTATTGTTGTACCCTTGTAACCCCGATATTGTTATTATTGTGCTCTTAAATTATTATTGTTAGGTCGGCTAGGATTACATTGTGGCCCCATGGAATCCTATATATAGAAAGGAGGTTTCATCATTTGTATCATCCAAGAATTGTTCATTCATGTAATGTATTGGAGGTTGCACCCTCGAAGTGACTTATTTATAAGGTGTTGATACCTATTTTCTTCTCTTTTTGGAGCTGGTTTCACAACGAACACATTCAGGAGGAAATGGAGTTCCTTGACATTACCTCACTTGGCACGACATATCACTATATCGCAAAGATCGAGCATAAATTTAAGCAGAAGAAGAGAGACTTTGGATCCATGAGTCTGAAGCCATGGAAAGGTGCCCCTGAATCATAGAATAGGGGGCGAAGCCAAAGCGGGGTGACTTAGAAAAATACCACAAATCCAAAGAAGGACACAGGGAAGTGGTGTGAATTTCATAACAGCCCCACTCACAGCACAAACGAGTGTCGAGCCAAACAGTCGCTCTTGGCCAATCTGAAGGCACCCGAATCAGATGCATGTTCTGAACTTGAGCCAGAACTAGACAATGGAGATGAAAAAGGGAAGAATATCATTGATGTGGACCCCAGTGCCATTGCTTCCACCACCAAGCTCCAGAGGGAGGATCTAGAGGAGGGGGAGCACCTTGTTCATTCGTAGATTTGCGTGAAGGGTTCTCCACTACAATTCCTTCTCAATAACTGAAGCCAAAAGAACCTCATTTCAGCATAGGTCATGAAGTAGCTCAGCCTACCGACCATAGCACACCCACAGCTATATACCATCATGTGGCTTCACCCAGGGATAGATCTCCGTATCTTCTAGCAGTGTCGCCTTCCATACAACATCAAGCCATTCACGGATGAAGTATCATGTGATGTTGCTCCTCTTGATGTAGCTGATGTATTATTGGGCCAACCATACTTGTGGAGGTGACATGTTGTGTATGAGTCTAGGCCTCGTTATGTTGTTATTACTTTGAGGAATAAATTATACCAGAGGTAGTACCGCCTCCTACCATCTCCTTGACTATTACAAAACAACGTAGTAAGATTGTTTCCCAAACCAGGAAATTTATTTTCCTTACAATTCTCTCACAGGGAAAGAATAATATTTTGGCCACAGCCTCGAGACAGGGCTCCCCTGTATGACTGTAGCAGATAGACAAAGTCATGGAGGAATACGAGGACATTTTCTCCTCACCCACAGAGGTTCCTTTACACTATTAGGACAAGCACTCCGCTAATCTGATCCCCGATGCATCGCCACTTGATGTTCCCATACCTCGTGCCACTAAAAATATAGAATCCACACATTTACTATCTGAAGCAACCAAATTTATTGAACACATCCAACACATCTGCCAACATTTCCATGACATCATGGATAAATCCAACACCAAGTTCAGCAGAATTTGCTTCTCATGGAGGAGCTTAACGCAATGGGACCATTTCTTCCTAAGGAGGGAGGAATTTTCCAGGTGGATATTGGTGGCCACCCACCTATTCCATTTGGACTTGCACCATCATTTCATTCAGTTTTTCAGTGTCAACACAACTTATTAGTTTTAGCAGCTTTCCAGGTCATGAACTTCCAAAGCCGTTTTGGGGCACTAATGATCTAGGTGGATATTGGTGGCCACCCACCTATTCCATTTGAACCCCCAACATCAGTTCTTTCAGTTTTTCAGTTTCAACACAACTTACTATTTTTAGCAGTTTTTCAGGTCTTGAACTTTCAGAGCCGTTTTGAGGCCCTAAACAACGTTTTTTTGGAAAACCGAGAGCAACATGGTTGTATAGAACGATGTTTCTCACACCAAAAGTAGTAGTCCTTGGATAGATATTTCTAACAAGGTATTTATCGCGTTAAAGGAAGATCATATGCCAAAGTTACTTTCCCGGGAAGATTGATGTACCAATTTACCCAAGCGGGGCCCACAATTTTGGTGCTTCATCTCCTAGGGTTAGTTTTTTGGATGTTTAGGGTTTTCTATTGTTTCTCAACAATAAATAGGCCTCCAAGACTCATTGTAACATAGTTCAGAGGCCTGTATCCACCACATCGCTTCTCAGAGATAAGCTACCAATGCCCTAGCTAGTTTATTTTCATTATGTCTAAAAACATATTTATATTATTTGATATTAATGAAATGAAGTATTATTTTTGTTGCATCTCTATGTTTATGTATATTTTGGTATTTTATTGTGCTCTTGCATAAATCCGAATCATGGCCATTATACTAATTCACCCCTTATTAATATAGTCAAAATCCAAACTTACCTACACAAATATATATTTAAACTCACTTGATTTGTATTAACAAAGAGTTATTCCTTGGGATGAAATTTTCATAATGGCATGGGTCACAGGTCTAGGTGAGGTGGGAACTTTGATGCCTTGGAATATTGGTTATATAGGATAATCTGGTTCCATGTTTAGGATGAATTTTTTGGTTTCCATCCTTCCCCAAAGAGCCATTAAGTTGGCTCCACTTCCTTCCTAGCACTCTTCTCATTTTTGTGGGACTTGTGCAATGGATTAGAGAACAAAGGTCCTTAGTTACATGATTTCTTCCAACTTGCATCGATTGTCTTGCATTCCCCATTGATTTCGCTGGATTTCATTGAAGAAGGAAATTACATCATTTATATTTGCATATCTTTTCCTTGAAATCTATTGTAAAAGAGTATTCAATTCCCAGTGTAGATTAAGAATGTGCATATACTAGTTTCTCTGCCCCTAGAAGTTATGACTCTAAAAAAGCCTATTAGTCCCAACAAACCTGTTGTTTTAGCCAATTTATATTTTTTTGAGTTCCGGGTGAGTTTTCTACCTGTAGTAGTTGTGTTATGCACCCGAGTCTCAGCACAAGGCCTACTATTTTTCCGGTGCTCCTCATTCCCCTAGTAATTTCTTCCATGCTGGAAAGGCACAAGGTCCACACTAGCAACCAATCACCACAAAAGCCAAGCTAGCCAACTTAACAAGTCACTAGTTTCCACAACAAAGATTATCCCTTGGGCATATAAATAAGAGAATGAGGAAAAATAAGAACATATTTCTCCCCCTTCACCAAGATGAATGACACAACCCAACCAGACTACACTCGCCTTGCAAACAAAGGGGCAGATAGGAATACAAGGAAACCACAAACAAGCCCGTGGAAATGCAAGTTTGAAAGAAATAATGATGAATGTATTTGAGCCCATGAAGAGGAAATTAGTCTAGATAGACCAAAAATTGAGAGAGTGAGACAACCAAAAAAATCCCACCATTTCCTAACAAAAATTGAAGAAAAGGCGAGATGTTCAAAATTATGTTATCAAAACTTCATAGAAGAGCAGAAGGAAGATCTCTCTACAAATTAAATCCCAAGTCTACCATTTTGTATAGCCACCATTCTAGAGTTAAGACTATCTAAACAACCTGGGCAAAAATCTAATTCAAAAGCCCAAAAAATTTAAAATCAACAACATAGGCTCCACCCTTGTTGCAACCTTTTACTTAATATAAATCTTTTCCCAACCTTAATATTTTTTCACCATTTATTATATATTTTCCATAAATTTTCATCATCAATACATTAATGTCAATGGCACATCGATGCTACAAATAATGCATATATAATTTTTTATTATAATATGCAACAACCTCCATTCCCATAAACGGTCTCCACAAAATTGGTTAATAGAAACTTTATTTTATATTTTTCACTTTCATGAAAATAGGTCTTCTATTTCACAATTACAGCACCAGCGTTCCATTAAATGTAAATGCTCATGAATTTCATCTTAAAACAATGGGGAACAAATCTTTCATTGGACTTTATTTGCATTCCAATGTTATCATATAGATGCTTTAACTAAATCATGGAGTACTACTGTACTAGTAATATTGTTGTGTTTATGCAGTATACGCACTGCTAATTGATAAATGCGAATAAAGATATTTCATTTTTATGTACATATTGCAAACTATTAGTACTCCTTTTGCTTCCTGGACATTGTTTTGATTCACCCAGCCCTCCTATGTCCATCCATAATCTTTATTTTTGATTTAGTAGAATAGCGGTTTTAAATTAATCATTAAAATTATGGCCATAATAAATAAACATTTAAATTAAGAAGATTTAATTATAATTTCAAACATTTTAATTCCTTTTTATCATTAAAATGCATGTATTAATAAATAAACATTTAAGTTAAGAAGATTTTTAATTATAATTTCAAACATTTTGATTTTTTTTATCATTAAAATACATGTATTAGGTTTATTATTAAATTTATAAGATGTTGAGGGATGACATGTGCATGTAGAAGTGTTATTCATGATTTTAGATGAGAAAATAACTCTAGTTTGCATGAGAAAATTTTCTTCTTTGCTATTGGTTTGATTTAACTAGTACTAGTGTTAATCTATAATTATTATTTTTATTTAGTAGAATAAGGTTTTAAATTAATCATTAAAACTATAGCCATAATAAATAAATAAATTATACGATGTAATGAGTGCTAAGTGGACTATTCAAAAATCATGAGAAATTAGTTAGTTATAGCTACCTCTCATAGAAATGGTCATAGATGAATGACTTACTTAACTCATTTGAATCCCAAAAAATGATATCTAATTTAGTTATTATAATTTCAAACATTATCTATTTATAGTTAATTTACTATTAAAACACATGTATTAGGGTTATTATTAAATGTATAATATTTTCAAAAATGACATACGCATGTAAAGGTGTGGTCTATGGTTTTAGTTGAAAAAAAAACTCTAATTTGTATGAAAATATAGAAATGTTACCAAAAAAAAATAAAGCCAAAGTTTTTTTTTTATATTATAGGGTATGAAGATTTTCACCCAAGCCATGAAAGAAAATATCTTAATAAGTTGAGATTCACTCCATATTATCAATGTATTGTTAATTGAGGGTGTAATTTCTTCTCCATCTTTAAAAAGATACATTCATAGAATCAATTCTCTAATAAATAAGTTTAACACTATCATGTTAATGCATGTCCTTCAAGTAAAAAATATAGAAATAATATCATGGAAAATGAATGGGTAAATGGAATCTTAAAATTACAAAACACTAAGGAGTTCCATCCACTATGATGAAGTCACATGATGAATTATATCCTAATGAATTTAATGAAAGAGGGAGACTTACCAGTCTTTATCTATGCCATGGATACCTCATCTACCTCATGTATTTCCAAAGAAAATGATAATAGGGGCATTTATGGTACTTAGACCTCTAAAAGGGTACTTTTTTATACTAAAGGTCAACCATTCAAAGCCTTGACTTGTAAAAGCTCTATTAGAATTTGATTTAATTTACAAGGTTATTTTGTCCATTCCAGCACCTTTGGTAGAAGTACCTAAAGCCATGCTACTTCTTCTTTAGGTAAAATAGAGACCTATATATTCTATCTCTCATCTCATCCGCCTTTACCAAATTCTTATCTTCAAATTGGGTGTTCTTGATTTCTAGACTAGTTGGAATTTTGTTTTGAACATAATAAAACTCATATCTATATCTATTGTTTTGAAATAGTTTCTCATACTTTCATTGTTTAACTCAAGAGAAACTTTGAGGTCTTTATAAGGCCATCACCAATATAAGTATATAGTAGATGTCACTCATTCTACTTCTTTACATGTATTGTGCTAATGTAATTAGGAAACTATCCGCATTTCTCTCTTTTTTACCACTAACTTATTAAGATTGTCATTTAGGTTTAAAATCATTTCAAACATATATATAAGACTTCACTTCATGGTGAAAATTCAGATAAAATAAAAACTATACAATTCCTTAACAATTTTTTAAAAGTCAGAAAAATTTGTAAACATAATCAATAAAATTATATTATATTTATCAACTATTTAATTGGTATTAAGATGCTATCACCAAACCTAACACTAGACCCCAAATGCTAACGTTATAAACCAGCTAAATTCTTTAATCAACATGTAATCATAATTAATGCAACAATAAACATCATTTTTCTATTGAAATAAACTAATAATATTAATGTTATTTTGTTATCGATTACATACTTCTAGGCTAGTGTATAACAATGTGCTAGTAAAAACATTGAATTAGGAAATTCTATCATAGAAGAAAAAAATGGTGTACCTTTGTGTATGGGATGAACATAGTTCTTTTGACTCATTATAATATAACTATATGATTCGAGAGAAACTAAGATAATTAATAATGTTCAAAATAAGCAATATTCCAAAGTTGAAATGACTTGTCAATTTGTTAAGCCATTTTTTACATTTAAGGGGTAGATCTCAAAAAAAAAAATGTAAACGTAAACTTAAAAATTTAACATGTATTAAGGTAGATCTCAAGTAAAAACGCAAATATAAATGTAAAAAATTAATATATAATTTTTAATTTAATGTTGTTCCATTTAAAAATCAATATTTACTCTAGAGGTATGGTAAATAAATAAAAATATTTAAAAAATAGAGGTATGGTAAATAAATAGAACATATTTTTTATATTTACTCCAAAAATCTCTTTATATTACAAAAACACAAAAAAAGAGGTTTTATTTAGTTGAAGTCTATAGGACAAATACCACTGGACAAATTATTATTAATACCATGGGCTAAGTACCATATTTATAAAATAGGAATGCTAAATAACTAAATATATAATAGGTATAAAGAGATATGGTAAATAAATAAAAATGTATCAAATAGGATTAGAAATCGATATCTAATTATATACCAAGCCGATGGGTCAAATACCATGGTGAACCAAATAGGTATGACAAATAAATAAAAAATATTTAATTCTATTTACTCCATAAACCTATTTATATTTATGAACAAACAAAAAATAGTTTTTAATTAGGTGAAGCCTATGGGCCAAATATCGTGGACCAAATTATTATTAATACCGTGCAAAAAGAACATTTTTAACCCTAATATTAATATTAAAAGGTTAATATTAGTATTATTATTAAATCTAATATTCATATTAATATAATATAATATTAATATTATTAAATTTAATAATTTTAGATCAATACAACATTAAATTTGTTATATTATAATATATATTAATATATCTGATATATATACTAACTCTAGATATCTAAGGGAGGGAAGAACAAATACATAGATTGATAGAGGTGGGGAGATAAGGGGAGTGACAAGGGAGAGATGAGGAGAGATGGAGATAAATTGCAGGAAAGGGGAGAGTAGGAATAAAGAGAGAGAGAGAGAGGGAGAGAAGTGAGAAAGGTAGAGAAGGGTAAGAGAGTGAGAGGGATATAGGGAGTGAGATATTGAGAGGATTGGAGGGTAGAAAGAGAGAGAGAGAGAGATAGATGGGGGAAGAGAGAGGGAGGTAGGAGAGAAAGGGAGAGAGAGGACTTGAGAGAGAGGGAGGGAGAGAGAGATGGAGTTGGAGGGGGAGAAATCGAGGGAAGAAGAAATACATAGAAAGTGAGAAGTGGAGAGAGAGAGGGAGTGAGAAGGGATAGATGGAGAGAGAGTGTGTATGTTTAGGTGTGAGATAAAGAGACTTGAAGAAGGAGATATGGAGACAAGGGCGAAAGAATGATAGAGAAGGAGGAATGGATGGTTATAGTAACATAGTTGGAGAGAGGAAACTATTGAATGAGTGTCAAAGTATAATAAATTGAACCAAAGATAATAATTAAATTTTGACCAAATCTCATGAAAAATAAATTAATTTAATATGTGAAATAAGAAAAAAGTGGAAAATGAAATTATAAAATAATTAATTATGGATTAAGATATTAAGAATGGTTGAAAATTGATTGAAGGAAAGAGTAAAAACCCTAAGAGCCGATGCCTCCTCCATGGATTCCTAGGGTTTCTCCAACCCTACAATGGGAGTCGTCTGGGCTCCTCCCCTCCCTCTTGGTGGAAACACTCTGCTCGTAGGGTTCAGCTGTCTTAGCTCTCATTGTCGCTGGTAATTGGGACTCCAGAAGGGGGGGTAAGTGCACCCTCCCCCCCACCCAAAGGTAAAATGAAAAGCAGTGAAAACGCGCCCCTCAATGGTCAGACCGTGCCCTCTGAACCTGCAGGTTCACAAGAAGACCCATCATCCGAACAAAATGAAAAAACGAAACAAAACGAAAAAACGGAACAAAGGAAGGTCTCTTCCTCCACATGCATTATGATTGCTACAGAATGGCCCAAAATATACCTTCCTACCCACTGTATCAACGCTAGAATACAGTTCATGAAGGACCATTCCCTCATTGGAAATTTTATCAGCTTTTGGCCCACTAAGAAAGTGCTCCAAGGGTGGATCATTTCCAAATGGAAGCCCAAAGGGCACGTCACCCTTCAGCTAGAACCAAAAGGCTTCTTCAATGTCATATTCAACTGCATTGATGACATAATTCACATCATGGATGGCTGACCATACTTCTTCAACTCTGTGGGGCTTTTATTGCGGGACTGGGTTGAAATATTCAACCCAGACAAGGAGGACTTCAACTAGGCTCCAGTATGGATCCAGATGTATTCTCTTCCTCAAGGCTACTGGGATGGGGAATCCCTAAAATACATAGGAAACAACCTCAGAGAATTGATTAAGGTAGCAGAATAAACTAAGCTCAACCGATACATTTCTTATGCCATAATATGCATCTACATGCACCTAGCCAAAGCTCTCCTGGACTCGGTAAGTCTTTTCCATTATGAATATGAATGGGTCCAAACTATTGATTATGAACATGTGCCTTTTCACTGCCACGAATGCCACGAGCATGGAAATCTCTTTAGGGACTGCTCGCTCAATCAAATTCCTAAACCCCCTGGCTCAGATAACACTGATCTTGAAGGCTTCACCAAGGTTCCCAGTTGCAAGAGGCATGCTAGAAAATCCACCTCTGCCCCCAAAGCCTCTCGCCCCTCAACTAGAAATAGCTTTGACATTCTCATGAACCAATCCACATTGGAAGGCAAAAATTCTCTTCAAATCCCCGAATCCTCCAAATTTTACATTCATGAGCAAAACTAGAACTCTCCTCCTATTACCTCCTCCCCCCACCCCCCCCCCCCTCCTCCTCAAGCCAATCAATCCCAAGCTCATCAAAAAGGTCAATCCAACAAAGTTAAATCAACAGATATCGAAAACTCATCCCTCATGGATGTATATGGAAAACATCCCCAAGAAGCACAGGAAGAAGGCACTAAAGCAGACATGGACCCACCCTCCCACATGGAGGAAGAACCCGAAAGTATTGATTTTGAAAATCTGGACATCCTAGGACTGGAGATGGCATGTAAAAATCGTGAATGCCACAAGATCCCACCCAGGCAAATTGAAAGTCCAGAATTAGCTCTCTCCAGAGTACAGAGAATCCGATCTCTAGGCATACAGGCATGAAACCTATTGAATTCCAAAAGTATCTTGAAGGAGTCGCAGAAAAGAAGGCGATGCATAGATATACATCAAACCATTATTCTGGGAGAAATACTAGTTGAATTGGGGCGATACCCCAAACTAACCAAATTATATTGGGAAATCCCCCATAGTTCTCAATGAAGCTCACCTCATGGAACATTCGAAGGCTCAATATCCCCGCAAAGCACCAAATGATCAAAAACAAAATCATGTAAGACAAACCTACCATTTTCTTCATGCAAGAAACCAAATGTACTAGTACTACTCTGAAGTCAATCATTACCAGACTCTGGCAAGGTTGTAATACCACTACGGTTGATGTTATATGAGCCTTAGGAGGGCTAGCAATTTCCTAGAACCCCCTCCTCATCTCCTTGACTGACATCCATGCCTCTCACAACTTCATTCAAGCCTCCTTCCATCTAATATGCACCAACATCCACGGCCACATTACTAATGTTTACTTTCCTCAACCCTCAGCCTAGAAAATAGCTATTTTAATTTCCATAGAGATCCTAAATTCCCAATGTCACCATCCCTTTTGGATCATTGGAGGTGACTTTAACATGATCACTAATATAGAAGAAAAAAAAGGAGGGCACCCCAAACTAGAGGCCGATAAAATTAGTTTCAAAGAATTCATTCAAAGAAACTGGCTGATAGACCTTCCATCTTCCAATGGCATCCACACCTGGAACAACCACAGGAGAGGTTCTCAACAGATAACTTCAAGGTTTGACAGATTGCTCATATCGGTTAACACAATTCATCTTGGAGGAGACATTTACTCATCCATCCTGCCTGCTTCAGGCTCTGATCATTGGCCTATCCAACTACAATGGTCTCGCCCTGGGGTTGCGAGAAAAAAGCCTTTTTTCTTTGAGAAATTATGGTTCTCTCATCTGGGATTAAAAGAACTGGTCACTTCTTGGCGGAGCAGTTTTACACCACCAACAGGATCCAAGATGTACCAATTCCAAGAGAAGTTAAAGTTTCTTAAAACATTTCTCAATAGGTGTAACCACTCCTTTGGTAACATCTTTCAAAATAAAAAATAATTGGAACATCAAATGGCGGATATGCAGTTGTGCATCATATAAGAAGGCAGATCGGAGGCTCTTGTGCACTAAGAAAAAGACCTTATGACCTTCCTGGAAGATCACAGAATTCAAGAAGATATTCTTTGGAAGAAAAAAATCCAGAATATGATGGCTCAAAGAGGGTGAGAAGAACACCAAATTCTTCCACCGCTCCACTATTCAGTGGCACATGCACAATCGAATCGCCATCCTCAATAATAACCAAGGGGACAAGCTTGAGGACCATGAGGACATAGAACAAGAGCTTCTCAACTACTTTAAGGACACCCTCCAGGATCCTCATGGAAATCGAAAACCTGCAATCAACAAAATTACACAGCATATCCCTAAGCTCATAACCGAGGAGCAAAATCAAATGCTACTTAAACCAGTATCACTGCAAGAAGTAGAACTGGCCATGGCACAACTCAAAGATGGTAAAGCACCCGGTCGAGATGGTCTAACCTCTAATTTTTTCCAATTATTTTTCGAAAACGTCAAAATGGAAGTCTAGGACTTGGTTGAGAGGTCCATAAGCATGCACTAGATCCTTCCATCCCTCAATGCCACCTTTCTTGCTCTCATTCCTAAAGAAGAGCACATTGTCACTCCCAATAAGTACAAACTGATCACCCTATGCAATGTCATCTACAATCTCATCTCCAAAGTGATCGTAAATAGACTTAAACCCCTCCTCCCTCTTCTCATATCTCCAGAACAAACAGGATATGTGGAGGGTCATCAAATTCTAGATGATATCATTCTCATGCATGAAGTTTCCCATTCTCTAAAATCACCGAAAAAGGCAGGTATGCTCCTCAAAATTGATCTCTCTAAAGCTTTTGATAAACCCAGTTGGGATTACATTAATCAAATGCTCTTAGCTTTTGGCTTCAGCCCAACTTGGACCAGATGGATCTTGAGTCTCATCTCTTCCCCCTTCTTCTCCATTCTTGTCAATGATGCCCCCTCTCCCCCTTCTCCCCCTCCAGAGGAATCCACCAGGGTGACCCACTCTTGTCCTTTCTATTTGTCCTTATGGCAGAAGGCCTAGGACGTCTCATCCAACATGCCACCAATTCCCATACTCTTAAAGGGTTAATCATTCACAAAAACCCCCCCATAACTCATCAACAATTCATTGATGAAAACATGTTGTTTGGCCAACCCTCTATTCAAGAATCCAACACCTTCAAAGTTCTGCTTGATTTCTTTTCTGAAGCCTCTGGTACCACCATTAATGCTAAAAAATCCCAGATATTATTTTTCAACACCCCAGCCATCACTCAACGCAACATAGCCAGAATTTTGGGCTTCTCCATTGCCACTCTTCCTTCCAAGTACCTTGGAGCTCTGCTCATTGACTCCACCATCAAACACTCCTCTTGGAAAGAACTCTTGGACAAGCTTGAAGCCAGAATGTCATCCTGGACACACAGAAATCTCAACATTGTTGGCCGTCTTGTACTGATCAAAGATATCCTTCAATCCATGCCCCTTTATATTTTCTCTGTGCTCGCCGCCCCCAAATGGGTCCTCAAAAGCATAAAAAAATTTCAAACGAACTTTCTGTGGGGCAGTAAAGGAGAAAACAAAAAATGGTCCCTTGTGAAATGGATTGAGGTTTTCACTCCTAAGATGGATGGGGGCTTGGGGCTGAGGGATACGAGCCACAACAATGTTGTAATGGGAGCACACATCTGGTGGAAATGGATATCTAAACCCAACACCCCATGGGTACTGCTTTGGGCTTCCAAATATGCTGACAACTGACCTAAGGAGGATCTAATTAGATATGATCCTGAGGAAATGGGCTCTCTAATATAAAATTCCGCCAAGCAGCATTGTGCTATAATCCAGGAGCACAACTTTTGGGAAGTACGCTAAGGGGCCCACGCCCATTTATAGGAGGATTCATGGGAATAAATGCCCAAGTTGGCCGCGCTCTTTCAAAAACCCAGATGGAAAGCTGCCCTAAATACAAGGGAGAATAATCAAGTAAATTATTTTTGGGCGCCCTCCCCTAAAAACCACTACTATCAATGGCTCCCTTCTTGATAGTGGCAGGAAAATTAGTATTAGGAAAGTCATGAAGATATTGATGAGGAATTAAATAAAAGGAAAATTAGATGCACGGAAGACTAGGACATCCTCCAATGGGGCTACATAATGCAGGGAACCTTCCCCACTCGGGAAGCCTACCAACTACTCTACCCCAATACTCAGAATCCATCTGATGCCATATGGACGCAGATATGGATACCTAGTATTTGTCCTAAAATCTCCACGTTCCTATGGCTTCTTAGTAAGCATAGGATCCTGAATTGGGACAAAATTATTAAAAGAGGCTTCATAGGCCCCTCACGATGCCCGAATTGTCTCCAGCAGGTTGAAACCATCAATCATATTCTAGATACTGACCCTATAGCCAACACCCTGTGGGACATTGTAGCCATCCATTGCAGAAGAACCGACAGGATTAAAGGAGATGTCACTAGCTCCATCCACCATTGGCAGATCGATCCCTTCAGTAGCAAGCTCCTCAATTCTCTCTGGACCCTCCTTCCAGGGCTCATCCTTTGGACAATCTAGAAAGAAAGGAGCATATGCATCTTCAAAGATCAATCTATACCTCAAGAAATCATCTGGACCAACTTGTGTAACAATCTAAAGGAGACCCTTGCCCTGCACCACTGGCAAGACTCGGATATCCCCGATCACCCTCCGGAGAGCATAATATGGGCGAATTGGAACCTCTGTGTACCCTGTCATCTTGTAGATAATATTCCTCCCTCTCGCCCTCCTGACTCGCCTAGCACTTGGAGTCCCCCTCCCAATGGCATACACAAGCTAAAATTTGATGGCACTTCCAAGGGAAATCCAGGTGAAATCGGTTTTGGTGGGATATTTAGAGATTCAGAAGGGAAAACCCTCATCAGATTCTTTGGTTCCATTGGATGGGACACCAATAACTTTGCTGAATTGGAAGGGCTCATTCAAGGTTTTCATCTAGCCCAGGATCACAACTTCTTCCCATTAGAATTTGAAGGAAATTCTCAAGTCATCATCAACATTGTTCATCACCTTCTCTCTGTAGCCTCAGCCTCCAAACTCTCCAAAAGCTAGCGACTAGAAACTTTCTTTGAGAATATTGAGTGTTGGATGCAGATTCATAATTCCATTACCTTCAAGCATGTTTAACATTCAGCCCACAAGGTTGCAGATCTTCTGGCTAACAAAGGGGTTGACCACAACTCACCCTATTCTTGGGTCACCTCTCCAACATTGATGATGAATCCCTCCTCTCAGCATGCACTCAGTTGGTGCACAAAGACTTTCATCCCCCAGATGTGGGTGCCTTTTCAAACGTTTAACATGGCTTCTCCTCCACGTGGTAGCTGGCACAGCCACATGGCTGCACATGGCTCACATGAGGGAGCTTTTAAGGCTTGCCGCTACCACCCCAGTGCCATTACTCACCCTCCTGCCTCCGAAATTTACAATTGTCCTTGCACATGCCTGATTCATTATTTCATGGCCTCTAGTGATGCAATTCCCTCAGTTTTTTCATTCCGCTGCTCAGTTCAGTTGGCTTTCCCCTGTGTTACACGTTCGGCCCTTCATCCCTTGCCCTTTCTCCCACTTAAGGCCTCCTTCCTTCTTTTTGTTCACAATTTTTCTTGCCATCCTTTCTCGCATGAGCAGTCTGACCCCTCCATGTCTCGTCGTCACAGAATGAGGTGTCGACGGGGCCGTGGATGCAGCCTACCCTCTCGCTCTCCTATTCCCCTTCGCGAAGACTGCCCTGTTGAGCTCACACTCAATGTGAATTCAAAGAGGCTCCGGACCAGCAACGAGTTTCAGCCCTCATTTTGCTGCGCCTCCCTAATGTCCCAACCATCTCCTATGGCTCAGGGTCTCAGAAACGAATGAGGAAATCCACCATGACGCCTTCCTATTTCTAGCAACCCAAAAAAATGGTGGCTCTTCCCACAAAATATGCAACGAACTCCTTGGACAGTGACCGCAGCGACAGCTCCGCTGAGGATGAAAATGTTGCAGCTTCAGGTGCATGCTCTTCCTCCACACCAGAGCTGACTACCCAACTTTCGATGTAGGATAACAAAACCTCAAAATATTATGGTTGCTTCATTGTCGAAGATCCACCTCCTGAAGACATGAAGAATGACACGCCACGGAAGAAATAGTGCCACGGGGTGTCTCACCTCTGCTAGTAACAAATCCACTACAACATTTTTGCTTTACTTTTTTTCTGCATAGTTTGTTTAAAATTTGGATGATTATGCTTTGTGTTGGTTTCCCCATCTGGGGTAGCACTTCTACTGAGACCTGGTATAATTTCTAGGCTGGTTTCCCCAACAGGGGTAGTCCCAATTTTTCTTTTTTGAACTCTTTCCCTGCTTGAATTGGCTAGTATAGCAGTTCTGGCAGGAATGTTTTGAAATGTACCTACTTTGTACCATATAATAGAAATTAGACTTAGAAAAAAAAAAGGTTGAAAATTTATAAGAATTAATAATTAATTATTTGAAAAAGATTAATTATTAGAATTCAACAATTTTTTAATAATACAGTCAAACAAAAAGGTTACTTAAGTATTATTTTAAATTTATAATTTAAATTAATTTAAAGATTATAAAATTTTGATATAATTAAATTTAAAATTAAAATCTGATATAATTTAAACTAATATTCAAACATTAAATTAGATATATGAATTAGAAAATATTTTTTTAACTTAGAATAAATATTTTTGGAAAATTTAATAAGGGAGGTGAATTACAATGCTATATATACATATATATATATATATATATATATATATATATATATATATATATATATATATATATATATATATATATATATATATATATATATATATATATATATATATATATATATATATATATATATAGATATATATATAATATTTAAATAAATAGAATGATGAATGATTCAACAACTGCAAGGGGGTCGATTGAAAAATTGGTAATAGGAAGTCGAAGTTCAAATTATTAGTGGGAAATATGGTGGATGACGTGCTTCCATGATTGGCTAAGTCTATATACATCCTCTCTATTAAAATTATTAGGGTTCTTCTCAATTTCCAAGGCTTCTCGGATAACCCGAGAGTTATAAAATGGAACCGAGGCTAGTATTTTTTAATGATCAAACCAAATAATATGTTTGTACTTAAAAGAGTGCTCAGTGATGGTATATTTTTCTAGAAAGATGTGGTTTGTATCCTCTATGTGCTCTTTTAGCCACAATTTGAAAGGATGACCATTTTTTCCAATATAGGACTTCCCGCATGAATATTGAATTTCATAGACCCCTGATCCTTGCATCGGTTCTGATTTGTCTTTCGCTGACCGGAATAATTTCTTGAGGGTTTTATGGGGCTTGAAAACAATTTTAGCGTTCTTTTTGGCCAATATCTTCACTATAATATTTGTGATACCTTTAATGTAAGGGAGCATGACTTAGCCACAAGATGGAGAGGGATCATGATTAGACAATCTAGGGTGAGAAATAATTTGAAAGTATTTTTTGATTTGAGTGGAAAAGTAGCCATTGGCTTTGAAGGCTTGTAAAAAATGAGATTTTCAGTTAAAAGGAATTGAGGAGTAGAGATTTTTAGAGCTCTAGATATGAGGGTTTTAAGAACACTCGACTTTTGGGCAGGGTGGTGATGAGAAAGAGCATGAAGATAACAGTTAGTGTGAGTATTTTTCCTATATAGTTGATGGGAGAGAGATCGATTTGGAAGATGGGTAACAAGGAAATCCAGTGAAGGAAGGTATTTATTATATTCATTTTCCATAGTGAATTGAATATAAGAAGAAATACTATTAAGATGAGAGTGAAAGGCATCGAGCGCAGGTCGACTGTGTTTCCATATTACAAATGTGTCATCAACAAATTAGAACCAAGACTTTGGTTTGAGATTCCAAGAGTTCAGGAAAATGGCTTCAAAGTGTTCCATAAAGATGCTAGCAACTACTGAAGATAGAGGGGATCCCATAGTTGTACCTTCATTTCATTCATAGATGGTACCTTTGAATGGGAAAAAGGTGTAAGTGAGGCAGATTTGGATAAGGTTTAGGATTTCAACATATACTAAATCAGAGATCAACTTTAAGACTTTAGGCACCAGGATTTTTGTGAAAAGAGACATGATGTCAAAGCTGACCAATAATTCATTTTCATCAATCTAGTTGTTTTTGGTTTTTTGAATGAAATCATAAGAATCTTTAATAAAATACGGAGAGGAGCCCACAAATTGTTGAAGATTAGTGGCTAAATAACGACTCAAAGCATGTGTGGGAGCTCCAATAGAACTAATAATGGGACAATGGTGAACTCCTTTCTTATGGATTTTAGGTTTCCCATATATTTTCGAATTTTGGGGGGTGTAGGAAATAAGTCTATGTTGAATGGAGGATGGTAAAGAGGAAGATTTTATGACAAGGTGATTAATGGAGGATAAGGGCTTCTTGGAGAGTATTTTATATGATGAAGAGGCTAAGAGATCCATCATTTTGTATTCATAGTCTACCTTATTCATAATTAAAGTATCATTTCCTTTATTAACTTTGAGGAAAAGGATTTTGGGATTATCATTGAGACATTTGATGGCTTGGACCTCATCTTTAGAAATATTAGGCTTAGGAATTTTAGCACGATGAAGAATCATACCATAGTCTTGACGAACTTCTTCATCCAAATGTGAAGGAAGTTTTTGAGCAATAAGCTTGATTGAACACAAAATCTCTTTGAATGGAATCTTGTGAGGAGAAAGGGCGAATTTGAACCCTTTTTTGAGAAGATAAAGGGTGGAGGGATCAATAATAATAGAAGAAATATTCACAATAGAAGAGGGAATAGAGATGGGGGGAGATGGAGAGGAGCTATGACAATAAGAAGAGGAGGAAGATTTGGAAAATGAGGAAATATAAATTCGGGAAGAATCAAGTAGAATATTGTTTTAATCATTCGAAACATTTGAAAGAGAGGAGGTACGACAATGACTAATGTGAGGGTTTTTATTATTATTAATGGGTATTTGGTTAAAAATTAAATTAGAAGAATCGAATTTAGAAAAGGAATCCAATTTCTCAGCCTAGATCCTCCAATCTTGATCCCTCTTCATCTTGTGGTAAATTCATGCTCCCTTACATTAAAGGGACCACAAATCTTCTAGTGAAGATCTTGGCCAAGAAGAACATTAAAACCGTTTTCAAGCCTCGTAAAACCCTCAAGCAATTATTTCGTTCTACCATGGACTAATAAGACCCGATGAAAGGATTAGGTGTCTATTAAATTCCATATTCATGTGGAAAGTGTTATATTAGCCAAACTGGTCTTCCTTTCAAATCTAGGCTAAAAGAGCACATAGCGGATAAAAATCGCAATCGTCTAGCAAAATCAGTCATCGTCAAGCACTATTTTAAGTCCAAACATATGATTCAGTTATATCATTCAAAAATCCTAGCCTTGGTTCCATTATATAACTCTCAGGTTATCTGAGAAGCCTTGGAAATTGAGAAGAACCCTAATAATTTTAAAAGAAAGGATAGATATAGAATTATCCAATCATGGAATCCTGTCATCCGCCATATTTCCCATTGATAATTTGAACTAAGACTTCCTATTACCAATTTTTTAGTCAAATCCCTTGTGGTTTTTGAATCATTGATCATTCTATATATATATATACTTGAGTGGGCCTAATGGTTAAGAGCATGGGTTTCCTCCTAGGAGGTCACAGGTTCAAAACTAGAGAGGGTAGAGTGTGTATGCCTTCGTAGAATTACAATCAAATAGTGTTGAGGAGGTGGATCCCTTGTCCCACAAACAAGGGGGTCTCATCTGGCTTGGTCATGACCTTAAAATTGGATAATATATATATATATATATATATATATATATATATATATATATATATATATAAACCTCAATTATCTTTCTCTTTTGGTTAATTTTTCCAAAAATATTTATTGAGTTAGGAAAATATTTTCTAATTCATATATCTAATTTAATGTTTAATTCTTGGTTTAAATTAAATTTTAAATTACATAAATTTTAATTCTAACTTAAATTATATCAAAATTTTATAGTCTTTAAATTAATTTAAATTATAGATTTAAAGTAATTCTTAACTATCCTTTTTGTTTGACTACATTATTAATTAATTGTTGAATCCTAATAATTATTGTTTTTCAAATAATTAATTATTAATTCTTATAATTTTTCAACCATTCTTAATATCTTAATCCATAATTATTTATTTTATAATTTCATTTTCCACTTTTTTCTTATTTCACATATTAAATTAATTTAATTTTCATGAGATTTGGTGAAAATTTAATTATTATCTCTCGCTTAATTTATTCTACTTTGACCTTTCGGAACAGATAATAGCTTATTTTTTCTTTATAATTTGCCTTCCAACACTTGTTCATGAAAAGTTGGACCGATTTTGAATCCATTACATAGTTCTCCTATGGAAATTTCTAACAATATGAAGAGGTTTACGAACACACAAAAAAGAGGTATAGTAAATAAATAAAAATATAAATAAACCAGAGGTATGATAAATAAACAAAACCTCTTTTTATACTTACTCCAAAGGAATGGCAAATAAATAAAACCTCTTTTTATACTTAATCCAAAGATATGGTAAATAAATAAAATAGAGCTACGGTAAAGAAATAAAACTTATTTTTATATTTATTCCAAAAAGTTCCTCTTTATATTTACAAAAACTCAAAAAAAAAGTTTTATTTAGGTGAAGCCCATGGGCCAAATACCATGGACCAAATTATTATTAATACCATGCAAGAAAAAAAATATTATTAACCCTGATATTAATATTAAGCGATTATTATTATTATTATTATTATTAAACCTGATATTCATATTAATATATTATAATATCAATATTATTAAATTTAAAAACTTTGGACTAATACAATATTAAATTTGTTATATTATAATATATTATAATATATCATGATATATACTAACAAAGACATAAAGTGATAGAGGTGGAGAGATAGGGGGAGTGACAAGGGAGAGATGGAGATAAATTGAAGGAACGGGGAGAGGAGGAATGGAGAGAGAGAGAGAGAGAGAGAGAGAGAGAGAGAGAGAGAGGAGTGAGAGAGGTAGAGAAGGGTAAGAGAGGGAGAGGGAGACATAAATATGTA
Source organism: Pinus albicaulis (assembly GCA_034641835.2). NCBI lineage: Eukaryota > Viridiplantae > Streptophyta > Pinopsida > Pinales > Pinaceae > Pinus > Pinus albicaulis. The sequence goes on along the minus strand of CM076578.1, from coordinate 1,190,779,799 downwards.
GGTGGAAGAGAGAAGGAGAGATGAAGTGAGATAATGAGAGGATTGGGGAGAGAGAGAGAGAGAGATGGGGGAAGAGAGGGGGAGGTAGGGGAGAAAGGGAGAGAGAGGAAGGACGAGAGAGAGGACTTGACAGAGAGGAGGAGAGAGGGATGGATAGAGAGGGAGGGAATAAGAAATTCATAGAGGGTGAGAAGTGGATAGAGAGAGAGGGAGTGACAAGGGATATACATAGAGTGTGTGTGTGTGTGTGTGTGTGTGTTTAGGAGTGAGATAAAGAGGAAAAGAAGGAGAAATGGAGACAAGCGAGGAGAGAAGCAGAGATAAGTAGAATGGGCAGATATAGTAACATAGATGGAGGGAGAGAGGGATAGAGAGAGAGAGAGATAGATATGGAAGAAGGACGATATAGAGGACTTGAGAGAGAGGAAGAGAGTGATGGGGGATGATAGAGGATTGGAGGTCAGAGAGAGAGAGAGAGAGAGAGTGATGGGGGAAGAGAGAGGGATGTAGGAGAGAAAGGGAGAGAGATGAAGGATGAGAGATAGGAGGAGAGAGGGTTGGATAGATAGATGGAGTTTGAATGGGAGAGAGGGAGGGGAGAAAAAAGACACAGAGAGGAAGAAGTGGAGAGAGAGGGACTAACAAGGGAGAGATGGAGAGAGTGTGTGTATATTTGGAAGTGAGTTAATGAGAAAAAGAAGGAGATATGGAGAGAAGGTGGGAGGGAAGGAGAGAGATGGGAATATAGTAACAGAGTTGGAGAGAGAGAGAGAGAGAGAGAGAGAGAGAATGTGAGAGAGTGGAGAGAGATAGGGAAAGAGAGATGGAGATGGAGGGGGAGAGAGAGGGAGGCAAGAATAAAGAAATAGAGAGAGAAATTTGGAGAGAGATAGGGGGAGTGATAAGGAATATGGAGAGAGAGGGAAACAGGACAACAAGAGGGAATATAGATGGAAGCGGGGTGGGGGAGAGAGAGAGAGAGAGAGAGAGAGATTTTGTGTGTGTGTGAGAGAGAGAGAGGTAGTGATATATAGATAGATTGGAGAAAGAGAATGTATGTTTTGGAGGTGCTATAGAGAGACAAAGGGGGATATAAATATATATGGAAGGTGAAGAGAGGGAAGAAGAGAGAGATGGAAACAGGGAGGGAGGGATAGAGATATTGATAGATATGTATTGATAAAGTGTGTGAGTTTGGGGGGCTGAAATACAGAGACAAAGTAGGAGAGATGGAGGAAGATATATATATATATATATATATCTGTGTGTGTGTGTGTGTGTGTGTGGAGGGGGGAGAGAGGGAAGAATATTTCTTACACTAGATGCATTGATTTCAATGTAGATGATTTATAATCCTATTTGATTGCTAGCACAAAATGCATTGATTTTAGTGTAGATGGTGATTTATAAAACTATTTTATTGGTTACACTAGATGCATTAATTTCAATGTAGATGTTGATTTCTAATTATATTTGATTGCTTACACTAGATGCATTGATTTCAATGTAGATGATTTCTAATCGTATTTGATTGTTTGCACTAAATGCATTGATTTGAGTGTAGATGATGATTTATAATCCTATTTTATTTCTTGCACTAGATGCATTGATTTCGATGTAGATGTTGGTTTCTAATCTTATTTTCTTACTTGCACTAGATGCATTGATTTAAGTATATATGTTGACTTATAATCCTTTATGGTTACTTGCATTAGATGCATTTATTTCAGTGTAGATGTTGTTTTATAATCTTATCTGAACTCTTGCATTAGATCCAATTATTTCAGTGTAGATGTTAATTTCTAATTATATTTTATTACTAGCGTTAGATGCATTGATTTAAGTGTAGGTGGTGATTTCTAATCCTCTTTGATTGCTTGCACTAAATGCATTGATTTTTGGTGCAGATGTTGGTTTCTAATTAGATTTTATTACTTTCACTAGATGCATTGATTTAAGTGTAGATATTGATTTCTAATCCTATTTGATTACTTGTATTAGATGCATTGATTTGAGTGTAGATGTTGTTTTCTAATATTGTTTTATCGATTGGATTAGATGCATTAATTTCAGTGTAGATGTTGATTTCTCGTTTGATGTAATTGGATGTATGATGGTACATTAATTTTAAAGTGATTGGATTAATAGTATGCATTGATTTCAGCGTAAGCACAAACATTCATTGACAGTGTACTACAACACCTCTAGCTAAAGATTTGAATGGTTTAGGAATTCAACGATGCATTAATTTCATTGTAGTTGTTGATTTCTCGTTTGATGTAATTGGATGTATGATGGTACATTAATTTTAAAGTGATTGGATTAATAGTATGCATTGATTTCAACGTAAGCACAAAAATTCATTGACAATGTACTACAACACCTCGAGCTAAAGATTTGAATGGTTTAGGAATTCAACGATGCATTAATTTCAGTGTAGATGTTGATTTCTCATTTGATGTAATTGGATGTATGTTGGTACATTAATTTTAAAGTGATTGGATTAATAGTGTGCATTGATTTCATCGTAAGCACACAAATTCATTGAAAATGTACTACAACACCTCGAGCTAAAGATTCGAATGGTTTAGAAATTCAACGATGCATTAATTTCAGTGTAGATGTTGATTTCTCATTTGATGTAATTGGATGTATGATGGTACATTAATTTTAAAGTGATTGGATTAATAGTATGCATTGATTTCAGTGTAAGCACAAAAATTCATTGAAAATGTACTACAACACCTCGAGCTAAAGATTTGAATGGTTTAGGAATTCAACGATGCATTAATTTCAGTGTAGATGTTGATTTCTTGTTTGATGTAATTGGATGTATGATGGTACATTAATTTTAAAGTGATTGGATTAATAGTATGCATTGATTTCAGTGTGAGCACAAAAATTCATTGATAATGTACTACAACACCTCGAGCTAAAGATTTGAATAGTTTAGGAATTCAACGATGCATTAATTTCATTGTAGATGTTGATTTATCGTTTGATGTAATTAGATGTATGATGGTACATTAATTTTAAATTTATTGGATTAATATTATGCATTGATTTCAGCGTAAGCACAAAAATTCATTGACAATTTACTACAACACCTCGAGCTAAAGATTTGAATGGTTTAGGAATTCAACGATGCATTAATTTTAGTGTAGATGTTGATTTCTTGTTTGATGTAATTGGATGTATGATGGTACATTAATTTTAAAGTGATTGGATTAATAGTATGCATTGATTTCAGCGTAAGCACAAAAATTCATTGACAATGTACTACAACACCTCGAGCTAAAGATTTGAATGGTTTAGGATTCAAGGATGCATTAATTTTAGTGTAGATGTTGATTTATTGTTTGATGTAATTGGATGTATGATGGTACATTAATTTTAATGTGATTGGATTAATAGTATGCATTGATTTCAGCGTAAGCACAAAAATTCATTGGCAATGTACTACAACACCTCGAGCTAAAGATTTGAATGGTTTAGGAATTCAACGATGCATTAATTTCAGTGTAGATGTTGATTTATCATTTGATGTAATTGGATGTATGATGGTACATTAATTTTTAAGTGATTGGATTAATAGTATGCATTGATTTCAACAAAGCTTTGAATGGTTTAGGAATTCAACTGTCCTTTTCATATAATCGATATGAAAAGATGACAAAACTAAGAAGGGTGACAATAATAATAGTGCAAGAAAATATTTTGAGATTGATGACAATGAAGACTATTTGTAATTGAATAAATTATTATTATTCTCATTTTCTATCATTCAACACTATTACTTTGTCACTTTTCATTCAAATTTTTATTTCATCAAGTTTCATCATTAAAGTTATTAACAATATTTATCATCTCAACAAACTGAGGTAACTAAGAAATTTTAAAATTAAAATGACCAGATAGATATCACACATATGTAGCATATTTAAAATGATTAATTTACATATTATTGATCAAATAATCATATGTTCGATAGATTTTCCTTGGCCGCACATGACTGAAATTGACCTAAATCCATCTTAACTATGTATCTATCAAGAATCGAGAGGGTCAAATCTTTCGAGGTGCAAAACTTTCCTCAAGTTTTGCACTCAAAAAATAGGTTTGCACCTTGAGAGATTTGATCCCTCTCAGTGTTTGATAGATCCAGAGTGAAGATGGATCTAGGTTGGTTATTCACATTTTCTATCATTCAACACTATTACATTGTCACTTGGCATTCAAAAAATTTATTTCATCATTTTTCATCATTAAAATTATTAAAAATATTTATCATCTCAACAAAGTGAGGTAACTAAGAAAATTTAAAATTAAAATGAATAGATAAATCTCACACATATTTAGCATATTTAAAATGATTATATTAATATTAGATGTATTTACATATTATTGATAAAATTAATTATATGTTCAATAGATTTTCCTTGGCCGCACAGTAGTGAAACCAGCCTAGATCCATCTTAACTCTAGATCTATCAAGTGCCAAGAGAGATCAAATTTCTCGAGGTGCAAACATTTCATCAATTTTTGCACTAAAAAAAGATGTTTTCACCCTTGATCCCCCTTAGTGCTTGATAGATCCAGAGTTAAGATGGATCTAGGCTGATTTTATGTATTCATATTTTTACAAATGTAAGTGAAAATGATTTATATATAAGTAATGCAACCATAGTGTAGATAGGCATCAATTCATGATAAACATCAAAACATTTATTTCATGATACATTTCAAGTTACTAAAATTTAAAAAAAAATTTATGAAAGTTAAATAAATTATAATTTTATGTTAAATTATTATTATTATTAATTATTCAAAAAATTAATATATAAAACGTATATGCATTAGCAAAAGCATGTAACAAGATTCTTAACTATGGATATTCACCCCACTTTACCATGGAGATTCTTAATATGTAAATACTTTATTACAATAGCATGGTACAATATCATGGCTTATCAATACCACATGTCCAAAAAATCATAACTCATTTCATATGACAGTTGTTTATATGGCATTTTTTTTAAACTAATAAATTTAATTAAAAGGGCAAAGAAAACATAACTACTTTGGAGATAAATCTCAACATTTGATTTGAAAATATGATTACAAATATTTTAAAATATTCTATGGAGATTAAATCTCTATCCTTCACCTAATAATTATTAATAATTAAATTAAAAATCTTGAAGTCATATTCTCATATAAACATGCCTATAAATATAATTAGTATTAAAATATAAATTTTAAAATTATGTAAATATAAAAAAATATAATATATATAATATATATAAAAAAATATTTAAATATAAGTAAACAAACCAAATTATTTATGTCTATATAAAATAAGTATTTTAATGCTAAATTAAAATTGTTTAATTTTTATAATATTTAATTGAAAAAAAAATAAGATAAACTATTTATCTAAACATCAACGACACTTGTTTTCAAAGATATGAAAAATATGTAATGGTCGTAAAACAAATAAAAATGATATGTTTTTTAAATGACATAGTCACTTTTTAAGCTTTTCACCGATTTCGAAAACATAGGGAAATTAAATTATCCATACAAAACCTAAAAAATAGGAAAAACACAATACAAATATATTTGTTTCGTGAATATTTAAATTTACAATAAAAAATATTATCCTATATAGGAATGATTGTGTGTGTTTTTCACACTTAAAAAAATCAAAGTCAAACAAGAAGATGAAGGAATCTGCACATAAGTTGTTTCCCGAAATTGAATAAAAAACTATCAATTTACAAAGAAAATAATTGAAACCATAACAAAGGCAAACACACTTTCCAAGAAAAACAATGTCAACGATATATATTTAATTAATTGTGATTAATTTAATTATATATATATTTTATTAATATTTATTAATTAACTTAAATTAATTAAAAAATAGATTATCCAAGTTATTAACAATAGAGTGTCCTAAATTTTTAGACAAATGGTATCATACCAAATACTAAAGGTAAATATTATGATTGTAGGTTTATAAACCGACATTATAAATTTATTACTAACCTAATTAACATTAAATTAATAGAATCAAAATTAATTTAATAATAATTTTTTATTAATAAATTAATATTTTTTTGAAGTTAGGTATTTTGAATTATGTCCCATTAGGATTATTAGGATTATATAGATCATAAAATTTCTATTATTAGTTTGCTCGAAGGGATGCCAAACCTTAACATATATCGACATGAGAAGACAAAAAATACTACTAGTACTACAAGAAAAAAATAACTCAGTCACAATAATTATTGGGCAAAATCTCCAAGCATATGTGTTGTCTAATCACTATCCTCATTTGACGATGAGGAGATGTTGGATGATCTCTTCGCTAGAATGGTTAGCTTGTGGTCTATACTGTCAAATTTTTCATCCAACTCTACAAATTTGAAAGAATTCTCTTGTTGAATCCTCCTATGTTGAAAAATGTGTAACTAGGTTAGGTCTTCATAAATATGTAATGTGCTTTTGATTCTTTTATAATGTAAAATAAAAGAAAAATTATTATTTCTATTTTGGAGCATGGGTTTCATGCTCAAGGTCTTTTATCTTAGAAGTGAAGCACCCATTGAGTTCTTCTAGGGTTTTTCCTAGGCCAGGAAGTCAAAAGAGTCATTTTCATATGTTGAAGACCGCATCGGGCACATTGTAACTTGTAAAATTAATTATTTGTGTATTCAAATGTGTCAAAATACCCTCCAAGACCAAGTCGTCTTTCCAACTAAGAAGTCAGCCTAATCTGAGGAACTTTGTCCACTTTGGAAGCCTATATATAGGAGGGAACTCAACCTCCTAGAGACACAATCCATTCTCTGATCAAGAAAGAAAAGGAGAAGAAGAAAGAGGATAGAAAAGGAAGAAGAAGGACGAAGATAAAGGGTTTGGGATATTTTCTCTCTGTCTCTTCACATGCAAAGGAAGGAAGCTAGGGTTTTTGTTGTTGGATTAGGGTCTTGTTGTTGCAAGATCGAAATTGGAAAAAGTGCGGAAAGAAGGTTGAAGGAAGGCTCATTAGGTCATCCTCAATCCCTGGAAGAAGGATAAAATCTAGCGAATGTCTAAAGAAGTCTTGGAAGCCCAAAATAAGCTCCCTCGTGTGGAAGTAGCTGCTGCTGGGAGGGCCGAAAATTTCAGACCTATAATAAACATCGAAATTCGGTTGTTGGGGTCAAAGTTGTGCTACTGGAAGAGATTTGGCTGGGTTTGAATTGGACTTAGGAAGAAAATAATCAAGAAGGTTGGACTTGGTCTTGGAATGGTATTGGTATTGCTCTAGAGGTCTTGGAGTTCGTCAATTAAAGAATCTATACGAAGAGAAGAGAATTGTGGTTTTTCCTCTCAAGTGGAGAGGTTTTGGCCTTGGCTTGCAACCTATATCTTATGTTCTTGTGTACTATTGATCTTCTTGTTTTGGTAGTTGTTTGATGATAAGAACAACATAATAATAAGATAAGAAGCTAATAATTAATAAAAAGTAAAAATACATCACAAGGAGTTATAATGTATAAGAGAAATCATTGTAACTATTTCCATATAGATTTCTCAACATCCTATATGTCCCTATGTCACCTAAAATATTCAAAAGATGTTTAGCCTTGTGCCTATTTCATGCCATGATTGGTGAAATGACGTGAGCACATGCAATGTGCCAAGTTTAGTGGGATTCACAACCCCCATTCGTGTGATATGACATCATATCAAGGCAGTGGGGATGCGGGACGGGATGCCCACTCCTAGGCACCCTCCTTGGGGGATAAGATCCTACGTATGCAGATCTTGACCGTGGGTTCGAATGGACTCTAGAATTTCCTTACTCTGATATAAGTCAAGGGGATGAGTTGTTATGATAAGGCCAAAATTAGCTAGCATTTTAGCCATTTTGTTGCCTTCTTTGTAGACATGAAAGAGGAGGGGAGTTGTGATTTTTGCAGAGAGTTTTATAGTATTACTTATTTGAGCTTCCAACCTCGAACTCTTAGAGACCTTGGAAGGATCTCATCCACATTCCATTTTGTGGAAGATATTGATAATGGTATCAAAGTATCCTTCCATAACGAGTTTGTGAAATTGTTTGCAGATAGCAATTGAGAGATCTTGCTCTAGTGCCCATATTTCTGCAACATTTTCAATGTTGAGGCCTATGGAACATGCATAAAAATGTAGAATATTCCCATTATTAGAGAAAATTTCAGCCTAAAAGTGGCCTCCTAAGGAAAAATAATAAAATAATAGTTAAAATAATAAAATAACAATTATGAATTTTGGAGGGAAAACAAAAAAGCTATTTTTAAATTGTATTTTTGGCTTATCTCCTTACAGGTTTACTCAAATTTCAAGTTTAGACACTCATTAGATGCGGAATTAAATTCCACATCCAACGAGTACCCATTATGCATACTTTTCAAAGGACCCACCTTGATAAAAATTACAGATGCATTAAAAAAACATTTTAAATGCATTCTTTTAATGTATCTGCAATTTTTATCAAGGAGGGTCCTCTCAAACTGCTCTTGTGCCCATATTTCTGCAACATTTTTAATGTTGAGGCCTATGGCACGTGCATAAACATGCAGAATATTCCTATTATAAGAGGAAATTTCAGCCTAAAAGTGGCTTCCTAAGGAAAAATAATAAAATAATAGTTAAAATAATAAAATAACAGTTATGAATTTTGGAAGGAAAACAAAAAAGCTACATTTTTAAATTGTATTTTCGGCTTATCTCCTTATAGGTTTACTCAAATTTCAAGTTTAGACACTCATTTGATGCAGAATTAAATTCGACATCCAACGAGTACCCATTATGCATACTTTTGAGAGGACACACCCTGATAAAAATTGTAGATACATTAAAATTTTTATCAAGGTGGGTCCTCTCAAAAGTATGCATAATGGTTACTCGTTGGATGTGGAATTTAATTTCGCATATAATGAGTGTCTAAACTTGAAATTCGAGTAAACCTATAAGGAGATAAGCCGAAAATACAATTAAAAAAAATAGTTTTTCTTCTTTTCCCTCCAAAATATTTACATGTACCTCTTTTTAAATTTAAATAATTTTGATTGGTTTACATATTATGATTTGGAAATTACATGAAAAATTCATGGGCACTTTTAGGCTAAAATTTCCTCTAATGGGCATTATGAAAGACTCCACCATAGTTGGATTGGCCTATATTTCCTTCGAGGCCCCGTCGAAGTTAAGATTAATAAAGACCTATGGAGGGGGAGACCAAAATGAAGGGATGGAAGGAAGAAATTGGGGATAGAGGGCGTCCTCCATAAGGAATAGGGGGAGAGACCCATTTTGGTTCGAATGAATATTTTAGGTTGATTTCATTCCCAGTCTTTGGAGGACCAAGGAAGAGAAGAAATTGTTTACCTTATTTTATTTAGAATAACTTGCCAACTAAAGTTTGTGGAGGCCTTGATATTCTTAAATATTCATATTTTTTTCTCCTTTCAAATCTCCCATGGGATGAATCCTTTGATGAGTTTCCATGCTCTTTTGATAATCAGATTAGTAAAAGGGGAGTCACACCAAAATTGTAGAGTGGAGAGGAAATTATTTTGTATTTTTTGGTATGTCGAAGGAGCATAGCAAGGTGGTCCTAGTTTGAAGCAGAGTAGTTACAATTGTTGAGAAGATGACCCATTTTTTTTGAATTTGAGAAAGAAATAAGATAGATTGAGAGGCCCTAAAAACCACAACTTTCAATCTTGTCCCATGCCAAAGTTTTGTTCCATAATAGAAGCCACAAAAAAAGAGTGATTTTGGACCAGTGTTTACGATTTCATATTTTATGTCATATTACTTGATCATCCTCGTTTATTTTTCTTGTGAGAATATTGCAATCTTGAGAGAGGTTAAAATCTACTAAAGGACGATAAACCCGATGAAGAATATTGTTTCCCTCTTAAACCACAATTCTTATTTTTGCTAATTTTTGCTTGATAATTGTGCTTTCAACCCCATGGTGTATTTTTTCTAGGTGGTCTAGAGCCAGATGTGAAGTTCTTTGATATTGTTGCTAGTTATTGTTGATCATATGTTCGAATCTCTTCGATTCCTTTGGGGAAAGGCCCCAAAATCAGGACCGATGTTTACCTAGTTTACCATCCATGAAATGTGGATAAATACTCTTGGGTTTCCCATGCTTCCATTCCAATTATACACACACACACACACACACACACACACACATATATATATATATATATATCATTTTGGAAAAGAGACGCAATCCATTCACCACATGACTTCGAATTACACCATTGGAAAGTACAAGGAAATGCATCTTTGTAATATGCAATTAAAATTTCACCCATAAAACTATCTATCTATCTATATATATAGATAGATATATATAACCTTAAAAGCTAATAAACACTCAACTATATTTATAATCCATCTTGCAATTATAATATTCTACTGTATTGTATTAGAAGTACAAATAGAATGAAAATGATAGGATAACAATACTTAAGGGAACTTTAAAATATACTTTATGCTCCATCATGCAATTATAATTTCTATGAAACTATATTAAAAGTGACAATAAAATGGAAATGATAGCATAAGAATAATGGAGGAAACTTTCTCGCTAAGTTATCACTTTTAATGGAGAAAGGAAAGACTCGAGCCAATTTAATTATGTCTAACCTTATTATTATGAATAAATAGAATAATAATTGACTAGCCTTAAGGTAGAAACTAAAATAGAGTATAAGCATATCAAGTAAATACCCCGATAGGGATTCCTATCCAGTATACACTCTTCGACAAATAGAGTAATCAGGGTTCAGGTAAATTTCCTCATTCCAGTGACACGAACACCAAAACATGGCAAGACAAGTGTGAAATAAAAACAAGTTAGAGTTTGGTGTTACTTGAGGTAGGAAAATGATACCCTTGCTTGAGAAGTGTGTGGTAACATTGAGGCATCATACACAGTAATATAGGGTAAGGGCGAGGCAGATTAAATTCCCTCAACTGCAAAGCAAAGGAATTGCATGTCACAGGATCTCAAGCGATGTTATTCCTTTTGTCATCTTAGATATGGATAACCTCAGCAATGATGAATTGGATCTCTGGTTTGATCACTCTAACATAGGCTTTACACTCATTTATGGCTTCATCATGCAGTTTTGTCTTGGGTTTGTTAAGCTCAAGTTCAACTATGACACTTCGACAACAATTCACAAGGTTCAAGGCTTAATCTCCTTCTTTGGTATCATGTTCGAAATCCATGCAAATATCTTTTTGTACCCTCAAACGTTGGCAGGTTGGCGGCATGTTGTTTGTATGATTTACAATGGAGAGCGACCCAACTGGACTTAGGAGGAGCCCTTCCAGCTCAAGCAAGGTCGTCTCTTGGCTCTTTCATTATCTCATGGTAAAGTTTCAGGCATCCAGATCCTTCTCTTTCAATATTCCTTTAGTGTTAATTGTTCGTGTTATCAAATTTTGTTTAACACTTTCTTCTGGAAGTGGGTTCATCACCAATTTTTTTTGTGTTGTTTTTACACAACACGGGGTCTGCGTAGTCATTCAAACTTGTGGTGGTCTTATCATTGGTCTCTCTACAAGTGTCTGAGCCATCAGGAGTGTCGTTTAACTGCCCATTTCTTGTATGTGCGGTGTGGTATTCTGGTTCTTTTTCTATCTGGTTTTGAAACTAGGTTTATTGATAAAATTATCACCATTATCTGTCTTCCTCCTTGGGGTTTTATGGTTGTCCATCTATACCTTCCTTACTATGGGTTTAGATTATCCAATCATGTTCCAAGTCTCTTCATGTTGCGACGGAGGCAGTCATCCCTCCCATAGTTTTCACAATGTGGAAGTGTTTTACCTTCTAGGTTTTGTTGGAAACTGTAATCCTTATATTTGTGTTTGAGCCAACATACTCTCTTCTAGGTATCAAAATTGGGTGGTTTTTCTCCTTGTATTTTTTGTACGCAACTATTTACATTGCAAGTACATAATGGCTTCGAGACGTAGATTATCGGTGTGATTGGGTGGTGCATTGGTTACGTCTTCTTCAAGGCATACGTCACTTTTTGCATGGCAATTTGTGACAAATTTCTTTTATGTTTCCCCACTTGAAGTTAGGAAATAAATCTTAAATTTAAAAGAAAATGAATTTAGAGACCGTAAATACTTATTCGACTCAAATTTCGCTGGAAATTCTATGAAATGGGTACGAGACCCTAGTAAATTTAGAAGAAGAAAAAATAAATTCTTACAATACATCACTCATCATCACTAGATGGAGACACAACTCAACATGGTAATCTAAGATAAGCAGGTGGAAAATTACAAGCTATATGCAAGACAAGAGCAAATAAAACAAATAATATGGGATATAAGATACAACCTTGATGATATCATCGACAGGTTAACCCATGTAGAGGGTTTTATAGTGTCTCATTCAGAGACTGATTCTAATGCTCAAAACTATGATGATGCAGTCATCAATGTTGTGTCTCTCAATGTCATTTCGACAAATCCAAGAACACCTTGGAATAGTTCTGAAGTTGTAGATTCTCCTAGTTCACCAGTCATCATCCTTGACTAGCTTTTGGTTCACATACTTATATATAGTTATGTATTTCCTACATAGTTATAGTAGTAGACGTAGTGTTATGTCCTTGGTTGTTTCTTTGTTTCTTGTATACAAGTCTCCTATGGGTATCTTGTATGTCAAATATATGGAGTAGTTAATCAATGGTGGCCTTAACTGAAATGTATCTTCCAAATTCTCACCTTATGATTACAAACTTCAATTTTTCCAACTGGTATTTGAATTATGTGAACCCAACAAGATGTAATATATACGAACTAGGAAAGATAGACTTTTGGAAAAGCTCCTATGTTAACAACACATGTAATTTTTGCAGCTATCAATAAAAATTTTCCTATTTCCTATATATTTACCTAAACAAACATATATATCATGTAAATTTAAGGTTCTAGACTTGTAAAACGTTTATAGGTGCTTTAGTAAATGGGACAACCACCTGAAGGTTATAAGGTGTTTTACGCTCCACTTTTTTCTCACAAATAGTCATAGTGAGTAACATCGTCGTATTGATTAGCATTGTCACAATGGAATAGATATGTGACTTCAGTAAGTAATTTATTCAAGGAAAATAAACGTGTGTAATTATTCATCTTGAAATATTTTTTTCACCATCAATTTCTAAACCATATCATAATCGAATTTTAAATAGTGATCATTTATTTTATTTTGATTCTTTTCTTTATTTTATTATATAATAATAATAGTAATAAAATAATTTTTTAAATATTTATTTAAATAATAAATAAATTTTAATATATTTTGAATAAATATGTCACAATGTGAACATAAAGAACGCACAACACTTTGTTCATAAAATACATATAACACTCAATGTATCTACATAATAACATATTTCATTAAATAAGTAGTACAAAACAATGCAAGAAAAAGATAAATATTGATTTAAAATTGAAATAAAAATTAAAAAATAACATTTTTTTAACTAAAGGAGATAAGTATAAATTGAATTGTATTAAAAATTAATGGTAAGAATAAAGTCTTAAGGGTTAGCTCAATTGTTTGAGTTTTTATTGTTAAAAGCATCTTGCTAATGAGAGGTTATTGGGTCAATTCAATAGAGTTTTAAAAGTAAAATAAATAATTAAAAAATAACATTTTTTAAGTATAAGGATATTAAATATAAATTGATTTGTATTAAAAACTAATGGTAAGAATAAAGTCTCAAGGGTTAGATCAATTTCTCTAGTTCCCGTTGTTAGAAGCATCTTGTTAATGAGAGGTCACAAGGTCAATTCTCCTCGATGCTCTTGGGATTATGCTACGCTAATTAACCAATGAGATGTGATCCCTTCGGGTGGATCTACTCAGATAATTTCCATAGACGTAGAAGCAAACGATCTTTGATGTCCATAAGACACACACAAAAAAATGGTAAGAATGAAGAATTTTTTTTTTTATTGAAATTAAATTAATAGAATTTCATAATTAAAAGAAATAATTAAAAAATAATGCGAGAGTTGCAACAATGGGCTTCTGGAGGCAATGCATCAAATCTGAAGATTTGCATGTTTCTAGCAGCATGAACTTGGAAAAATTGGTCGAGTTTGTATCCATATATTTTGAATAGGTGTATGATCCAATTGGGGCGATAGGGGACACCCCCTCCAATAAGAAAGTTGTTAATGGATTGATTGGAAAGTCTAGTGGCGATGGGCAGAGAAATGAAGGCTAGAATGGTGGGGTGAGCTCATCTGAGGTGCATGCAAGCACATGGGAGAACCCTGTGTTGGGGACTTAGTGGCAAGCATGCATGAAAAGTAAGTTCCATGTGAAGGCCAAAAAACACCCTAAGTTTTTTATCCTCAATCACCATATAGATAAATCTCGGTAGTTTGTGAAATATCATGCAATCATCTGTAAATTCATGGGTATCTAGCCAAAGGAGCAAGATGTTGTAAACAAAATCCAACTGAAATTGAAGCCCAACGAGGCTATTGAGCTCTACTTGTGGGCCAAAGGATTCTTCAATATCATTTTTGTAGATCTAGAAGATAAGAATAGGGTCTTCGAGAACTACCCTTACTTTATGAATGATGCGATCTTGTTCATCAGATTTGAGAAAGAGTGTTATAATCCAAATAAGGAACAATTTCTGGCAGCACCAATTTGGGTTCGTATCTTGTCCCTCCAAGATGAATTCTAGGAACTAGATATCCTAGAAGGAATTCGAAACACTATTGGGGATTTCATGAAAAGCTAGGAGATCATGAAGCGAAAACAACATGGATCATATTTGAGGATCCGCATATACATGAATATTTTGAAACCCCTGCCAGAATAGATTGACATAAACCACCATGATGAAATCTAGAAGAAACCCCTTGATCACGAGAATGTTCCTTTTAAATGTTGTGATTCCATGAGTATGGGAATATGATCAGAGATTTCCACTTAATAATAGCAAAACAACATATGAAAAAATGGCAAGAGGACACAGATGGTTTTTCAGAGGTCTCAAGGAGAAGAGGAGGCCCAGATAAACCTTCGGGGGGGAAATAAACACAGCCACCAAAAGAGGATCTGATTAAAGAATCTAAGGATGAGAACCCCTTTGCAATCTTGAACCAAGAGATGAAGCTTGGGGAGACACCAACCAAAATGTTTGATTCTAATTAATAACAAATAATGGAGGTGGAGGAATGGGGTGGGAGGAATTAAAAAAAGAAACCTAAACGTAAAACCATGAATGATACTGAAATCTACTTAGATCTAAAATAACTACTTAATAGTAACTCTTCTATCCTGGAGGTGGAACATTGCCAAGAACATTTCAATGCAAACAAAAAAACTATGTTGGAATTCCTAAGAACTTGGGCTTGGGTGGAGACCCAAGATATTTCTACCACACAATTTCAGCACTTTTTGCACTTGTATGGATCATGGAGGAAATATTACTCCAGCGTTGAAGGGGATACCTCAGTTTCCTCTACAATAAAGAAAGGTTCATCCCAGTCATTCAAATTCAAGGAACAAACTACAAATTATCGCAGTAGAAAATGCCATAAGTCATCAAGGTGAGCGTTGAGGGAAGGGAGATAATTACTTATGAACTCAGGTCAGGTTAATAAGATCACAAATTATTTGCTCTGTTTTTCTATAGCTAAACCATCAATATAATCTTGTGGAATATTTGAGGCCTTAATAGTAAGCGAAAACAAAGATACCTGAAGGCCCGAATTGAGAAGGAAAAACCAAAAGTAATTTTACTTCAAGAGAAAAAAGTCTCCAATACCAAGTTGGAGGAGATTATGAACAAGATTTGGATGGAGAGTGAATCTATGGGGATGGATGCTCGTGGAAGTTCAGGTGGCATAGAATTTTCATGGAATCCCCAATGGTTTTTCTTTGATGATTGGATGGTGAGTCGTAATATCCTATCATGACGCTTTAGATGCCTAGTTTCATGGGAGAATATTTATCTCTCGACGATTTATGGTCTAGAATTCTACGGAGGGAAGTAAGGTTTCATATATGATGTGATGGACATGCACAAGATGTTTGGAGAGAATGGATGGATTCTTGGGGGGCTTTAATACGATCAGGTTTCTTAAGGAGAAAAAAGGGGGGATATGTCGGCTAGATCTTGTGGAGCCTCTCTTCCAGTATCTTATTCAGGAACTAAAGCTTGTGGACATTGAAACTGTGAATGGGCTTCATACCTGGAATAACTAGAGAGGCAGTTGGAACTAGGTAACATGTATATTGGATCGGTTCCTCTTGATAAAAGACTTGATGGATTGTTACCTTTACATGAAGGAAATGATCTTTCCCAACTTAGGGTATAACCATTAGCTCATAATATTGAAGATAGAATTAAATATGATATCGCACAATCCCCCATTCTGCTTTAAAATTTCCTGGCTTCAACATCCTAACTTTTTTTCAAAATTATAGGAATGGTCGAATGAAATTGTGGTCACAAGGAGTAGTAAGATTCAAATCCTGAAACTTAAAATGAATGAACTAACACTCATAATCAAACAATGGAATATGATGGAGTTTCGGGACATTTTTAAGGGAAAACATAAGCTAGAAGCAAAGATGGAAACCCTTCAACAAAGCATCATTCAAGGTGGGTGGACAAAAACCCTGGTGGTGGAAGAAGGAAGTTTGAGCCATGCCCTTGAAACCTTTTGGTAGAAGGAGGAAATTTTATGGTTCCAAAATTCAAGGGTTCAATGTCTTAGGGAAAGAGAATGAAATAATTTCTTCTTCCATAAATTGTTGGTGAAAAATTGACATCATAATCACATCTATTCCCTCAAATCCAGTTCAGGTGAATGGTTGGTCGAGCATGAGGACATCAAATAAAATTTGGTGTTGTATTAGAGATATTTTTTTACTAACAATCGAGAGGATAGAGACAATTTTATAACTCAAATCACCAACCATATTCCCCAGTTGGTCACCCAAGACCAAAATGAGGCCATGTTGTGAGAAATATCCTTTGCTAAATTTGAGGAGGTGGTAAAGGAAATGCCCAACAAAAAATCATTGGGACGAGATGGATTCACAACATACTTCTTCAAATATTCTTGGCCTATCATTTGCAAGGAAGTGTAGGAGGTGGTGGATAATTCTCATCAAACTAAGTAGTTATGGTTAGGTTTGAAAGCTACGTTTGTCACATTGGTCCCTAAGGGAAATAACTATGTTGAAGCCAACAATTTTAGGCCAATTTCCTTGTGTAATGTAATTTACAAAATCATTTCCTTGTTCATTATTAACAGAATAAAGTCGCTACTCAAAAACATTATAGAACTGGAGGAAAATAGATTTGTTGAAGGTCGTCAAATCTTAGATGGTATTATCACTGTGGATGAAGTGGTTCACTCCTTAAATAATATCAGGAAACCAAACTCGGTAATCAAGTTGGATCTTTCTACAGAATATGATCACCTAAACTAGGATTATTGATTCACTTCATAGTCTCTTTTGGATTCTAAAAATACTTGATACGTTGGATCAGATCTTGGATATCTACACCCTTGTTCTCCATCCTAATAAATGAATCACCATAGAAGACCTTTAGAGTCCTACGAGTTCTGTGTAACAACCCCTGGTTGGGTTTCAATGTAAATAACATAATACCAAGGTCATGGGACACATATTCCAAGATGAATGTTTGATAAGCATTACAATGGGCATAACTTGTGGATAATTAATGGCTATGGAAATTGGCAAAGGCATTGGAAACTAAAAAGTGGAAATAATTGGCTTTTAATTGTTAGAAATAAAGGAAAATAGGAGAAAACTTAAGGTGAAGAGACATAAATTTTCATGCAAGGAAAATTAGAAGAAAAATGAAGGAAAATGAAGAAAAAAGGAGACATCAATAATAATAAGACATCAAAGAATCAATTTATAGCTTTTGACAACCATCTGACAGTTTTGATTTGAGCTCTACTTTCATTATCTCTCTCATACACTCTTGCACACTTAGAGCATTAATATTTGAGCACTCTAGAATTCACTTGGATTTATAGAAATCAAGCAAGAAAAGCAAGGAAGGGCAAGGAGACAATTGGATCAAAAACTATAATGGGCTTAATTTGTAGGTAATAAGTTGTGTGTGTGAAATCCTTTCTTATTTTTGGATGCATGGTATGTGCATGTGCTCCTTGGTTATGTGCTATCATTGGCATGGATATATTATTGGATTGACAATGGTTTCAGCCTTGCCTTGCCATTTCCTAGATATCCATAGTGTTGTGGGTTTCCCACTTGTTTTTTTTATTGGTTCTTAGGTTCCCTATGGCTGTGGGTTGGAATAAATGCTTTGGAGACATGAAAAAGCTTGGGTTCAATTACTAGTTCCTGGAGCCTACAGATTGGGACAAACTCTTTGGAGCTTTGCAGGTTGATTTAATAGTCCCTAGATCCAAGTGTTGGAACAAATACTCTAGAGACCTAATTTAATTATGGCTTGATTTACCAGTTCCTGGAGCCCTGGAAAAATTGGGTAGAAAATAATCTAGTTGGTGTTAATGATTTATGGACCATATAGGTGAGATCACCATGGTTGAGGGTTGTGGTGGTTTGGTCTTTGGAAGCCCTGGTGGTTTTTTTTGGTTTAACCCTTATGATCCCACATTCATGCTTGGAATATGGTGCGAGGATGAATGGCTGAAAGAGATATTTGATTCATCCTAATCGATGGTTGGGTGGTACATGGAATTCCATGACTTGGTTGGAATTTTCATATGTTAAAAATGAGTTATTTTCCTATTATGATCTATAAGCACCTGTACTACTTATCATGTTATTATTATGGTTGACTTCTTATGGTCTCTATTCTGGTCATATGTTGGCTATATACCTAGTTATATAATGTGCTCTAGTTATGCCTCTTGTTCATGATTTGTTAAGTTATTGGGTGGCTGATGAATGCATGAACTAACAAGTGTGCTTGGATCCTTCTTGGTGATTCTTAGATTAAATTCATAAGTTTATTGTTAGATATGCATTCATGACCTATAGCTTTCATGCTTACCATATGTATGACGAAATGTTTGTTATGTACTAGGCATGTCTTGGTCAAGTTATTGTTAAATTTATGAGTGGTTATAATTATTAGAATCTTATGTATGTTTCTGGAAAGTTAGAGGAAGTTTTCGACAATGGTCTGGAGGCTAGCCTAGAAAGGTGGCTCAGATATCAGAACCGCTAGCACATAAATAGAGTTTTTGGGTCATAACTACACGGAAGAAAGCTTATGAGTGTGTTTATAGCATCATAACCACATGAAGGAAATTTCAAGGGTATGGTTATGGAGTTAAGTTAGTGAAAAATCGTTCTAGGTCAGGGACTAAACACTTGGGGCGGTTATGAAGCTCCTGATTTCTCTTAGTCCTTGAGGGATGTCAACAAGTTTTTAGTTTGTTTTTTATTGTCATCCCCACTTCCATAACTTGAACTTGGAAGTTAGGTAATGCCATAGTGACACTCATCTCATTTTTACGCTTGTGATATTGTAAAGGCGGGTAAACGTGGGGTGGCATGGTCATAGATTGGTATCAAAGATTCTAAAGTTCTAAAACTTAGACTGGATGGACTAGAGGTAATTGTTATGCATGAATATTAGTTTTTCAGGTGTTTTTTGTGCATGAATTGTGATTGTTATGGTTATCATGCATAGTAGGTCAGACATGCATCATGATGGTCATCGTTGCAGTCTTGTGTCATCGTGATATGTTGGTGTCATTATGTATATATATTTTGATAATATGGATTGATTGTGTAGATGAGATAGACTCCCCTAAACTTCACAGAGGTATGATTTTGATTATGTATATATTTATTTTATCTAAAATGACATATTTGGAGGAGACAAAATATAAAAGATGATTAGCAGAATAAAGTATTACAACTCACATGACTCTTTTTACAGATGAGTTGAGCAACAAGTATATGAGTATTCTCCTGATATAGAAGATACTTTGAGAAATTTGAAGGTAGAAATCATAAGTTGCAAGGAAAACAATAATAGGTTACATGAAATACTTTCCAGATCTTAGTAAAATCAAGCAGAAGTTAATGCAGTGATCCTTCCAAGTCTTTTTAGATTTTAAAAAATAGGAACAATAGAGGATCAATCATGGATAGAAGGAAAGGAATATTTGAGTATATTGTAGCAGGTCTCAGTTAGAACATAGGTTGGACAAAGATGATACATCCAGAGGTGGAAGATGTTTGGATATATCTGACAAGTGATCTAGTTCTCATGGATTTTATTCTAGTTACATCTCTAAGAGACATCATCATCATTATAGTCAACATCCTTATAGGAGGAGTGAGAAGTGGTATTTTCTAGAGGAGTTTAAGAAAGCCAAGACTCCTATTTTTTATGGGGATGTGTAGAAACTAGAAGATGCAGAAGCATCCCTACTTGGGATGAAGAAGTTATTTGAATTGAATGATTATTCATAGAATATGAAAGCTAGGATAGCGATCTTCACTCTCATGGGAAAAAAAATATCTAGTGGGAAGATGTGAAATGTGTCATAGGAATCAAGGTAGAAGAGTTGATTTGGCATGAGTTTAAAAGGCTCTTCAAGAAGAAGTACTTTTCTGAAAAATATTATGATGGAAAGGACAACAAGTTCTATGAGTTGAATATGGATTCCATAACAAATGCATAGTATATGACTAAGTTTTTGGAGTTGTTGAGGTATGTGCCCTACCTCAAGGATGAGAACGAAAAGTTCCAAAGGTTCATCATCGGTAGAATTTAAATGTGAGATTGATTATGATGAGACTTGGTCATTGGAGAAATTCATTAGGAAGTTGAAGAATTGTTATGTGTAGTCAAAGCGTAAGTCTGAGCCTAAGCAGGATTGGAAAGTTAATGATAAGAATAAAGGAAAGTGGGCTAAGAAGCGAGGAATACATTAGGATGTAGGTGATAAGGAGAATGTGGAACCTTATAATAAGTTCAATGAAGTTGACATAGGACATGGATTTTGGTCTGAGGAGAAAAACAAAGGCGATGGTAGGAATCCTTTAAAGTGTTGGACTTGTGGTGGAGAGCATCACGGGAGAGATTTTCCATCTAACCATGGTGGAAAACCTTAGATTTGCAGTTCTCAAGTGATCTAGGGGGATATTGGTGGCCACTCGCCTATTCCACTTGGGTCCCCACCATTTTCTCTTTTAGTTTTTTAGATTCGGCACAACTTACTATTTTTAGCAGTTTTTCGGGTCCTGAACTTCTGGAGCCATTTTAAGGCCCTCAACGAATTTTTTTGGGAAAAAAGGGAGAAACACGGGTCCATGGATAAATATCTACACATAAAAATTTGTATTCCTTGGATAGATCTTTCTAACAAGGTATCGTGCACGTCAAATGGAGATCGTATGCCAAAGTTATGTCCCTAGGAAGTTGAAATACCAATTTACCGAAACGGGGCCCATAGTTTTGGCGCTTCATCTCCTAGGGTTACGGTTTTGAATGTTTATGGTTTCCCATTGTTTCTAAATAATAAATAGGCCCTAAAGCCTCATTGTAACAAAGTTCAAAGGCCTGTAGCTGCCACATCTCTTCTCAGAGATAAGCTACCAATGCCCTAACTAGTTTATTTATGTTTTGTCTGTAAGAAAATTTTAGTTCTTTGATATTAATGAAATGAAGTGTTGTTTTTGCTGCATCTTTGTATTTATGGTTATATGTGTATTATTTTGTGTTCCTGCATAAATCCATATCAGTGGAATCAGAGCGGTCTTCTTTTTCTCGATCCTTCTTTTCATGTCCCCAACGAGGTCGGGGTATAAGGAGTTAGGGCTCGATCTGGTTGAACCTTTGCAAGATTAGCCTCGCAAACCCCAACGAACACTCATGGGGGAAAAAAGAAATATGAGGGAGAAGGAGATACTATCAAAATATTACTTGAGGAGGCCCTCAAAAAACAAAGGAATGCAATGATGAATAAATTTTCCCAGATCCTTCAACGACTGCCCACCGGCGGTGCATCTTCATCCATCAGCCACCCTGGAGGAGCAAATCCCTTTAAGGTACAAGAAAATTTTGACATTCCCATATTTGAGGGTCAAATAGATGCAGATGTCGTAGATATATGGTTGAATATATTAGAAGGATATTTCTCAATTCATGACTTTTCTGACTGAGAGAAGATTATTTTTGCACTCCTCAAAGCTACCCCCCATGTCAAGGATTGGTGGGAAACCTCCCTCTCTGTTCTTAGTCGTACCCACTTGGAATTATTTCCGAGATGCCATCAAGGAAAAATACTATCCCGTCGGGATCTATGAGGACAAGTACATACAATGGAACACGTTGCGACAACAAAGGGATCAAGATGTGCATGAGCTGACGAATCTGTTCCATACCCTACGTAAGTTGGGTATCAAAGATTCGAAGAAACATTTGGTGCTAAATTATCGCATTTTTCTACACATATAAATTTAGGAGGAAATGGAGTTCCTTGACATCTCCTCGCTTTGTGTGGAATACCAATATTCTGCCAAGATTGAGCAGAAATTCAAACAGAAGAAGCGAGACTTTTGATATGCGAATCAAAAGTAAGGGAAAGGTGCCCCCAAACTGTAGAAAGAAGGAAAAGTCCAAGGCATGGCGTCCAAAGACAACCTGCCGAATACACAAGCAAATAATAACACCATGAAGCCAAATAAGGACATGGGAAAGTGGTGTGAGTTCCATAAGAGCTCCACTCACAACACAAGTGAGTGTCGGGCCAAGCAATCGCTGGTGCCTGAGATGAGGGCTTCTGAATCAGATGCATACTCTGACTCTGAATCAGAACCTGACAAGGGGAATGCCAAATGGAAATATATCATTGATGCAGAGCCCAATGGCATTGTTTCCACTACGAATATCCAGAAGGAGGAACCAAAAGATCTAGAGAAGGAGGAGCATCTCTTCCACTCCCAGATGTGGGTAAAGGGTTCCCCACTACAGTTCATTGTTGATAATGGAACCAAAAGAACCTTATTTCAACAGACGTCGTGAAGCGGTTGGGCTTGCCGACCACAACACACCCACAACCATACACCATTAGGTGGCTTCACCAAGGACATGATCTCCACGTCAGCTAGCGGTGTCGCCTTTCCTATAGCATCAAGCCCTTCATGGATGAGGTATTATGTGACATTGCTCCTCTTGATGTTTGTGATGTATTATTAGGCCAGCCATACTTGTGGAAGTGACATGATGTGTATGAGTCCCTACCGCACGATGTTATTGTTACTTTGGTAAATAAGTTGTACAAGATACCAGAGGCACCACCGCCTTGGTTACTGCAAAACAATGTAGTAAGCTCATTTCCAAAACTAGGAAAATTGTTTTCGTGATGATCTGCCCCCAGGGAAAGAAGAATACTATGGCCACGACCTCCAGAGAGGGCTCCTCTACACGACAACAAAAAATGGACAAGGTTGCGGAGTAGTACGGGGACATATTCACCTCACCCACAGGGGTGCCTCTGCACTATGAGGTCAAGCTCCCCATTGATCTAAACCTAGGTATGTCGCTACCTAATGGACTGATCTATCGACGCTTTTCTCTGGAGAACGATGAAATCAAGAGGCAGATTCAATAGCCATTGCAGAAAGGTCACATTCGGCTAAGTTCATCACCCTGTGGGAGCCCGTGTTGAGATTCAACAAGATTATGAGCTTAGTGAAAAGAGTCACCTTCACTAAGTGGGCCCGCAAACTATTTTTGGCACAAGTCTATTTTTATACTATGTCTATTTTTAGACATGGTGATCATATTTCAGAAGTTGCAGGATGCTATTTGTGGATGAATGGTCAAGTTGGAAAAATAGATGAAATTATATTTTTAGAATATTGGGCGAATTCTATTTATATATCATCGATCTAAAAATATAAGTGTCGATTATTATTAGCTCTTAACAATAATCCGAGAATAAGCATCAAATTATTCTCTTGGAGCACTTAATTTCAGTGTACAGATTTGGAAAATTAGTGGGCTGAAAGAATTATGCAATTCCTAAGGTTTACAAGTGCTTCATTCATGGAGGACTCAGTTAGAACTGAAGTGGCAAAGTTATGACAGAGTTGAAAGAGTAGTTCATGGAGTTGTTATTTAGTTTAACTCAGTTAATGGAGTTAAACTCAGTTGAGCTAGTTGTATCTAGTATAACTAAATGATACACTAGTGAGAGTGGAGTGAATTAATTAGTTAATTAATTCACAAATAATAACTCATTATGGACCAAGATGGACTATCTGTCGTGACTATAGTGATGCATTGATTGCACCACACACACATTGGAGTTTCCAATGATTATTGTGCATTCAAGGAAAGGGTAATTCGAATTCAGTCAGAGCTATTCTTCAATAGGGATTTCGTTGTGGAGGCAGGCTATCAGGAGGCAAGAAATTGGTGCATAGAGATGCAAATTTCTGCATGACAGTGTGTAATGAATCTATATTGTACTGAGAGCTTGATGTACTAAGCTTTGTATGAGATTTTTACATGATCTCCATCATAAATAATATATGATAGTTTGGGTTTTCAGCTTCAGGATTTCCCATTAAACAACTGTGTTATGTGTGATTGTTTTTATTGCTTCATATGTTTGCAATTGATTTTAATTTCCGCAAAATATTAACAGTGGAAGGATTATGTATTTATAAAGAAGATAAAATATTGTTAGATCAGGAGAATCTGGATATATACATGCATCTTGTATATAATTTCTACATGGTATCAAAGGAGTGTTAATTCTTGAAGATTGCAATTGTGAAGAATTGTTGAGTTTGTGCTACTGGACAATTCGAACTTGCAGCAGAAACTTCTTGGTGCGACAATTGAGTATACATTGAAATGTATTTCAATGGGTTAAGATTGGAGTATGCCCTTGATGGGAGCTTGAATTACATAGCTTGGAAGGATAGGATGGAGACGGTTCTGGAGGATAATGGACTGAAGGATTTCATCGATAGCGATGTTCCTAAGCCGGGATCTAGCGATGCTACATTACTTGACGGATGGAAAAAGAAGATAGCAAAGACAAGAAGAATTATGTTGGGAGGTGTGAAGGACCATATTATGTCTAGCCTTCATAGGAAAGCCACTCCATTCTTAATGTGGAAGGCTTTGATAGATTTGTTCCAAAGCAGCAGCGACCAGAGGAAGTTGGCCTTGAAAGACAAGCTCAGAAAAATAAAAATGCAGAAGGGTGACAATATTCCAAAATATCTCACGAAGTTTGTCCATTGTAGGGATGAACTGGGAAGTGTTGGGATTACTCTTGATGATGAAGACTTGGTGAGCTTAGCTCTCATTGGACTTCTGAAGAGTTGGCATAGCTACAAAGACTCTGTCAATGGACGAGAGAAACTGCCAGGATGGGAGTGACTTTGGTCGGATCTTGTGCAGGAGGAGATAAGTCGGGGTACCAGGGATGGATCTTCATCAAAGAATGAAGATGAAGAGAATTTCACTTTGGCTACCAAAGCAAGGAAAGGGAAAGGGAAGAAAGTTCCTTCAAAATTCGATGCTAAAGGCAAGAAGTAGGATTTGTCCAAAGTGAAGTGTTTTCACTGTCACGAACATGGGCATTTCGCCACTAACCTCCCACAGAAGAAGAAGAACAAGAAAGTTGTTGGAGTTACAGCTGGAGAGGCCTTAGCCTCATAATTTGAACTTGATTTCTCTTTTAACACATGCTTAGTTTCAATCTATATGGGATCAGTGTGATATCTTGATAGTGGTGCGTCTTTCCATATGACGGGAGACAAGGAGTTGTTTAGTGACTTGGAGGAGAAGGACCTCCAGATGCATATAGAGATAGGCAAAGATGGTCGATATAGTGCGACCGTCATTGGGACCATTACCTTTGAGAGGGAGTCTGGTAATCCATTCTTGTTGAAGGATGTTAGGCATGTTCCAGGTCTGAAGAAGAACTTGGTCTCGGTCACAATGTTGGAAGACAAAGGTTATGATGTTATTTTCAGTGAGGGAAAAGACTCCCTTCGACATAAAACAACAAGTCAAACCAAGAAGATAGGGATTCGAGCTAAGAATCTCTACAAGATGGAGGTAGATGGCTGCACTGTAATGGTGGGCAAAGCAGAAGAAGTGGTGAGCCAGGATGAGGGAGAATTATGGCACAGGAGATTGGGCCATCTTCATCATGGCGCTTTGAAGATTTTGCAGCAGATTTCTACTGGACTTCCCAAGGGTACTCTTGCGCAGTCAAATTAGTGCAAGGGATGTACTATGGGTAATTTTGTGAATACCACCTTTCATGAGAAGGAGAACCGTGCTTCAGTGATCCTGTAGAGAACTCACACAGACGTGTGTGGACCTTTCTCAGTTGCTTCAATAGCAAAACACAGGTATTATGTTATATTTTTTGATGAATATTATCGTAGATGCTAGATCTTCTTCATGCAGAAGAAGAGCGAAACATTCTCAAAGTTATTTGAGTTTAAAGCATTGGTGGAGAAGGAGTCTGGGAAGAAAGTGAAAGC
Source organism: Pinus albicaulis (assembly GCA_034641835.2). Classification (NCBI taxonomy): domain Eukaryota; kingdom Viridiplantae; phylum Streptophyta; class Pinopsida; order Pinales; family Pinaceae; genus Pinus; species Pinus albicaulis. The sequence goes on along the minus strand of CM076578.1, from coordinate 1,190,753,167 downwards.
TCTACAGAGCGATAATGGTGGTGAATACATCTCGGGCGAATTCAAATACTTCTGTACCAAAGAAGGAATTCAAAGAGAACTCATAGCGCCTCATAACCCACAGCAGAATGGGGTCGCAAAGAGGAAGAACAGAATGATTGTGGGTGCTACATGAGCAATGCTGCATGACCAGGGCCTACCGATGCACTTGTGGGAGAAAGCATGAAACACTGCAGTTTATGTGAAAAACTGTTGTCCTCATAGAGTACTTGGCATGAGTACACCTGAAGAAGCTTTTAATGGTAAGAAGCCTGATATTTCTCATTTGAAGATTTTTGGCTCATCTGTTTGCATTCATGTGACAAAGGATGCCAGGAAGAAGCTGGAGCTGACTGTAGAGGTTGGGATATTTGTGGGGTACACATAAAAACCTCATAATTATCGTGTGTATTTTCCAGACAGTTGGATCACTGTGGTGCAACAAGATATAAAATTCAATGAGGTGAAAGCCATGAGGTTGTCGCTTGAGAGGGAGCTACACTTGCATGCAGAAGAGGAACTTCTTGTTCCCAAAGATGAGCCTCTAGATGTGGATCATCAACAGGAGGAGACTCATGGAGTGGAGGAGTCCACTCATACAGAACCAAACTTCATACAAGGTAAAAAGTGTACCACAGAAGCTGAGAGACTGAAGCTTGATGTGACACAGAATGTAGGAGTCCCTACATCACAACACAAACAAAGACAGTCACCTGACCGATTTATTGGATACATGGCTCTTATGAGCAAGTGTATCATGACAGAGCCATATTATTTTGAAGAAGTAGGTTAGGAGCCCACATGGGTAGATGCCATGGTGGAGGAGGATGACTCCATTGTCAGAAACAGTGCTTGGGAGATTGTTCCAAGGCCAGTGGGAAAATCAGTTGTAGGATCAAGATGGATCTAAAATTAAATCAAGCTACTAATGGGAGCATCGAGAAGTATGAGGCAATATTTGTTTCCCGAGGCTTCTCATAGACCGAGGGGATTGATTATGAAGAAACCTTTACACATGTCACATGATATTCTTCCATAAGGACCATCCTTTTTCTCTCATCACAGATGGGTTGACACATTCATCAGATGGATGTGAAGACTGTGTTACTTAATGGGATCGTTGAGGAAGAGGTGTACATTGAGCAACCTAAAGGATTTGAGATCTATAGCAGCGAGTCACATGTGTGCAGGCTCAAAAGAGCGTTGTATGGGCTGAAGCAAGCACCACGTGCTTGGTACACCCGGATCGACAACTATTTCACTATACATGGCTTCACCAAGAGTGAGGCATATGAAAACCTGTACCAAATTGTGATGGATGGTAAGCTTTTAATCATTTTTCTTTATGTTGATGATTTAATACTAATGGGTGATGAGCAGTTGATACACTCATGCAAGGCAGATATTTCAAAGGAGTTTGAGATGAAGGATTTGGGCCTCCTTCATTATTTCCTTGGATTGGAAATATGGCAGTGGGAAGGTGAACTGTTTGTGTCTCAAGGCAAGTATGCCCGGGAGATACTTGAGAAGTTTCACATGCAAGGCTGCAAGCTTATCGACATTCCTCTTCCAGGAAATTGGAGGAAAGAGGATGCTAGATCAGCAGAGGTAGTGGATGCCACTGTTTATCGACAGTTGGTGGGTTCGCTCATGTATTTAGTTAATATAAGACTGGACATATGCTATGCCTTGAACCAGCTTTCAAAAGCAATGGTTAAGCCTACCAAGCTCTTTTGGAAGGTAGGAAAGCATGTCCTAAGGTATCTCAGGGGCACATTTGAGTATGGTTTATTGTAGTACAGACAGAGGGATGAGGTGAAGTTGCATGGCTTCACGGATGCAGATTGGGCAGGCAGCCCAACAGATAGAAAGAGAACATCAGGAGGGATTTTCAGTATCATATCTATGGCAGTTTCTTGGTACAGTAGGAAACAAAGATCCATGGCACTCAGTTTAGTAGAAGCAGAATACATGGCAGCAAGTCAAGCTGCATGTGAGGCTATCTGGATGAGGTAGATCCTGGTTGGTTTGTTCGGTTCACATTTAGATACTATAATGATACATTGTGATAATCAGAGCTGCATTAAAATCTTGGTTAATCCTGTGTTTCATGGTAGATCTAAACATATTGATATCTGGTATCATCATATCAGAGATTGTGTGCAGCGGAAGATCATGTTGCTGTAGTACATTACTACAAAAGATCAGGATGCAGATATTATGACGAAGGCGCTCACCAAGAGAAAATTTGAATACCATAGAGGCAGGATCGAGGTGAAGGATAATCCCTATCTTGTTGAGAGGGAGTTTTGAGATTCAATAAGATGATGAGCTTAGTGAAAAGAGTCACCTTCACTAAGTGGGCTCGCAGGCTATTTTTGGCACAAGTCTATTTTTAGACATGCTGATCATATTTTAGAAGTTGCAGGATGCTATTTGTGGATGGTTGGTCAAGTTGGAAAAATAGATGAAATCATATTTTTATAATATTGGGCGAAGTCCATTTATAGATCATTGATCTAAAAATAGAAGTGTCGATTACTATTAGCTCTTAATAATAATCTGACAATAAACAACAACTTATTCTCTTGGAGCACATAATTTTAGTGTACAGATTTGGAAAATCAGTGGGCTAAAGGAATTACGCAATTCCTAGGGTTTACTGGTACTTCATGCATGGAGGACTTAGTTAGAACTGAAGTGGCAAAGTTACGACAGAGTTGGAAGAGTAGTTCAAGTAGTTGTTATTTAGTTTAACTCAGTTAATGGAGTTAAACTCAGTTGATCTAGTTGTATCTAGTCTAACTGAATGATACACTAGTGAGAGTGGAGTGAATTAATTAGTTAATTAATTCACAAATAATAACTCATTAAGCAACTGAATAATACATTTGTTAACTACAGTGCATGTCAGTTCCAGTGGAGACCTAGTGGAGAGATAGGTGACAGGGCAAGATGGACTATCTGTTGTGACTATAGTGATGCATTGATTGCACCACACACACATTGGAGTTGCCAATGAAGATTGCGTAGTCAAGGCAAGGGTAATTCGAATTCATTCAGAGCTATTCTTCAGCAAGGATTACGCAGTGGAGGCAGGCTGTTAGGAGGAAAGAAATTGGTGCATAGAGATGCAAATTTTTGCATGACAGTGTGTAATGAATCTATATTGTACTGAGAGCTTGATGTACTAAGCTTTGTATGAGATTGTTACATGATATACACGATACATAATATATGATAGTTGCAGTTTTTAGCTTCAGGCTTTCCCATTAAACAATTGTGTTATGTGCGATTGTTTTTATTGCTTCATGTGTTTGCAATTGATTTTAATTTCCGAAAAAGATTAATAGTGGAAGGATTTTGTATTTAGCAAGAAGATAAAATATTGTTAGATCAAGAGAATCTGGATATATACATGCATCTTGTATATAATTTCTATAGCCCGATCATGTTGGTACAGAAGAAATATGGGGCTTGGAGACTCTGTATTTACTATCGGGCGCTAAACAAGATCACTGTCTGGAATAGGTACCCGATTCCACTGATTGATGACCTTCTAGAAAAATTCAAAGGGGTGAAATATTTCAGCAAGATTGACTTGAAGTCTGGGTATCACCAGGTACCAATCGAACTATACGATGTGTGGAAGACTGCCTTCAAAGCTAAGGAGGGCCTCTTCGAATGGTTGGTCATTCCTTTCGAGTTGATGAATGCTCCCACAACCTTCATGAGGTTGATGGACAACATCTTGCGGCCATTCACCAACTCATTTGTAGTGGTGTACTTGGATGAAAATATGATCTTCAGCTGCACTTGGGAAGGGCACCTCCACCTCATCCAATAAGTCCTCCAAACATTGTGGAAACAAAAGTTGTGTGCTAATTTGGAGAAGTGCACTTTTCGCATGACCTAGGTTCAATATTTGGGATACATTATTGATGAAAGGGGGGTGCATTTGGATCAAACCAAGATCCAAGTAATTCAGGATTGGACAGCCCCAACCACTCTAACATATCTTTTCACCTTTTTGGGTCTTGCTAATCTCTACCGCACGTTCGTTTTGGGATTCTCTCATATCACTTGGCCCTTTAGTCAAGTCACCAAGGAAGGAGCAAAAGAAAAAAAAATTGGTCAGAATTTCAAAAGAAGGCATTCATAGAATTGAAACATCGTCTCTGTTCTACCCCAATGCTCACATTACTAGACTTGCAACAACCATTTAAGATCGAAACAGATGCCTCTGACTATGCTATTGGGGTAGTTCTTACTCAATAGGGGCATCCAATGGCATATCATAGTGATACATTGTCCGACATAGTCCACAAGTATCCCACTTATGACAAAGAAATGTATTCCAGTGTGCAGGCTTGTCAATAATGGAAGCATTACATTTTGGGGAAGGAAATATTCATCCACACAGAGCACCGACCCCTGCAGTTCATACAGACAAAATGGAAGTTGCAGAATGATCGCCATCAGAAGTGGTCCACATATCTGCAACAGTTTCATTTGAACATCAAGTACAAGAAGGGTAGAACCAATAATGTTGTAGACTGCCTCAGCCGACCACCAATCGTGGCGCTAACCATCGTTCTCAAATATTGCAAGCATGAGACTTTTGATTGGCCGCTCCTCTACAAGAGCGATCCAGAATTTGGCCACACATATAAGGTACTCTTGGGGGGTATGCAAGTTCCAAATTTTCACTTCCAAGTAGCATTGTTATGTCACCTGGGACACCTTTGTGTTCCTTCAAGGGAGTGTGCCAAGATGATATGGGAAGCACACTAGAGTCAAGTTGTTGGACATTTCAGGGTCGAGAAATAATGGAAGTACTATAGAAGTATTTCTATTAGCCGAACCTTCGATAAGATGTCGGGAAGTACACCAGATACTGCACTGCTTGCGCCATTGTCAAACTGACCATGAAGAAGCAAGGCCTCTATACTCTGCTACCCACCCCTAGTCGACCTTAGGAATCCATCTCCATGGATTACATGTCGAGCCTTCCTTCTACTAAGCATGGAAACGACTGTGTTTTCATGGTCGTCAAGAGATTCTCTAAGATGGCCAGTATGGAGGCCTACAAGAATAATATCACAACACAAGCCACTTCTAAACTCTTCTTTGAACGAGTGTGCGTGCACTATGGGATCCCACAGTCTATCATCTCAGATCGCGACAGAAGGTTCCTCAACACATTTTTGTCTAGCCTCTGGTCAATGTTGTACACTAAGCTCACCAAGTCCACAACTTTCCATCCCCAAACTGATGGCTAGACAGAGGTTGTCAATAGGATGATTGTACATATTTTGTGCATGTAAAATTCAAAGCATCCACGCACATGGGATGAGAGCCTCCCCTATGTACAACACAGTTATAACCAGGCTCTCCACATCTCAACCGGCCACAACCCCTTTCAGGTGGGCTTGGGATTCCAGCCACTATGTCCCATTGATGTAGCCATGCCATTTATGGCTACTCAGGCTGATTCGGCTCATGTCCAGTCTAAATCTAACAATGCGAACAGCCTCATCGAGCGCATTCAGCACATCCACCAACAAGTTCATCACATATTGGACAGAGCCAATGCTAAGTACAAGAAATGGTATGATCAACATCGTGTGCCACACAACTTCCAGGTGGGCGACAAAGCATGGCTACATTTGTAGAAGGAACGCCTCACTGGACCCCACCGCAAGCTTCGCCTACTCCAGTATGGGTCGTACACCATCACCAAGGTTGTAGGGAACAATTCCTTCAAGCTCAGTATTCCACCATTCCTTGGTCTGCACCCAATATTCAATGTGGACCGCCTTCGTCCGTACTTCCCACCTCTACTGGACACCTCTGACATTGCAAAACAACTCACACCAAAAAATTTAAACCCATAATGCATGGAACAAACCACCACCGATTATATCATGGAAATTCAAATCAATAAAACTCGCCAATTGAAGATCCAACTGTATTGGGTTGTCAAAGCTGGTCAACTCCTGCACCAAGGCAAGTGGTTCACCAGGGACCAAGTTCAGTAGAAGTTTCCTCATCTCATGGAAGAACTCAATGCAATAGGGACCATTGCTTCCTAAGGAGGGAGGAATGATCTAGGTGGATATTGGTGGCCACCCGCCTATTCCAATTTGGGCCCCACCATTTTCTCCTTCATTTTTTCAGTTTCGGCACAACTTACTATTTTTAGTAGTTTTTTGGGTCCTGAACTTCTAGAGTCATTTTGAGGCCCTAAACGACGCTTTTTGGGAAAACTAGGAGCAACATGCGTCCATAGACTAATTTTCCTCACATAAAAAGTTGTATTCCTCAGATATATCTTTCTAATGAGGTATAGTGCACATCAAACGGAAATCGTATGCCAAAGTTACGTCCCCGAGAAGTTGAAACACCAATTTACCCAAACGAGGCCCATAGTTTTGGTGCTTCATCTCCTATGGTTAGGGTTTTAGATGTTTAGGGTTTTCCATTGTTTCTAAATAATAAATAGGTCATCAAGCCTCATTGTAACATAGTTCAGAGGCCTATAGCCACCACATCTCTTCTCAGAGATAAGCTACCAACACCCTAGCTAGTTTATTTCTGTTTTGTCTATAAGCAAATTTCAGTTTTTTGATATTAATGAAATGAAGTGTTATTTCCATTGCATCTTTGTATTTATGGTTATATGTGTATTTTTTTTCATTATGGAATAAATCCGGATCATCAAGAGGCACATATAGTTGGCGATGTTGGGTAGAGTATTCCTCAGATTTATGTAGCAGTAGATAATAAGCAAGCTGATAATCAAGAATCCATTATCAATATGGAGGGTAAGCTTTGTGATTAAGTTTTTTCCATTTTTATTAATCCTAGATCTAACTATAGTTATATCAATCCTGACCTGGTGGATAATTGTTTCTTGAATAAATAAGTGCATGCAAAATCTTGGTTGGCACAATTGGCTATAGGGAGAAACAGAAGAGTTAAGCATTGGGTGATATCATGTGCATTTGAGTTGAATGATATGCCTACATCAGCACATCTAAATGTGCTTCCTTTCGGATCATATAGTATTCTTTTGGGCATGGATTGGTTTTTCATTCATAGGAATAAGGTAGATTACTATGATAAGGCTATTGAGTTCCTGGATGATGATGGATAAAGGAGAATTTTGCAGGGAAAGAAGATGCCTACATTAGTGATAATGGTTATAGCTATGTAGGAAAATTGTAGTTGCATGAAAATATGTGTCTTGTTTTCAATTCATATGTCCATTGATAAAGGGAATGATGTTGAGGATGATGAAGTATTTAAGAGGTGCCCTATTTTGCAGCAGTTTCAAGATGTGTTTCCTGCAAAGATATCAAAGTTACTCATAGGGAAGTTGATTTCTCTATTAAGCTATTACCATGAGCAACACCAGCATCAAAGGAACCTTATAGGATGAGTACTTTGAAGTTGATCGAATTGAAGTTGTAGCTTAAGGAAATTATTGATAAGGGATAGATAAGGCCAAGTGTGTCACCTTGGGGTGCACGAGTGTCGTTTTTAAAGAAGAAGGATGGTACTTCCAGGTTGTGCATTGATTAAAATATATTTAACAAGGTGATTATCAATAACATGTATCCATTGCCTCATATTTCTGACTTGTTTGATCAGTTGAAGGGAGCAGTAGTATTATCAAATATTGATTTGAGATCAGTATCATCGGGTGTGCATGAAAGAAAAATTTATTTACAAGATCACATTCCGAAACAGGTATGGGCATTATGAGTTTGTGGTGGTTCCATTTGGTCTTAATAATACTTTATCCAATTTCATGTGTTTGATGAATAGTGTGTTGCATCCTTAACTGGAAACATTTGTGATAATGTTTATTGATGATATATTGATATATTAAACGAACGAGGAATACCATATAGATCACCTAGAAGTAGTGTTGATATTTTTGAAAGAGCATCAGTTGTATGCCAAGCTCGGCAAGTGTAGTTTCTCTTAGTCTCAGATTCATTACTTGGGACATGTTGTTTCTAAGGATGGGATGTCACTGGACCCAGAAAATATTAAAGTTATCATGGATATGAATGAGATGATATCATTCATGGGACTAGTATGTTATTACACATGATTCATCAATAAATTTTCATCGATTGGATATTCTATCAAGTCTTTGCAAAGAAAAGGGAATAAGTTTTAATGGAATAAGGATTTTTCAACTACTTTTGAGCTGTTGAAGTGTTTTCATACAAATGTTCCGGTTTTGAAGATTGTAATAAGGAGTGTGTGATTTTTATAGATTCTTGCATTGAAGGAATTGGTGGAGTCATGATGTAGGAAGGGAAGGTGATATGCTATGAGTCAAGGAAGTTGAATGAGAACGAGCTGAACTATGTGACTCATGATCTTGAGTTGGAAACTATCATTCATGCATTGAAGATGTGGAGACATTATATTCTTAGTAGGAGGTTGGTATTGATGAGTGATGATAATGGATTGAGGTATTTGCTTGACCAACCGAATCTAAATTCCAAGAAATATAGATGGTTGGCTACCCTTAGTGAGTTTGACTTTGAGATCAGGTAAATCAAGGTAAAGGAGAACATGGTTGCATATGCTCTCAGTAGGAGACTGTAGGTGAATTACATTTCAACTGTGAGTTCTTATGGGATACATTTATAGGAGAATATCTTACATTCATGGCAGCATGATGGAAGGTACCAGTAGTTGAAGTAGATATTACAAAAAAAGGGTTAAAGTGATATGGATGAGGAGTATCACCTCATGGAAGATGCCTTGGTCATATTTAGGATGAGGATTTATGTGCCAGATATCAGTGAGATCAAGAAGCTTATATTGCGAGAGTTCCATGTCAAGCCATATTCAACTCACTAAGGATATAAGAAAACTTTGAAAATTTTTAAGAAGTTCTACCATTGGTTGGATTTGAAGAAAGTGGCAGTTGAGTTTTGTTGCAAAGTGCTTAGATTATCAACAAGTGAAAGAAACGTTTAAGAATCCAACTAGTTTATTGCAACTATTCTCATTCCAGAATGGAAACGGGTGTTCATTTCCATGGAATTAATTGTGTGTTTAATGAAGAAATAAAAGAAAAATTATTCCATCATGGTTTTAGTTGAAAGTTTGAGTGAGGTAGTTCACTTCATTGCAGTGAAGTCTACAAATTCAGTTAGTGAGGTAGTTGAGATCTTCATCAGAGAGACAGTGAGGTTGAATGGTGTTCCTAAGATGATCATATCAGATAGATATTACAAGTTCACTTCCATGTTTTCGAAGGATTTATTTGTAGGCTTGGGGACAGAGTTAGCTTTCGGCACAACTTATCATTTGCGAACATATGGACAGACAGAGAGGGTGAACAAGATTCTTGAGGATATGTTGAGGATGTATGTCATGCATCAAAAAAGGAGGCGGGAGGAGTATATTCCACTGGTAGATTTTTCATATAATAATTATTATCAAGAGTCCTTAAGAATGAATCCATTTGAGGCTCTTTATGTGTAGAATTTTAATACTCTTATCAGTTGGAGTGATCCAATGAATAGGGTACTACTTGGACTAGATATGTTGGTTGAGATGGAAAAATAGATGCTAGTTATCAAGAGGAATATAAAGGAAACACAAGACAGGAAGAATAGTTATGTGGATGAAGATAATTCAAGGAGTTTCAGGTTGGGTAGCATGTGTATGTGTGCATCAAGCCCAGGAGGATCTCTTTTAGGATTGGATCATGTGCCAAGTTGGCACCTCGATATTATGGGCCTTTTGATATCCTTGAGAGGATTGGAACAATGGTCTACAAACTTGCAATGTTGCCAACAATGAAATTCCATGATGTTTTCCATGTTTCATTACTTAAGTTATATGCCTAAGATGCTGATGATTGATTGGTTTGTATTATAGGTGGAACCAAAGGGAGAGTTCCAACTAGAAACTCAGTGCATTTTGTAGCGGAAACAATTCATTCTCCGTAACCGAGCAATCGATCAAGTTAAAGTGCAGTGGAAGCACTTTGGGCTTGATGAAGCTACATGGGAGATGGTTGACCAGATGCGGCCTTTGTATCTTTCCTTATTTGTTGGTTGAGAGAATGTGTTTGGTTTATGTGTTTTTGTTTATATTTATATATGCATATGTGTATTTTAAATACTACAATGAGATATTTTATAAAGCTCCAATAAGCAGTATGTTGTGAATATTGCATTCAGCTATGTTACAAAGCTCCAATAAATAGTATGGTGTTCATAGTTTCAGTGGTTTGGTATGATGTAAATGTTGCAATGAGATGTGTTATAAAGCTCCATGAGCATCACATTTTTCTAGTTATTAGCATTATTGAACACCAAAGACAATGTTCCCCCAAGGGGGGGGGGGGAGGGTTTGTAATAGCCCCTAGTTGATTTTCCATGTAAATGAAATAATACCAAGGTCATGGGACACATATCCCAAGTTGAATGTTAGGAAAAAATTATAGTGGGTATCACTTGTGGATAATTAATGGCTATGGAAATTGGAAAAATAATTAACAAATACAAATAGGCAACACTTGGATTTTAATTATGATAAATAAAGGAAAATAGGTGAAAAGGAAGGTGAAGAGACACAAATTTGCATGCAAGGGAAATTAGAAAAAAATGAAGGAAAATGAAGGAAAATGAAGAAAAAAAGAGACATCAATAATAAAAATACATCAAAGAACCAATTTCTAGGTTTTGACAGCCTTTTAATAGTTTTTAATTGAGATCTCATTTCATTCTCTCTCTCATGCACTCTTTCACACTTAGGTCATTCTTGTAGAATGATTGGAGCACTTTAGCATTCACTTGGATTTGGAGAAAGTAAGCAAGGATATCAAGGAAGTCCAAGGAGCCTGTTGGGTTAACACCTATAATGGGCTTACTTTGCAGGTAACAAGTTGCATGTCTGATCTCCTTACAGATTTTTGGATTCATGGTATATGCAAGTGTTACTTGGGTATGTGTTGTTATTGGCATGGACATTTTCCTAGATTGACAATGGTTTCAACCTTTTCTTTCAATTTCCTATATATCCATGGTGTTTTGGTTTCCCAATTTTTTTTTCTAATTGGTTCTCAGGTTCCCTATGGCTTTGAGTTGGAAAAAAGCTTCTGGAGCTTTGGAAAAACTTAGGAAAATTTACTAGTTCCTAGAGCCTGTAGGTTGGGATGAACGCTTTGGAGCCTTGTGGGTTGAGTTACTAGTCCCTGAAGCCACAAGTTGGAAAAAACTCTCTAAAGACTTCATTTAGACATGGGTTGAGTTACTAGTCCCTAGAGCCACAAGTTGGAACAAACTCTCTAAAGACATCATTTAGTCGTGGGTTGAGTTACTAGTTCCTAGAGCCCTAGACAGCTTGGGTAGAGACCAATCTGGTTGATGTTAGTGATTTATGGACTGTATAGATGAAATCACTTTGGTTGAGAATTGTGTTGGTTTGGCCTTTAGAATCCCTAGTTGGCTTTGTTTTGGTTTAACCCTTATGATCCCACATTCATGCCTTAAATATGGTGTAGGGGTGATTGGCTGAAAGAGATATTTGGTTCAACCCAATCTATTGTCGAGTGGTGCGTTGAATTCCCTGACTTGGTTGGAGTTTTCATATGTTAATATGAGATATTTTCCTATTATGATCTATTAGCACTTATATTATTTACCATGTTGACATTATGGCTGATTTTTTATGGGCACTATTTTGGTTATATGTTGGTTATATACCTAGTTATATGATGGGCTCTAGATATGGATCTTGTTCGTGATTTTTTAAGTTACTATATGGCTCATGAATGCATGGAATAACAAGCATTGTTGTAGTTAGTTATAGATGTCTTGGAGCCTTCTTGGTGATGAGTCGGATGAAATTAATAAGTTTATGATCATATATGCATTCATGACCAATAGTTTTCATGTTTACCATATGTTAGACAAAAATTTTGTTCTGTACGAGGCATGTCCTATTAAAGTTCTTATTCAAGTTCTTGGTGGTTATCATTTTTAGTATATTGTTTATGTTTCTGGAAGGTTATAGGAAGTTCTGGGAAGTGGTCTAGACACTAGCCTGGAAAGGTGGCTCATATCTCTGAACCACTGGCACATAAGTGGAGTTTTTGTGTCATAACTGCATGGAAGAAGGCTTATGAGTGCATTTATATCCTCATAACTGCATGCATGAAGTGTCAAGGGTGCTTTTATGGGCTTAAGTCTATTAAAAATGGTTCCATCTCATGGATTTATCACCTGGGGCGGTTAGTTGGCTTCTAAGTGGTCTGTAGTCCCTAAGGGATGTCAGTAAGTTTTCAATTTGTTGTTGTTTGTCGTCCCCACTTCCATAACTAGAACTTGGAGCTCAGGTAATGTCATAGTTACAATCATCTCATGTTTACCCTAGTGAGCTTGTAAAAGTGGGTAAATGTAGTGTGGTGTGGTTACATTCTAAGGAAATGGGACCTAATTTTCCCACCTTTGTTTATTCTTATAGTGGAAGGTTTGGGTATATATGTCGAAGAAATGGCCAGTCAAGGAAATTTAAAGGGCATTCCACTATGGGATTAGGATATGCCAATTGCTCATCAATAGTTCGTAGATAAAATTATGATTTCTGGTGAACCAACTATCTAGGAAATATGAGCCCTAAATCTTATTTAAGGGACTTCCAGGAGGCTTTGGGTACCCTGATTAATGGATGTAAGTATATAATCTATTTTCTAAACACAAATTGATTGATCCAAATGAATCTCACCAGATTTCTTGGATTTCAGATAGGAAATCCCCCAAATAAATACTTGGGCATCCTTCTAGTGGAAAACTCGAGGATAATATCTATATGGCAGGAATATAAGGAAAATATTGCATGAAGATTGAGAAATTTATCCCTGATGGCTCTAAATTTACCAAGCTGAGTCATTTTTTTTAAAGTGGTACTACAGGCTCTATGGATCTACCAATTATTGATTCTCATAGCCCCCAAATCCATCCACAAAAACATTGTCACTAAATTTCGTAATTTTTTATGGCAATTTGCCCAAAAAGAAGAAAAATGGACTTTAGTGGCTTGGGAGAAAGTTGTTTCATGAAAGTGGGGTGGAGGACTAGGAATGAGAGATCCAAAGCGACTTAAAAAAGTGGTGGGCACCAAAATCTGGTGGCGGTGGCTCTAAAGGGGTAACTATGGAAGCATATTTGGTTAAGGAAATATTTCCCGAACTTTGGACAAGAGGAACTTGTGCATATTTCCAACCTTCCTAATGGGCCATATATTTGGATCCTAGAAAATGAACAATGTTCATTTATCCGAGATAACTCCTTATGGGAATTTAGCAATGGCAGAAAATCCGTATTTTAGGATGAATGTTGGCACTAGTTTCTTATCATTTAGGAGGGTACAAGTAGGTTAGGTGTAGTGGCATATTTTCGGAACATGAGCTGAATCAGGACTAGTGGAGGAGATGGAAATGAAAATACGATTGGAATTTTGAAGGGATTCCATATGGTTGGATAGAGCTAGAGACCATTTTGAAGGACAGGAAAATTCTAGTCCCCAGGGATCAGGATCAAATAAGATGGGGCTACCAATATCAGGGCATGTTTTCAATAAAATAAGTGTATATCCTTATGGAAAGTCATAAGAAGATACTTAAGGAACCATATTGGCAGAAATTATAGGGCGGGAAGTTGTGGCCTAAGGTGGTAAGTTTTCTTTGGGTGATAGGTTTTCAATGTCTCCTAACTTGGGATATATTGAGGAACAAAGGGTTTGAAGGCCTGTCCTAGTCTCCTCTATGCTAAGAGAAAGAAATAATTATGGAATGCCTAATAAACATGAATTTAAATATGGAAATACCATGTAACATGATAAAAAAATTATTTTGTCATCTAGATCATTCCCAAAATAACATTGTTGAGTCCATAGAAACATGCAAAACCAATCTATTTAAAAGCCCCATTATAAACAGGGCATGGGAATTGGCATCAGGTCCATTGTCATGGAATGTTTAGAATGTAAGGAAAATAATTATTTTCAAGGATGGTAGCAGCGTAGGGGAAGATATTTTTCATACAACGTAGATGAACTTAAAAGAATCAATACTATCAGAAAAATGGGGGGATGAATATTGGAAAAGTGGAAGGGGAGGAAGAAAAAATCCTTAGAGAGCTAGATATATTGAAAGATATGGTGGCTAACCCACAAATACTAACGGTAGGTCTCATACCTGTCTCAGATGTTGTGTTTACCCTCCCTGGTCCAGGTTTTGTTAAACTGAACTTCGACGAGGCCTCGAAAGGAAACCCAATTCTGGCTAGTTTTGGTGGTATATGTCGTGATGATAGGGTAAACCCCTATGTTTCTACATTAGGTTGTCTCTTTACTGAAAACACCATGGTGGAGTTCAGGTATTTGTAAAGAGGAATACATTGGGAAATATAGAAAGGTTACACTAAGCTTTAGATAGATGGTGACTCTAAGCTGATTGTAAATGTGGCCCAAAAACTCATTGATGGTTCTCCAGTTTAGAAGGTGGTGAAGAGTTGGCATTTAGATATTTTGACTCATCGTATTCAAAACCTAAAATTTTCATTCCCTTATGTCTTCATGGCTCACTCGATGAGACAAGGAAATAAGGCCACAAATCTATTGGCCAAATGGGGAAGTCAAGATCTAAAACTCTCCATAATTCAGGACTCACCTTCGAGCTCAGTCTGAGATTGGGTGGAGAAACTGGCTGGAATTATTGATAGTGATTAAGGAACCCCGATATGGGTGGGAAATCTAAGGAAATTAAATGAGGATGGCAATAGGCAGCTAAGTCTATATGTGATATAACAGTTTTCATGATTACAAGAGGCAAGTGGGTGTTGGGGTGGTGAACGTAACAACCCCTGGTTGATTTCCTATGTAAATAAATAAAAATAATAACCAAGATCATAGGACATGTATTTCTAGTTGAATTTTGGGAAAAACATAGTGATGGGGTTCACTTGTGATTAATTAATGGCTATAGAAATTGGAAAATACATTATTAATGTAAAAGAGGCATTAATTGGAATTTATTTATGAAAATAAAGGAAAATAGAAGAAAAGGGAGATGAAAGGTCACAAAATTGCGTGAGGAGGAAATTGAAGGAAAAATAGAGGAAAATGAAGAAAATAGAAGCCTCAATGATAAAAAGGATTTTAAGGATCAATTCGAAACTTTTGTCGGTTTTAGCTTGGAGCTCTCTTTTATTCTCTCTCTCTCATACTCTTGCACGCTTAGAGAAATCTTGGAGCATTGTTGGAGCATTCTAGTTTTCCTTGGATTTGGAGAAAGACGGAAAAGGAAAGTAGGAAAGCACAATGGAATAGGTGGATCAACAACTAAAACTAGATTTAATTGCATATATGATTTCCTTGATACATGGTAGATGCATGTAATTATTTGTTTATGATCTATCATTGGCATGGAGGATTGCCTAGATTGACAGTGGTTTTAGCCTAGCATTTTCATTTCCTGGATAGCCATGGTGTTGTGGGTTTTTCCATTATTTTGTTTTTGGTTGGTTCTTGTAATTCGTTAGGGTTGCGGGTTGGAACAAATGCTCTGGAACGTATGGAACAACTTGGGTTGAGTTTCTAGTCCTAGAGCTTAGGTTGGAAATTTCTCTAAATACCTTACCTGGTTGAGTTACTAGTCCTGGAGCAGGGTTGGACAAACACTTTCAAGCCCTAGAAGGTTATGGGTTGAGATACTAGTTCCTAGAGCCATGGACAAATTAGGTAGAGAACAATCTTGTTGGTGTTAGTGATGTCTAACTGTGAGATTAAATCATTGGTTGAGGGTTGATTTGGTTTTGCCTCTAGAAGCCTTGGTTTGGTCTTGTTTGTTTTATTTCAGGAGATCTCACATTTACGCTTGGAATATGGCGTGAGGGTGATTTGCTGAAAGAGAGATTTGGTTCATCCCAATCTTATATAGTCGGGTGGTACGTGGAATTCATTGACTTGGTTGGTATTTTCCTATGTTAATAAGAGTTATTCTTCTATGGTGATTCATGTGTATTTATTGGAAATGTGTTCATGATATTATGGCTGAGTTTCCATGGTTTATATGTTGGTTATTTTTTGGTTATATGTTTTTTATATGATGTCATGAATTGTTTAACTATTGATCAGTTGATGGATGGATATACTAATAAGTGTTATTGCAACTATGTGGAGAGGGAATAGGGCCTTCTCAGGGATTCTAAGATGAATCTTAGAATTTTATGATTATATATGCATTCATGACCTGTATCTTGCTTGTTTTCCATGTGTTTGAAGAAATGTCTGTCATGTTCTAGGCAGCCTAGGTCAAGTACTGACTTCAATTTGCTTGTAATGTAGCATTATTGTCAGGTCATTATTGATTTTGAGAAGTTATAGGAAGTTCTGCGCAATGGTCTAGAGGTTGACATGGCATATAGGCTCAAATATAGGGACCACATGGTCGTAACTAGAAACTTTGGGTTGCAACCACATGGATTCATGCTTGTGCATGTAGTTGGAGGCTCCCAACTTCATGGAGGCCTACCTTTGGGTGAGGTTGAGGACCCATGTAAGAGAAAAGGGTGCCCAACTTAGGTTTTGGTCAACTTGGGTGGTTACTCATCCTATGTGTGACCTATAGCCCTTGTGATATGTCAAATTATCTTCCGCAGTCGACCCCACTTCCTTAATGGGACCTAGGAGGTCAGGTGAAGTCATAACAACTCTTCCTCTCATTTTTACCTCGACATCCCAATGAAACTGGGTAAATGTGGGATATGTGGTTACATGGTGGTATCAGAGTGGGTTTCCATTTTGTTTGGGTGAGATATGATAGCACAGATTTGTATCAGAGCTCCTAGGTTCAACACTTAGACTGGATGGGATGAATGTGTTTGTCATGCATGCATGTAAGTTGTCTATGTCTTGTTATGCATGCATTGTGATAGTCATTATTACAGTTGTGTCGTCATGTAGAGATTGATGATGTTGATGTTAAGATGGTTGATATGTTGATTTTATTATATAAATACTTGTGTTGATATGGATTGATCTTGCATACAATATAACCTCCCCTAAACTTCACTAAGGTATGTTGATTATGTTGATAATTGGGTTATCTGAAATGATATGTTTGTAGAAAGTGGATTATCAAATATGACAAGAAAAATGGTGGACTAGGGTTCATGTGATTCCCTTTACAGGTCAAATGAGCAACATGGTTATGATTACTCTTGTGATATAGTGGACACATTAAAACGTTTGAAAGAAGATATCATAAGTTATAAGGCATATAATGAAAAAATAATTCAATCATAGGAAAGGCTTGCTAGGGCAGAGGAGAAACAAGTAGAGGTTAATTCATTTATCCTTTATAGTTTTTAAGATTTGCAGAGAGAGGGACAGTTGGGTAATTTAAGTGTTAATTAAATTACTTTTCATTAAATTGTCAAACCCAGGGTTCACGAACTTGCGAAGTATACTTGCAAAATATATGCTAGGAATCAAATTTCAATTTCAAAAGGAAATCATAATCTATTCAAATAAATTTCAAGATTTAAATAAAACCTATTCATGAAAAATGTCTAAGATGAGTATACACACACTTTATTTTTCAAAAGACTCAAATTTGGAACATTGAAATAAATATTTTAATCTATGAAATTGAAATGAAAATTGACATGTAAAGTATCGCTAGTACAACTGGTTGAGGATGAGCCTTGTCAGCAACGCGACCTAGGATCAAACCTCATGGGGAGTGGTTATGCCCCGAGCTAGGGGGAGGATACATGCTATAAAACCATTCAGCTAAAGGGTTGGTGTGGCCCAGGCCGTGTGCGATCCCCGGGTGACTTTGATGGCTTAGATGTCCCTGGGTCGCGGCTCCTCAAGCCACATATAAATCCTGGAGGATCACAAACAACTTGACAAACAAAAAAAATAGAAATTATAATTGGCATGAAAGTAAACTTACTCTATTGACATGAATATAAATCTATTCTAATGACATGAAAGTAAATCTATCTTTATCAACATGAAAGTAAATATATCTTATCAACAATAAAGTAAATATATTCTAATGACTGGAAAATAAAGACTTGAAAGTAAATTTAATCTAGAAAGAAACAAAACTTATACTAACAAAGCATTGAATTCTTAATCTATGAAATTTAAAGTCAACCTATTCTGGAAGCAATAAGAGATCAATTGAAATTACTAATATATGCATTGTAAAATTAGAATCATTCATGATGATCTATGAATCTAAAAGCAAACAAATTGAAAAGTAACGAGTCTATGACATGAAAGAAATAATGCTTGACCTGCAAAAGGACACAAATGGAATGAGCATAAAAGAACGTAAACAATGCAACTAATTAAAATACTTAAAATGAATCATAAAATAAACTAATATATCTTAAAAAATTGAAATATTAAAATGCATCTCATACTCATTAGGTGGTCATTCTAAAGTTCATGAGAGGTGGAAAGTTGAGAAAACTATTGATTAAATATCAGCCATATAAAAGTGAATTACAATGGTATTCATTACATCAATAATAAACATATTTCCAATCTTTAACATCGAAAACTCTACATTGAAGCATGAGCACAACTCTCAAACTTTTCATACATTTTTAAAGGATAATGCACTCCTATTTATACTAGACCTAAGATAACTAATTTATAAATTTAGATCCACAAATATCTCATAGATACACAAATATATAATGTGGTTACAAACATGTGTTGACATCTAGAAATTAGCATCTCTTCATATCCTCTCACAAATCTCTCCTAGATTTTATAGGAGACATTTATGAAAACTTCCATGATCTTTCTCCATGAAATGTACTTGACCAATGATCTCAAATATTCAAGAGTTTGAAGAGGAAATTCGAATTTGGATCTTGGAGGCCAAATATAAATCTTTTGGAATCTTCAAATAGGTCTACACACATCATAAAACTTATCCAACTTTTATATATAAGCTAATACATATTATTTTTCTAATATTTAACCATAAATTCACTAAAAATACCAAAATAAATGTACTGGAAAATAATGTGTCTAAACCCATACTTAGTTATGAAGATGGTCTTAGTGCATGGTTATGGAGCTGCGAAATATTGTAAATTTTGAATCAAAGTGAAAGAAAAGAGGGTGAAATGAATGATATTTTGGAGACAACATTTCCCCCAACTAAAGATGTTGCATGTCTTCATGCAACTTTACATTAATTCTAAAGCCATTTTCTATAATTTATTTATTTTATTTATTTATTTATTTTTTTTGTTGCCTTGAAGATTTATCAACAAGTCATTTTTTGACTTGAGATACTTTTTCAAGGCTTACATCGTTTAAACAATATTCTTTATCTGAAATATATCTAAGTGGCAGCTCTTATGGTTGTTTCTTGTGTGGCAACCATAATTATTTCAAGTATTGGTTCTTGTGTAACAACAATTTTATTTTATTCTTCTTCTTGCTACAACAAAGAATACACAAGAATGTATTCAAAATGAATACATATTCATATACATATTAATCAATATTTTCTCATAATTTGAATCTTATTTTACGAAACATATTCATCTTTAGATAACAAAAAATGGCTACAACATTCAATTGGGAGAAGCATATTGGTAAAAATTGTATGAGGTTATGGAATATGGAAATGAAAAATGGTAATGAATATCCTCCGCCAACTAAAGGTGTTTTTGTCTTTTGAAAATGAGGAAAGCTATGTCACATGGGAAATTTTCCAAATACATGTCTTTTAGTAGCCAAAGAATTAATGATTACATATTAGAAAATAACATACCTTCACCTACCTGACAAGTCAATAAGTTATGCATTTGTGAGACCTTGGTTGTTACTGTTGGATCATGGAATGTGAAGTGAAAGAATTTGATATATTGCTTCATCTCTTGGATGTATGAATAGTGGGTGAAGTGTAAAATTGATTTTTTTTTCCCTTCTTATTGTTGGAACTTATGTTACAACTCTTGAACTCTGAAACTGAATCTTAATTTATTGGAAAATTGTTGCAGTTGCTTAAATCATATAGTTTTCATTCATATTTGCATCTTGGAATAGTTCTTATCTATGTGAATAAATTTTTTCGATGTCGAACATAGAAATAAATTGTTGGATTACCAACCACTAATGAATGACGTTAACTAACACAAACTACTCACTATTAATGTCAACGTGAGGCAATATTCCCAAGTACATATTACTAGGTATGAATAAATGAGTTGAAGTTGAGTCACCTAGAAGATCTAACAAACATGGGACATTGATGTATTCCCATAGTTTATTGGCAAAAGAAATTTCCATTGAGGAATGCAAGGCTCAAGGTACTAAAAATATCTCTAGTCTTAAACTCAAATAATGCATTGAAGTCAATGGGTCAATAATTATTATTAGGAGGGCCATAGTGAATCCCCCATCATGTAACACAAGCATACAATAATGATTTAGAGGACCATAGATTAAGTATTTTCTCTTATCAAGTAGGATTTATGAAGAAGGAAATGAGGTAATTCAATATTGTAAGTGAGCTGAATTAATTTATTCATGGGTTAGGGGTGAATGTAAGTGAGGAAGGAAAGTTTAAAACTTGCAAAGGGAAAATGGTCTTGAAGTTATGATCTGATTGTGATAGGATGATGGAAACTTGGACTTCAACAAGGATGGATTGTAAGCTTAGAGAGGGGAAAATGAATGAGTAGAAATGGCATGATGAATGTTCTTCTAACTTGGATTTGACTTGTTCATGTTCTTCTGAAAAATAAATTGGTCTTTGGAAACCACTTGTGCATAGATTAATCTTCTTTTATCATCCTGAAACATGAAAAAGCTTAGCACTAATATGCAATAAAACATAATATTCTCGAAGGAGAGAGGTGATCAATCTCTCTTTATACTAAATATACGTAATAAATTCATAAATAGTGCTAATAAGACAAATTCAAGGAAGATAAATAAAAATGAAATGCATTTTTTACCTGTGAGGAAGTGGTTCCTTGGATAACCTATCAATATTTTGTTGATAATTTTTTCGTTTGATATCAAATTGCAGTGATTAAAAAACTAGGTTAAAGGAAATTCATATCAGAAACATGTTTTTAATGATTTGATTAGGTTTACAAGTCCAATTGTTGTAAAAATCCATAAAACTATGACTATTTTTTTATTTTCTCGAATTATAATTAAGACTATTTAATCACGTATTTCTCGTTGATATCTTTCCAACGATGCTTGAATTGCCTCAAACGGACATTGTATGAGAAAGTTATGGTTGTTTGAAGTTTTAACAAAATGATAAAAATAAGGTGCATTGGTGACGTGCGACATCACTAGGAAGTGCCATGTGGTAGCACCAGAAGTTGCCACATGGAAGTATCGATCTAGTGTGGCATGATGTCATGGTCAATGACGATGTGGTAATAATGACATGGCAGCGAATGGTGATGTGGAAATGATGATGAGGTAAATTATGTGCTGATGGTTAATGTGGCAAGTTGATGTGTCACCTGCTGATGTGGTAAGATGATGTATCACTTGCTGACGTGGCAGATAATTGGGTAGTTGAAATGGGAAATGATATGCTGCCACATCGGAAAATAACAAGCTGCTACGTGGCAGCAAATTTTCGCATAATTAAAACAATCAAAATATTACATTGTTAAGAAATCGCCTCAATGATTTTTGATCTCATGACTTTGCAAACAAATTACCAATGCACAAAACTATGTAGATGTGAAATGAAATTGAATGAATTTTATTTAAATTTTAAATGTTAAAAGTGAAAAAAAAACACAATGCAACAAAATGGTAAGGCAACTGTTGTGTTGGATTTGAGATATATGCCCAAAAATTCAAATATATCTAACCACTACGCCACATGCATCGGATTGTTGAGTGCCACCGCAACATTGAGTGTTTTCCCTCAATGTATTCGAGCACCATGTTCAATTGAATTTTAATCATGAAGCTAAGCTCGAAGCTCCGAAAGGATTTGGGTCATTATTTTCTTGTCTAGGTTTATACTAAAATGCCGAAGCCTGAACAAGGGAGAAGAATCAAATTCAACACATTTTTCAATTGCAGAATAACACCAATGTCGCATACTTTGAGACCTCCATTTATTTATTTATTTAGTTGATGGGTTTTTATTATTTTATTTATTTGGCTTCTTCTTACGTTGGCTTTAATACAGGGTTTCATTTTTTTGGTATTTTTGTTTTTAAAATTAGTTTGATATGTTTTTATTTATGTGTAACCCATGTGAAGTTTGTGGTTTTATATATATCATGTTTTTTTTAATTATTATTTATTGTTTGGTTTTTGTTGTATTTTATATATATCATGTTTTTTTTTAATTATTATTTATTGTTTGGTTTTGGTTGTATTATTTATTTTTATTTTTTTAATGTTTTATTTTCTTTTAATTTTTTTAAATAAATAATTTATTGAATAATAATAATAATTAGGTGTTTGTTTGTTTTTTTTTAATATTTTATTTAAAAATGAAAAATCTATTTAGAAATGTTTGAGAAAAATTCAGTTAGGTTTTTTTTTGTTTTTCAAATAAATAAAGAAAAAGAAGTTATTTTAATGAGAGTTGTGACAAATGTATTTGAAGGGTGGAGATCAAGTTTTAAATAATAGTTTTTTTAGAATGAATAGTGAATCTAGATCTCCTAGCCATTTTTCCAGATCTATGAATTTTATTATGAAATTCCAAAGCTGACTTATCCACTTTTCCTTTCGATCTTTCAGGTCACAACAAGGCACAAGAAGAGAGCATACTTAGAAATGTTGTAATTCTTTATTCATTTGAAATCTGAAATTTGAAAAGTAAAGTAAGAATATTTGATCTAAGATCTCAAATTTTAGCTCTCGAAACTCTACTTGTGCTCTTCCTTTAGAAACATCTCTTTTCTTGTAGATGTTCCTCAATGTCTACTCGGATGTCAGAGACCAATTGTACATTTAGATTTAGCGCAAGGGTTTGCTAAAGAATAGAAGAATGTTGTGGTGTAGTCAATTTTTTAAACCAATCTTGAATGTAGTCCTTGCTCTCCAAGAAATGCTTGGTCATCATTCTAGATCTCATGTCCATAAATGGATTAGTGTCGAAACTATTATAGTACAAAAATTGATTGAAAAATATGCATTGAAATTATTTATAACATGAATTTCAACTATGAATGCAACTAAAAAAAAATGAGATTGAAGCTAAAAAGGAATTCTAGATTGAAAGTTAACCGCTATGTATACATCCCCGACAACGACCCTAAAAATGTTCTGTAATTTAAGTGTGAGTTAAATTACTTGTCATTAAAGTGTCAAACCCACGGTTCATGAATTTTCAAAGTATAATTGCACAATATATGCTAGGGGTCAAATTTCAATTTCAAAAGGAAATTCTAATCTATTGCAATAAATTGCAAGGCTCAAATAAAACCTATTCATGAAAAAATTCTAAGATGAGTATACACACACTTTCTTTTTCAAAAGTCTCAATTTCATAACTTGGAAAGAAATCTTTTAATCTATGAAATTGAAATGAAAATTGACATAAAAGTAAACTTACACTAATGACATGAATATAAATCTATTCTAATGACATGAAAGTAAATATATCTTTATCAACAGGAAAGTCAATCTATCTTATCAATAGGAAAGTGAATATATTTTGATGACTGCAAAGTAAAGACTTGAAAGTAAATTTAATCTAGAAAGCAACAAATCCTATACTAAGAAATCATTAAACTGTTAATCTATGAAATTTAAAGGAAACCTATTGTGAAAGTAGTAAGAGATAAATTTAAATTACTAATGTGTGCATTGTCAAATTAGAATAATTTATGACTATGTATGAATCTAGAAGCAAACAAATTGAAAAACAATGAGTCTATGAAATGAAATAAATAATGCTTGACCTACAAAAGGACACAAATGGAATGATAATAAAATAATGTAAACAATGCATCTAATTAGAAAACTTAAAATAAAATAAACTAATCTATATTAAAAAAATGAAACATAAAAATGCATTGCATGCTCATTAGGTGGTCATTCTAAACTGAATGAGAGGTGGATGGTTCAGAAAGCTATTGATCAAGCACCAAACATATCAAAGTGAACTACAATGGTATTCATTACATCAATCATAAGCATAGTGCCAATCTTTAACATCCTAAACTCTACACTGAAGCATGAGAATAACTCCCAAACGTTTAACACCTTTAGAGAGCATAAGGTACTCCTATCTATACAAAAACTAAGATAACTAATTCATAAATGTAGATCCACAAATCTCTCCTATATCCACAAATATCAAATGTGGTTACAACCATGCGTTTAATTTTAGCAATTAACATCTCTTCATATCACAAATATCTCCTAACTTCGATAGGAGACACTTATGAAAACTTCGATGACATTTTTCCATGAAATGTGCTTGGCCAATGATCTCAAATGTTTAAGAATTTGAAGAGGAAATTCAAATTTGAGTCTTGGAGGCCAAATATGAGTGTATTGGAATCTTCAAATATGCCTACACACATCACAAAACTCATCCAAATTTTATATATAAGTGAATACATATTATTTTTCTAATATTTAACCATATATTCACTCAAAATACGAAAACAAATGTATTGGAAAATACTGTGTCTAAACCCATATTTAATTATGAGGATGGTCTTAGTGCATGGTTATGGAACTGCGAAATATAGTAAATTTTGAAGAAAAGTGAAAGAAAAAAGGGTCAAATGAATGACATTTTGGAGACCCAATAGGGACCGCTTAGGATCAATCATGGATAGGAGGAAAGGAATCATGGGGCATATGGAAACAGGTCTCAATGAGGATACAATTTTTGTAGAGATGATCCAGTCAGAGATGGTAGGTTCTTGGATGCACCTGACAGGAGGGGTAATGAACATGGGTTCTATTTGAGTTCTAGATCGAAGAAACATCATCGTCATCACCGTCACCATCTGTATAAGAGTAGTTAGAAGCGGTAATTTCCATAGGATTTCAAGAAAGAAAAGTGCCCTACAATTGATGGGGAAATGAAGAAGTCACGGGATATAGAATCTTGGTTTCTTGGGATGAATAAGTTATTTATATTGCATGACTACTTAGAGAATATGAAAGGCAAGATAACTATTTTTAGTATTAAAGTAAAATCATACATTTGGTGGGAAGATATGAAGAATGTCAGAGGCATTTAGGAAGAGGAGTTGAATTGGAGTGAGTTCCAAAGAATTTTTAGGAAGAATTACATATTTGAAAGATACTAAGATAACAAGGAAAATTATTTTTATGAGTTGAAGATGCGATCCATGACCGATGAGGAGTATACTATCAAATTATTGGATTTGTTGAGGTATGTGCCTTATATTAAGGATGAAAAAGCCAAGATTCGGATATTCATTAGTGGGTTGTCGGTATCATTCAAATATAGGATTGAGTTTGATGGACCTAGATCGTTGGAGGAAGGCATCATAAAGTTGAAACACTATTATGATAAATCGTAATGAAAGACATAATCTAAGCATTATTGGAAACATAATGAGAAGAATAAAGGAAAGTGGCAGGGAAAATTTTAGGGGCGAATTTTAGCCCAAGGGAAAATTTTAAAGGGTTTTAGATTTTGGAGGGGCAACTTTTTTATATAAAAGCCCTTTTGTATAGTTTTATATAGTTATCCCTATAATTATTTTAAAAATAATTAATTATTAGCTGTTAGTCCAAAAAAATAAATGCGCTTAAACATTAAACCATGGATTCGCTTCTCGATTTTCTGGTTTGGAGCAGATTTGAATGGCATTCACCACGATTTACTGGGTAGGATGGGGATTGGATTTACATTCACCCCCATTTTTTAGTGTTTGGGTCTTTACTGGTTGGGGCTTCACTATATCAATAACACTTTGGCATTCTCATGGACACATAGGAATCCATGTCGACGAAGGTGGTATGGAGTTAGGTGTGAGAATGGCTGGGTAGTGAGGCTTGTGCTCTAGGATATCGACCTCGTGGGTCTGAATGATGCCTTGGCATGTCTCCATGAGCTCATAATTCTGATCTAGAAGAGAAATTAACTCAATGGCACCATTCCTGATTTTTTGAACTGGAGAAGTCTTAAGTTCATATTTCTCTCTGGTAACTATTTCTTAGGTCCCTTTCCTTCTACCATTGCTTCATTAGATCATCTCTTGAGATTGGATGTATCGAAAAATCATATCAGTGGGAAAATACCATCGATTCTTACTTCAATGACCCATCTGCTTACTTTGAGGCTTGAGAACAATGAGTTCTCTGGAAGCATTTCAGACTTGATGTTGCCCAATACTGTTGAAGAATTCAATGTTTTAGACAATAGACTCAGTGGCATGATACCTGCAAGTCTGTCTAGTTTTCCAAGCTCTGGGTTTGTGAATAATGAAGCACTATGTGGAAGTCCTCGACAGAGTTGCAATGAAAGTAACAATGCAAGCTCTGATTCTAATCCCTACATGGCTTCTAGCCCCTCCATGATTTCAGGCTCACTTCCATTGCAGAGAAATAATAACTCTACCAAACTCAACAAAGGTGATATTATAGGAATAGTTTTCGGTGATGTTGCAGTGTTATCACTCATAAGATGTGTAATATTTTGCTAGTTTTATAAAAAGAAAGGTGTAAAATAGAAGAAACCTAAGCCTGCCTAGAGATGTCTAACAGACAAGTTAGCTATGCATTCTTTACATCAGTGTCCTAATAATCAATCTATTACTGCAGTAAAATGCAAGCTTATTTTCTTTGATGATGGAAGACCTTTTGAGCTAGAGCATCTCCTATGAGCTTCAGCCGAAATTCTAGGAAAGGGTAACTTTGGAAGCACTTATAAGGATATTATGGAAGATGCATCTATTGTTGCTGTCAAGAGATAGAAATATTTGCAAGGTATTGGAAGGAAGGAGTTTGAGCAACATATGGAGTTCATGGGAAGTTTGAGACATCAAAATGTAGTTAATTTAAGGGCTTACTATTTTTCTAGATATGAAAAGTTTTTGGTCTTTGACTATATGAAAAATGGGAGTCTGCATACACTTCTTCATGGTATGTATACATTCCCCACTCCCTCATTCCTTTAGCTTTTATAGGTAATCTTCTACCATGGAGCTCATATTTCAATTCTAAGGCAAGTTTGTTTCCCTGTGTTTTATATTTTGAAACCATCTGTAATAGCATCCAATATGTAGACGTGAATTGATTTTTTGTTGCCTACACCATATAAAACAATATATTATAGAGATAGATGTTTACAGGTTGATATAGACTATCATATTCATAGGGGTCATTTGTGTCGTTTTATCAGTCATTCATTTTGATTCATTGTAGCATTAAAATGAGACAAAGAAATCCCTATATATAGCCCCATGCCCTTTAAATATTCTTCATTACCAACACTATGCTACAAAGAAACAAACTCTAGTCTAGAACTCAAAACAACAAGCTTTAAGAGCAATAGATTCAATATTTGAAACAACAGATTGCAGTTTCTCTACCTACCTAAATACTTTAGGTTACCATCCAACAATTATAACAGAATAAAAAAGTCTTTTACTAACTAAATTAATATTGACATCTATATACAAGTAATCCCTTGACATTATTCTACTACTCAATTGTAGATGTCAAGGTCATCCATTGATGTCAAAATCAATCCAACCATCTTGCCAGTACATGGAATTGTAAATTTACTAGTATTGCTAAACATCAACTTCAAGAATTTCACCACCAAATTCATTCTTCAATTGTGGGCAATTTTTTTTACCTAGGTTTCGTGTGGTGTTTTAGAGGGTATTTGTGATCTCATGCTGTGAAGAAATTTCAACTTCCCATGCAACCAAAAGTTTTGAAATAGATAATTTTCACTTGTTCTAAGCTATTGAAACTGTTAGTTATTTCCTTGTAATATTTTGTTTGAAAATTTTCTTATTGTTATTACTAAATTTTGTTTCACTCTGATTCCTTGGGTTAAAACTTAACTTTAAATTTGCAACAAAAAAACTCCATGAGGCCACATAATAGCTAGTTATAGAGCTTATCAAAAGAAATAAGTTAGTAAGTAGACTGTAGACAAACTCATCCTCGTTTTTGCAAAAATTCTTTCTCAATTATGGTAGGAATTTGTAGGAAGTATAGTTCTACCTTATTGATGAGGACTTTAATGAAGAAATTTTCAAAGTGGAAATTCCCCTCATCAGAAAAAATAACTCTGACAAAATTTAGTTTATCCACTAATTAACTCACTCTTTTTAGAAAACTAGTGTCCAAGACTCAAGTCCATCAATGAAAAACCAATAATAATATCTAAATGGCACTGAGTCATTAACCATAAAAGGCCAAGGAAAAACAAGGACATTATCCATGTTTACCAAGCCTTAAGAGCCATCCACAATGAAATATGAATTTTCATATTAAATCAGTTGATAAGGGTGCAATGCATTCAATAATCTCTAAAATTAGAGTTAGGTTTCCACTTCCTTTTCAACTTCATCTGTTGCCCTCCTCCAGATTTAAAGAATTCAAGGTTCTCAGTTAACTAAGAATCTTAAAATGAACAGGTTGGAATCAAAGTAAAATGGGAAAGCGGGTATGTTGTGTATCTTTCTACTTGGAATAACCTGAAATTTGGAGGATGTCCTATTTTTTAGGTCTGATGTGGTTTCTTTTAAATGCAGGCAGAAGGATTAACCTGCAATCAACTAAACCTGTCTCTTAAAACATAGTGAAAACCTATAATCAAATAAACATGTCTCCTAAAAGTTGGAAGTAGGTGTAATATGAACCTTAAAACATAGTGAAAACCTGTAATCAACTAAGCTTATCTCTTAAAATTTGGAAGTAGGTGTAACACGAATCTTAGAATTCAGTTGTGCACCATTACCATTAGCACGGATCCATGTATCAAATTAATCTGAGGGGTCATTCTCAATTTTTTTGCACCATAACCTCTTCTGATGAACAAAAAACTCCAGGAAAAATGATTTTAGTGGTGCCTTGGGTAATGGAAGTGTCCACTTGAACAGTGGGAGAAATATTCTAAAAATTCAGCTAGCAATGCTTTGTATGCTATACAAGGTAGAGATGATAGAAACTTAGTGCAATGAGTTACTAAAAGAAATAATGGTTAGGTGACTATGCCTTGAAGATTCTCAACTTGCGATCAAAGGAGGTGACCTTAAGAGAGGCTCAGTGCAAAAGTCTGGGAGGAAGAGATCTGATCAATGAGGCTCATGAATAATCTATGGTCATCGCATGGGCCCATGTATTCACAACTTGCATCCTTAAATATAGATGTAAGATTAAACATATTAATGACCTAACCTATAAACATGGAAAGGCTCACTGATGATGCCCTCTTAAAACTTGTTGAAAGGTCTGAAGGTCAGTTACAAAAATTGACTATAGTGGAGTGCCTGAAAATTACAGATGATGAACTGAAGCAAGTATTTGACATCTGTCCAAAGTTTACAAAGGTTGGTATTTGTCTTTGTTGGTTTCTGATTTTGAGAAATTACAGAAAGATGAATTTGTTGTTCAATTTTCTTTTCTATTTGATTCCATCATTACCTACATCATTATTAATACACTACATACTTTCCAATATAAGGGGATGCATTTGCAGACCATAAGGTATCATAAGCCACACCATTGTTTGAAGGATTGGTCTAAATGACTATATTGTAATCTAGGTTACTATACGAAAAAAAAATTGAATCCCCTTATTTTCTTTTACGAATGAAAGTTGATAGAAAAAAAAAGATCATTTAATAAGCATACCTTCAGATGCAACACTTCTGCTCAATGGAGTACAAGAGGCTCTGGATACGCTCGTTGATTCTTTGTAGTCAAGAGGAAGTGCAATATCAAGTTCATAGTCTGTCACAATTATTTATATGGCAGAGGACGACTTGGTGTCAATAACATCTAAATAATAGTATCTGTTGTTGTAAGATACCATGATGTTGTCATTTGTAGTTAAGCAGGAATATTTCCTTAAAGTTGCTTCCAATATACATAATAAAAAAAAAAGTTAAACCTCTGTATACATAACTTTCTTGAGACATGTAGTTGTAAACTTGTTAAAGGAAATTCAAGGAGCAACCAAAATCATCGGCTATCACATAACTTCCATGAAAATTCCATTGTAATTATTTGGAGTATGATAGATGAAATACTTACACAACCTTAGGATTGGAGATGTGAAGAAAATATTTTGTGTGAGGTTGCAATTTCACATAAGTTCCTTTTGTAAGTGTGTAATTTTTCACCTTAAAAATATCTCCCTCTTGTAACAACATATTTTTCATCATCTAAATAAAACATGATATATATTAAAAAAATCTCCTAAACAATTCTTCAAAGTTTTGACAGAAGTTGGATTATCTGTTAAACATGCCAGGAAAAACAAAGGCTCACATACCCAGTATGGCATGTAAAGCATGCCCTCATTAGCAATAAACTCAAGTACTCCACAATGCGATCTACGTTCTGTTGCAGTATTATAAAGCTCAAAGAGCATAGGATAATCTATTTGTAATTAAGATATATATGAAAAAACAAGAGAAGTAGAATCAAATCAAGGCTAGAGCCCAGCTTCAAGAAAGACAAAAATTAAGATGCATAAAAGAGCATATGTCAGATGCCAATGAGTAAAAAGATCTTACCACTAATAGTAGCATTCACTTGAAAAAGGTGTTTGACCAAAACCACGGGATTTCCTCCAAGGGCTTAACATTAAACAATTTAAGTGGCAGGCACCAAATATAACGCACGTCCTCAATGTCTTTCCAAATGAAGTAAAGTTTGACAATCTCCCATGTTGTCCATATAGTCTATGTCACAAAATTACTTTTGATTTTCAACTTAATTGGTGTAAATAGAAGGGTTTGAAAGTTTGCATCACTTCAACTTCTTTTACTTGACACAACCCCAAGTGAAATGCACTTTCACAAAAGCATTCCCAACTTTTGTTTCCTTACCCTACCAAGATGAGCCACTTCATGTATAAGTTAACAACAATTAACCTTCTTAATAATCATCCTATTAATGATGACCAAGTTGAATTTAACCTTCCATGTAGCGCCTATAATTTCTAGTCCCTAGACCAAGCATGAAAAGGGTCCTTCCCTTTAACAATTCCCCTCTTAAAAAGCCTAAAGGTGTTTCCAAAACCAAGGGATATCCTGCAAGGGCTTATCATTGAAAAATTTAAGTGGCAACCAATAAATATAATGCTGATGGAATTATAGGCATGCCCCTATAATTTCCTTTCCAAACGAGGCAAGGTTTGACATTCTCCCATATTTTCCATATAATTTATGCCACAAACAAACTTTTTTTTCTTGCTTAAATTGTGTAAATAGAAGGGTTTGAAGGTTTTCCTTACTCCAAGATCTTTTACTCGACACGAACCCAAGTGAAATGCACCTTCACACAAGCACTCCCAACTTTTGTTTCCTTACCCTACGAATATGATCTACTTCATGCATAAGGTTTGATGCTATCAAAAGAAACCAATCATACCCATACATATCGAATCCTTAGGGCTGCAACAGAAGACCCAATGAAGACAATGGAAGCCTTTCTTCCCCTAAAGGTCAAAACAACAAAAGCCTCGAAAGAGTTTCTCAATCATCTGTAAGGTAATACCAAAGGAAAATAAACAAGATGAGGAATAAACATGCATGGTAACATGGAGCTTTGCTACAAGAACGTCCCTACCAATTTTTTAGGAAGATTTCCCTCTAGAGGGAAATTATAGTAGTTTCTGAACTGTTATTGCTTCAAAGTCATTATTTTTGAGGTGATATTTCCATATTTATTAATGTGAATAATTATAAATCAAAGTTTATGTATCTTTTGTTTATGGTGTTTTTTTATCTACTTTCACAGGCTACATTTTTTCCATTTTTCATTAGTACTTCTCCTATAGCTATCGCACTTGCATCAAATGGTTACAAATGATTTTTAAGGGTCTAAACATCAAGGTAGGTGTTTCTATCAGCCTTTTCTTTAGGCAAGCTTGCAAGACATATCTTGTTTCATTCATGAACTTTTATCTTCAACAGAAGGTGCATCTTTAGAGGAAGGTGCATAAGACTTTATCCAACTTTATACAAACTTGAAAGCATCATGTACCTGCTTGGAATTATCGTTCATGTATTAAATATACTTCTCTAATTTAATAATTTCATATTGTATATGCTGAAATGGTTCAAAATTTTGAAGTATATATTTATATATTTCAGGAGGGTAAGTATTTTAAGCATCTTAAACTTACTACTTAAGTTGATAAATTTTATGCACAATATCAGTTGATATTAAATTTATACTCCATTATTACTCCATTACAATAAGCAAAAAAATTTCATACTTGAAAATAAATATAAACACCCCAATCCCCATGTCAATAGCACATAAAGATATAATAAAAACCTAAGCAACATAGATACTGGAGCAAAAGAAAAAAACTAAATTCAAATAACAACAAGAGAACATGTTGGCAATAACATAAATTGTGTGGTAGAGCACAAGAAAGTAGAAATGATGATAAAACCAATCAAAACAATATACACGAGGTATTCCACTGTTCTATTTTCCCCTTTATTATTTCCTTCATATTTGTTCACCTATCACACCAAGCAATAATTCCTCAAGATATCCTATTTGTTCCTTTATTCATTATTTGAAAGCTCCAGTGGTGTACAACTCATGCATGCAATTTATTCTTGTGTGTACCATATGAGGTGTTAGTCATCAGTATTTTTCACATGTTAGTGATGACTATATCCATAGCTGAGTTTTCTAGAAGCTGATTTTGATATGTCAATTTGTCATCTAGAAAACCCTCATAAAACTTTTTTTCGCCCTCCTACTTCTCAGTCCGCCCATGTCAAAGTCAAAACTCATTATCACTATCCTATCTAGCTTCAGCCCTACTGGTCTGCCCATCAGCTCTAAAAAGAAAATCCAAGTCTGTTTCAAAATCCTCCCCTAAGTTAGGAAGTGGCGCTTTAAGGCATTTGACCTTTGGCAAACATCAAAAAGCCAAAAACCTCCATCTGACACAGACCATTCATGACAGACCTCCCACTCTGCAAATCTAGTTGATCATAGCTCTAAGTCACGCCACTTACACACCCCTAGGTCTCAGCACTGCATAAACCACAGTCTCAAGCTGATTATTAGGTGTTTCACAGGGTTTTATGGATTCTACAAAGACAGGAAATATAACTTCATCTTAGGAGAAAATTCTTGAATCTACATTTAGAAGAACAGCTACTTCTCAATGTAAACATGAGCCTGAGATATATCTGCAAGACAGAGAGTTACTCATCAAGACCTTGCAGCTTCCTTTCAGCATGAAAATCATAGTAAGAGAAAGACACCACTGTCACAGCAAACTGGTAATTTGTCATGGCCAAGAACCTCCTTCATTTACCAGCAGAGGGTTAGGGCACCTCCTTCATCTACAAGCAGAGGGCACCAATCAATATTGACTTTAAGGATTGCAAAAGCCCAGGTTTGGTTTTTACTAAACAGAGAAACAATGACTCTAGGTTTTCTGAGTATAAGTGATGATCATAACAGGGCTAGGATCTGAAGTGTGCAAGAAAAGGGAAAACAGAGTGTTGGTCTTGTAAAGGAAGTCATTTGAAGTTTTCAGATCATATGAATTGTTAAAACATTGGAGAGACATATCATTAGTGAAAACAGTTATAATCATAAGCAGCCTGCTGTTCCAACAAGACCAAATTGAAGAAAAGTTGACAAGTCATGTCATTACACAGGCAGAAGAAAAGATGGTTGTTTTTCAAGGGTGCTAACCTCCCTACTCACAGAGATTATCTTTCAAATGACTTGTCATAAGTTGACCAAGGCAAATGGTGACATTTCAGTTCCCCTCAGCAAAGAGGAGTGTAATAAGACAGTGAAGAACTCCCTCACAGGAAACATAAAGAGTAGTTCTCCTTGTTTCACTTTCTAACTCTCATGCATCATCCCCTGTTTTGTTTTCTACCCACAGTCAAAGAAGAAAGCTCAAAGAGACCTAGCACTTGTATCTACAGTCAAGCAAAACCTGTCACAAAATTAGATTTACATTGCAGGCAAGATTCTGGCATAATACCCAGAGAAAAAATGTGTTTGATCTAGTTTGTCTCTTACACACAGGTATACAAGCTCATCAAGTACAAAAAAGAGCTTTGGCACAATGTTTCAGGTTCTGGAAGTCATCAAAGGAAAAGTCTAAATGCCACTGCTCTAAAAAGAGACTTTCCCTCCTTTAAGAGAGAACAGTCAAAATTTCAAAGGACATTTTTCTCCACAAGTTATGATCTGAGTTTTGGAAAATTTGAAAGGCATGAAAAGAAAATCAGTGTCCAAAAGAGAGTCATTTAACAAATTGTCATTGTTTGGATGGTTTGAAACAAACACAGTTTTTCATTATTCAAAAGGACAGCCATATCATAAATGATATGTTTTGAGAAGAGGAAGCATATTGAAAAGGGGCGCCTTTCTTAAATCAAAGAGCCATGACCAAATCCAAATAATGTCAGCAAATGTGGGCACCTGCATTGAGAAAGAGGTTGAAGGAGCAAGTTGGAGACAGAGACTGTCAAAGCATGTTGACAATACAAACCATACTCTTTCAAATAACAAAGCAGTCTTCATAATTTTTCAAAACAGTTTTGAAGTGGGGTTTACACAATGAATATCATCAGCAGGGTATTATTCAAAGTTTGAATTTCGGTGTTAAATTGCCACCAAAAAAGACAGAATTAACAGGAACCACTCCTCAGACCTATATGCCTAAATTGACAGAGTTCTAACCGTTTAAACTGTATTTTCTTTCTTTAAAAAAGAGTTGAAAACTTTATTGGCATTTTTTAAGGGCATAAATATTTTGTTGCCGAAATCATTTCAAAAAAAGGGAGCACCTCTCGAATGAAGTCAACATGTTTTCAAGTTTCAAAGGATACACCAAGGCAACATTACAAAGGCAAACCTTTAAAGAGGCCTTACAAAGGTTAAAAACGGAGCTGAATGTCAATTTTGCATTTCTAAAAATCCGTTGGCCTTCACATCTTTTCAAAAAGTTGTAAGACCGTTGAACCTCCTTTTGACTCCCCAAGAAGTGCAAAGTCGATCCACTCTTGCCATTTCAGAGATTGAAGACGAATTCGCAGTGGTTTTTGCTGTCTGCAAGGTTTTTATAAGAGCGCGACGCGCCTGGAGTTTTGCGCGACGCGCTCAGAAGAAACTTTGCACAGGTGCTCAACGGTCGCGCAAAGCGCCTGTACGTGTGCGCGACGCGCTCAGAAGAAACTTTGCACAGGTGCTCAACGGTCGCGCGACGCGCCTGTATGTGTGCGCGACGTGCCTGTACATGGCACTCGGCCGACCCGACAAAGCCACCCGACAAATTTTTTGGGCGCGACACTCTGAAAGCCAAGCACGTCGCGCGTATGTGTGACCCTCTTAAGCTATTCAAACACCTCTGGAGCTAGCCTAAAACGCATCAATAAGGTTCTTCATCATATTCTCGAGGTATTTCCATGAACCCTCTCAGTTTTTCAAACAAAGTGCTAAGTGATATGAAGGGTTAAGAAGCTCTGTTTTCAAGCTGTGGTGTGACGGCAAAATAGTGTTTTTTTGACTAACTGTTGCAATATCAAAACACCTGTGAGCTATATTTTTTCATCAAAACACCCTCACTACTGTGGTGAAGCAAAGTTGAGGCTGTCCATATACAGTTGGAGTTTGTTTGGATCAGATTAGTGTAAAGAAAACAGTGTGTTGAACTACTACAATTCTTTCATACCACAGCATACAAAGCTTTCAAACTTTGTCAACACATCTGAAAAAATAGTGTTTTTGCTATCTGGTGATCTGAGGGTTAGAACTGTGGTTAAAAGCTGAATGTGTTGTTAACAGCGCCTACAGGAAAGAAGTGTGTTGAAATAAGAGTAGTGTGTTTTTCACCTTTGCATATCAAAGAACAAGAATACCTTATGTCTTCAAAGCATCAAAAGATGAAGTTACCCCTACTATCACAGGAAAGGAAAGTTGTTCTCTATGTTCTGTTGGGCTGCCTTTGTGACTCTCCAAACTCGTTTGACAAGTTGATTTTTTAAGGGATATAAAGATATTTGCTAAGGAGATAGGTTTTCATATTGAAAAGGAGCTGCTCCACATAAAGACTGCTACAACACCATATACAACAAACAGTTGTTTCTGTGTGAATATCCTTGTTCAAAGACTGTGCTAAAGTGTAAGATTACTATTAAAGGTCTCTACAGGGAAAGATTATGTGCTGAGCCAAACTGTGTGTTCTTACCTTTTCCTAAATCAAAGAACAAAGGTGTTTTATTCCTCAAGATACCAAAGGGAAAAATTTAACCCTATAGACCACAAAAGGGGAAGTTTTTTCCTGAGTTTTCCACTTGACTGTCTTGTTCTTCAAGCTTATTTTTGACAAGTTGATTTTCAGATGGGGTAGGGGTTTTTTCTACAAAGGACAGGGTTTCCATCTTAAACAGGAATTTTGATTGTGGGGAAGAAACAAGCTGCTACAGCCTCTGTTGAAACTTTAGAGCTTGTTTAAATTCTGTCACGTTGTTCCATACCAATAAGATTGACTGTATGCCCACACTAGAGATTGACCATGTATGTGGTATGATTTTGCTTGATGGAGTAAAATACCAATAGAGGATAGTAAGTATAATGAGAAAAAGGTTTTTGGTTAGAGAACAGTTATTGGTTGAAAG
This sequence comes from Pinus albicaulis, assembly GCA_034641835.2. Lineage (NCBI taxonomy): Eukaryota > Viridiplantae > Streptophyta > Pinopsida > Pinales > Pinaceae > Pinus > Pinus albicaulis. Next base: position 1,190,716,265 of record CM076578.1, on the reverse strand, counting down.
TTACAGGGAAAATGTTGCTACTATTTCTCACGGAAAAGACAGTTTTCACTGTGTAGTTTGCCTGACTGTCTTTTATTCCTCAAAGCTTATTTGATAAGTAGATGTCCATATAGAGCAAAGGTTTTTCTACAAAGCCAAAGGTATTACATTTATAAGAGGTCCTAGTTATTTTGAAAAGAGAAGACAATTGCAGGCTTGGCTGAACTTTTGGAGCATTTTTACTCTATCACCTTGTTCAGAACTGTGACATTGACTGTCTAATTGCACTAAGAGTTGATTGCATAAAACATAAGGGTGTTGAGTGATAGGCACACTAGGAAAGGCAAGGTTGAAATGATTGAAAGGTCTACCTTGGGAAAAAGATATAAATGTGTTGTTGACCTCTTAACTTCACAAGAACAAGGTGATTTCTTGATACATTGCACAGACATTTCACCTAACTGTTGTCTCCTTTTCACTGTATAGTCTCTTATTGAGAAATCTACTGACAGAGATACATTCAAGGTAGAAGGTCACTTTTTAAGGAAGCAGGGATTCTTTATTTTGTGAGGGGACAGTGTGCAGTCATCCAAAGACATTGTTCACTATCTAAATAGTGAATTGACACAGTTTGACTCCAAGAAGGCAGTTTACACACAGTAAGGCAGTTTGTTTCTTCAAAAGCACATTTAGGTCAAAATGCCTCCAAGGCAGGACAGCAGAAGTGCTCCACATAAAAGATATGAGCCAATCTCTACAGAAGAGGTTAATGCTCATCCATCCATCCTTTTTAACTTCCATGAAGTAGGTTGTCTAGACTTCTGCCAGAAGATACAAGAGGTCAAAAGTTTTTCGCCATTAACACACCTATGCGCCCTGAGGTTCCAGAACAAGCATTTCAGGGTAGCGGACCTTGATTTCAAGTTTTCTCCAAGATCAGTGTCCAAGGCCACCAAGATTCCATATCATGGCGAAAAATGGTTCAAACAGGCCCATCTTGACCTAGAAGATTACAAGCCTTTCATCAAGCCTGAGCATAGAGATGCTTTCACTGGTATTTTCCCTTTTTCTTATCTTCTTGACAGCTATGCTCCTCTTATGAAAGTCATAATGAAATATTTTACTTGTGAGGGGAGGTTTGATTGAGTTTATGCCTACCATGTCCGCCTATTGATGCATTTCACTAGAAACAGGCAACTAAATCTCCCTTACTTTTTATTCGAAAGCATCGAGAAGATGGCATCTACAGTCCAGAAGAAGGCCCCACCTCTGCAAATACCTTCTCTTTTCCATCATTCTCTGATCAAGATTATCATCCTACACCAGTTAGAGAAGAAGGAGGTTCCATGGGATGTATTCATCAGTCATCCAGATTTCTCTATTGTTCCTCTCGTCCATATATCTCCCACTCAGCCTGTTCATCGCCCTATACCTTTGTCCAGCAGGCCTACTCCTAGAAGGCTCAAAGTTACCACTGAACAGTCAAGACAGTAGGAAGAAGGAAAAGGGAGTAGACAGCAAGAAGAGAAAGGTCATGAGCAAGAGGAAAGGGATGAAGAGCAGCAAACAGCAGATGAGGAACAGCAACAGGACAGTGGTGAAGGTCAGCAGCAAACAGAAGGTGATGCACAGCAGGTACAAAATGAAGAACAACAGCTTGATATTGAAGGACAGGAACAACAGCTTGGGCAGGAAATTGAGCAACATCTTGAGCCACAAAATGAACAGGAAATCCAAGCACAGCAGCAACTTGATTTTGGTGAGAAAGGGCAGCAAGTTGAAACACAAACTGAACAAGGCATTGAAGCAGAACAACAAATTGATGTTGGAGAACAGGGGCAGAAAAGTGAACAACAAGAAGAATACATCCAGCAACCTCAAGGAGAGAAGCAGTTTCAAGAAGATGTCAAGGGTAAATCAGTTGTGTCTCCTCCTCCTAATAGAACAAACCCCAGCACAACAAGCAAGAAAGGGTCTAAGGCTGCCACTCCAAAAGTGACAAAAGTTATCCCTAGCAAAAGAAAGTTGCCCAAGAGATCTCCCATTAGCCTACCAAGGAGGAAGAGTTCAAGATTGACCTTCAAAGGGAAAAGCAAGGTTGGAAAAATTCAAGAACATGAAGGAGCATCAGCTGTCATTCCAATCCAGAGTGATGACAGCGATAATGAAGCCCGCCTTCTTGAAAACCTCCTAATCCATAAAGAGGGGAAAATTGAGACATTGGAGAATGATCTTCAATGGGCAAGGAACTTCAACTATTTCTTGGAAACCCAAAACAAACAGATGAGTGTTTACACAGCAGTTCATGAGGCAAGGGCTATCAAATACAAGAAAGAAGCTGCCAAGGCACAAGCGAGGATAGAAGAACTCATTGGTGAGTTTGATGAAAATGAAGAGGAAGAATAGCCTAGGCAGAAGAGGCCTAGAACCATAGGGCTTAAAAGAGCCTTGGAAAAGCAGAAAGAAGAAGAGCAAGCCCATCTCCAAGCCTTTCCTCTCACTGCACTCCTTGAGCAGGAAATTGAAGAAAAAAAAGAGGCATGGCTTGAAAGAGCCAACAAACACTTGGAGATGAAGCTTGAAAGAGCAAACAGAGATCTGGAACTACAAAGGAAGAGGACACATCACTTTCAAAAGTTAAATCAATTTGCCCGGCGCAAACTAAAGGCAGCCCAAGAGAAATTGAAGAAAGCAAAGGGGAAGCGCCCGGCACGAAAAAAGGAGAAAGGCACATCAGCTCTTGACATTTTGGCCTCAGCTTCAGAGCATGTTGCTAGGGACCCTTGAGGGTCATGCGCACCAATTTTGGGCCCATTTCGACAACTTTTTGTTTTTTGGCATTTTTTGGGTTTTTGGTCGAAAACTCATAATTTCGCCATTTCAGTTTGAGGTTTTGTCAAGAGAGGAGGATGATACCAGTTGATGCCATAATTCTATGAGCAGGTCCTCCGCAATTTTCAGAGCATTTGGAGATCATTCGCCCCCTCAAAACGGCGAAAAATGCTCACTTTTTGCACATTCTGCCCGTCATATCAGCAGTCTGCTATTTCCTGGCTTTTTACACACAGGTACAGATTTGGAGAACCTCCAGGCATCAGATTGAGGTGATTTCAGTTGCACCGTAAAGTAGACATAGAAATATTTCCAACGAGCTATCATGAGCCTCGTTTCGACACCGGGAAGGCTGTCAATTGTCTCCATCAAGTCAGGGGACCTTTTTCTGATATAAATTTGAAGTATTTTTGCAATTTTTGAACCTCAAAAATCTGCTTTTTCCAAATGTGCGTTTAGCTATTTTTACACTTGGAAAATGATGTAAAGTCAATATAATTCCCATTTTAGCATTTTTTTAGATATTTTATGGGATATTTTGTGCCTTGGGCTTTGCAAAGCCTCAAGGACAAGTTTAGATATTTTGATTTGGCGAATGGGATAGCTAGTTGCACCATGAGGTTTTCCTCACTTGAGCCTATTTATTCCACAAGGCTTCATTGTAAAACAAGGCTGAACTTGAGAGAAGAAGTAATATATTGGTCATATGAGCTTTGAAGAACATACTTGTGTTATGATTTTGGACTGCCTCTTGGATGCTTTTGATGAATGATGAAGGATTGTTGATGGATTCCATGACATGGTAGAATGGTATAGTGTTCCTTGCTTTGTTGTTGTCTTCTAGTTTTCATTCATGATACATGCTTCTTGCTGCTATAGATCAGTAGAGATTAAGTTTGAGATATGCCCATGGAGGCACCTCAAAATTCCTGAATCTTCATAGCTTTGTGTTTTCTTCTTCCTTAGTTGCACTAAAGAATTCTTAACTGCTCTTTAGTAACTTAAGGATATTGTTGCTAGTTTTATTTATAAGTTCTATGCATATTGAGTAGGATGTATGGTGTGCCCTGCTTACCTATGACTGTCCATAGTTTTTTCCATAAAACTATCTCTTTGACTGATTAGCCTATCATCTTGTTGAACCAAGGAGGCCTAGTCCCGATCTAGCCCTTTGCCTAAAACTATGAAAGCTTGTTTGTCAAAGTTCCCAATAACTTAAAGACTGTGTTTAGGCGTTCTGGCATAGTATTTTGAGTTGTTAGTCCATCTTAAGTGTCTTCCCCAAAGTATGATAGCCATTTCCCAAAGTTAGAGGGTCTTATACTTCTATGCATGGCTGGAATGTTTGTTTCGATGTGTTGATTAGTTTATAGTTACATGTTGCATGATTAAGGGTTTTCTTTACCATGTTTATGTTATCTATTAAACCGGTGATGCTTGAAACTCTTTGTTATTCACAAACTTGATGTCCATTTACTCCATTTTTCCCAAAGATCCTTTCTACCTTGAATCAAATCGGCCCTACAACAGCCTTGCATCATCATCTCATAGCTTCCTTGACCTTTTTGACCCCATAGCCCAGTTGATCTAACTTCTTGTTACCCATTTTATATCTTTGATCAGTTTTATCCCTCACAAACTTAAAAACAAAAAACCAAAAACATACTTCATAACTAGCCTAATATCAGAACACCACAAGCAAACACACTGATATCTTTTACATCTAATAGAGAGATCCCTCTCTGAGTCCAGGAAGGCTAGGTCCTTGGGCTCCAAAGCTTTGTTTGATGTTACATCGTCATTTGGCTCACCAATCGGCCAAATCACGGGACCCTAACATGAGGTACAATCCAACCAATTTTCAATGTTGTAGTCTATCTGTTATATATTTTGGAGCTTTTCCGGGCATATTTTACAATCGAAATTTGACCAAAATCTAGCCGGGATTTATTGCAATCACAAGTATGAGCTGTGAAATCTCCACAATCTTAGTGTCCCAGGAGTCTTTCAGGGTGTGGAATCTATATATGCACTCAAAAACAAAATTTAAACAACAAAAGATCATGAATTAACTTAAAATTGTTTTATTGAATTCGCCAAAAACTCCAAAACGTATAATAGTTAGACAATGCCTTTTTCAAGTATATGACCAGATCATAAAACATTGACCCATATTAGAAACTGCATGTTTAAAATCAGGTGCTGCACATTTTGACTAACTTCATCAACTTTTGTTCACTTACCAATGATCTGTTCTAGCTATGGACAAAAATTGCAAGAAATAGAAACCAAAGCTGAGCACAAGTAAACAAATAAAGAAGAGACTTTTAAATTCAAGTTATAACCAACAATGTTTGGTATGTTTTAGCATGCTGATAATTTATGATAACAAACCTTGTTGGGGAACATTTTTCATTGGTCTACCAGGCCCTTGTACTTCAATACCTCTAGCTCCAACGTGACTCGATCCTGATATAGGAATTTGTCCAGCACCAAGATTTACGGTCCTCCCAAGGTTGGCTCTAGCTCCACCCATAATGTTTACAACAAAGTCTGTTATCCTAGGCCCTGCATTGCTTCTAAGAGGATATACTCCTGATCCTGGAACAATTTGCATCATGATCAAAATTACCACTGAAATAAGGAATGATCCTTGAGCGTACGTGTCAATCCCATTCATGCTAGTACTAAACAAATAATATTTTCTTGTTCATGCTAATAGTGAACATAATAAATTTTTGCTAGAATAGTACCTCCTCAGTTTGTTATCCCTGTATGGCCATGCAATCCACCATGTGATAACTGTTAGTGCCAAACATGTCATACAGATAAAAGTGAGGAAATATTACAAAAGGTCAAAACGTTCTATTTCTAGAAACATTCAACAAAGCAATCCCATGGGAAATTAGAAGATTATGTACTAACTACAACAAAATTGACCTATTGAGCACACCATCAAAACTGGAACAAGTAGACTTGGGAGAGAGCAACTAGAAGGTTGTTTGATGCACATCATCCAATAGAAAGGCTCCCAGAGGGTTGATAAACTCTTCTAGAGGGAAGTCCTCCAAATCTCGAATTGCATGTAGATATAGAGGTTGGCATGTTTCGCATAATTTAATTACCATGCACATTATGCAATCCCTGTATACTGCCTACTTTAATGCATGAAATACATTGTTAGTTTTTTTCCTGAAGCTAATGATGCTTATTAAATATATCCTTCAAATGCATTACATATCAAATGAGTCCTCACCAGAGTGATGGAAAACAGGGTTTGATCCCGATTGTGTAGAAAATGTTGTCGCAAAAGGCCAACCCGTGCTTGTAGAATCTAACAATTTTGAGGATGGACTATTCAACATAGACTGCTTACATAAATTTCCATTTACCAAGTAAGATACAACAACTAAACCTCATTCAAAGTTTGAAATAAAACAATAATATTTTCTAAAGAAAACCACCAAAATACCCAAGTACACATCATTATCCTAAGGAAAGTAATTAATTATATGCTTGCAATTTTTTATTAGGCTAATATTAACCCTTGTATTTGGTCGGTGGCCACCATAGGTTTATGCATAGGCCTTGATGATATCAACAAGATCAGTCACACTACTGCATAGTATTAGGCTGCCTGCCAAGATTCTGCACATCCATCTCCATGGCCAAAAAGTAGTCTGTTTCTGGAAACCACCAGGTTTCCCCTGCCTAAAAAAAATACCAAATGTGTCCCAAGAGAGTGTTTCAAATGGCATATTTGATTGCATTATTTTGGTGCTACAATCAATGATTGTGTATCATGTATGGTAATGTGTTTGGCCTGAATGCTTGTAATTACAATCTGGGATCTTCACATTTTTAAGTAAAAATAGATCAAACATTTTGTTTGTTTTTATTTTTTATCCAGTGGATATGATTGGTGACTTGGGTTCCTTTTAATCAGGCTTCACCATGTGGCCTTACCTAGTGATATACAACTCGTCTCTTGATGTTTTCTTCCCTTATAACTATGTCAAAGTATTCATACCATAGTGAAAAGTATTGGTGTAATACTGATGGGTTCTTGTATTGTTTTTGGAATTTTTGAGTGCTTCATTTGGTGCTACAAACAAGTTTGGATGTGTCTTACTTAGTTTTCCACGAATCATGAGTGTTTGAGGTATTTTTTTTGGATTGAATAATTTTGATTACAGTTTGATGCTTCTAGATATGGATGATTTTCAAGTATTGAATTTACTTCAACATAAATATAGAAACTAATAGAACCCTATTGTTTTTTGCTTCATTTGTGTTTAACTATCTCTTGCAATATCTGGTATATATTGATATCAATATATGTGTATCTGTTGCAGGTCAATGAGATTGATTCCAGTGTAGCTCTAAACATGTATGGGTGTTTAGACTTTGGAGATGAAAACTTTACCATTAGTAGTTGGGAACATAAAGTAATGGTTAGAAGCGATGGACAAATGAAGCTCTCAACTGAAGTATTTTTTTCTTCAATTGACCAACGAAGTGAACGTGCTGCAGGGGAGAGTGCTTGTATTTCTTTGGTAGAAATTATTGTTGACTGGTTACAAAACAATCCCAATTATATGCCAATAAAATCACAGTTTGACACATTGATACATGAAGGATATCTGGAGTGGAGGAAGCTATGGGAACTAGAGGAATATAGAGAGAGGCTATTTGATGGTCACTTTGATTTGGAAACAATATTGCATTCAAACATGTTTTATAACTAGCATTGAACCTCCACATATTTTTAAATTGTGGCAATTGTTTTAAGATTATATTGGGATGTAGGGGCTCTGAATTGGTTTTGATTGTGATTATTTCTTTTAACATTATTGATTTTGCACACAAGTGTCAAGGATCTTGTGTGGTGTTGCATTGATATTTCAGTATTGTTTGTAAAGACTCTGTTTTTCCTATGAAAGCTAGCATCCCCTAAAAGCTAGAAAAGAAGGTGGGTTGGAATTTTTGGCTGGCTCTGAGACTTGGCAGTATTATAATAATACGAAACAGAATTAGATGTTAGTAGAATAGTATTATAAAATGTGATATTTACATATTAATACTATTGTATTATTAAATAATAGACTTTATTAGACAATAATGTGGAAGTTAAATAAAATCTTTTTCAATGACAAAATGTTGAAATAATTATTTAGTCTCATATTCTACTTCAGTTTTTGTGATCTTTCGAGTGGCATTGCACCTTCTATTAAGAAAATTTTCCTCCGTGACATATCATGCTTGTAAGTTATTCAAAAATTTGTAGTTTGGTTTTACTTACTTTTGATGATGGGTAGTTCCAATAAATGGAAATGTTCAGTTGGGTTCAGTGTTTATCCTCTTTATATCGGATTGACTTATGATAATAGTATTTTATGCCCTATGTAGATATTTTTCACTAGCATGGAAATGCTTAATGGAGAATTCTTGGTGTCATTCCTGTGAATGTGCATTGTAACTCTTTGTAAAAATATAGAATGTTTTAACTGTGATTTTCACTTCATTGATCAATTTTTAGGGGTAGAGTGTTACCTGCAGCTCTTGAGGTGTAGGAGGTTGAATGTGGAAGTGATGACGATGGTGGTCATCAAAGACTAGCATCGAAGAAGCGAAATAAGTGTCTCCTCTGAATTTTTCTTCCTTTTTGTGTGCTTTTTGTTGGAAACCATCTCTATTTCTATTTATGCACTATAATTCATACAATAAACTAATATTTAATTTAAGCAATATGGTATATAAGAAATGCTATATTTTTCTCATAATTAGTTATAATTATGTTGACTGGAATTATAAACCCCCGATCAGGTAGCACACCCCTCTAGCCATGGTTCTAAGGCATGAGCAGATGATTGGCATCATGTAAAAGGACACTGTTAATATCAGATGTTAAGTTTGATCTAGTAAACCGCGAGTAATCTCCTTTTGAAAGTATGTTGTAATTTTATGTTTGAAAAGTATTTTGAGATAGCCACAAGGTTGGAACATGATGGAGATTGTATTTTTTTTTTAGTCCTTCTAATAAAACCTTAAGCAACACAAAATTCATAGGCTAAGGCCTTCAAACTATCCTATAAAGTGAAGCATGTGTGATTCAATTTTTACATCGTTTAATTTTCTACTTCATACATTTTAATTTTTACATCCTATAGATATCCTCTTGTATTATTTTTTTCATCTTTTATTTGGTTGGTAAGACATGGTCAGGTGCATATCAAGAATATTTGAATGGAGGAAGTTGTTACATCATAATACTAATTGAATAAATTTGATCAAGCCAAAGGAGTAGTTGTTGAAATGGACTCTGATGAGCAAAAGGCCAAGTATGGATACCGACAATGCCCCTTTGTTGTATTAGAAGGTTTTTGAGCATAGTGTAAAAGATGGACAAGGCAAAACATTGTCTCAAGTAGGAAGGGGTGAGCTGCAAACTCTATAAGGATGATGGGTTGAGGAATTGGCTACTTGCATTGAACAATTAAAAAAACGAGGATGATCTATACTCTCTTTGTAGAAGACCAATTAGACTCTAGTAAACTAGGTACCCAAACCTTGGAACCATTTAGAACTCTAGGTTGGGCCAAGAGTGTGCGTGAGTGACATCTTGGTAGATATGTCTTGAAAAATATTTGAGAAACACTACCTCTCAAGAAGTGCCAGGGACCCATATCCCTTGTTGATTCAAGGCTGAAGTGCATGTTGCAAACTAAAGTGAGGTCTTGTGAATAGTACCCGTAGATAAGTATATGAGTTTGTGATCTTGATATCCTCTCCTTTGAGAAAGAAATGGTGATCAAGGAGAATTTTCTTCAACACATTGAAGATGATGACTTTGGTTTTTACCTAGGTTGACATTCAACTGATGAAGATCACAAAAAAGGGTCAGGGCATCGAGTTTTCTTTGAAATTTTTCTGGGGATGACTAGAAGGGCCACATCATCTGCAAACATCAAAATATAAATTAAGACATGGTGTAGAAAGCAACCATTTCCATCTTGGATGTGCAAATGAAAGGACTCCAACTCATCAATATAGACATAAATAGTGTAGGGGACAAGGGACAACCTTGTTTTACCCCAATGATACTTAGGATAAAATATGAGAGCCCATGTGTTGGTGCATAGATGAATAAGGATTGACTCATATAAAATGCATAATGGTTGACAAAAGGGTTTCTGAGATGCCAATATCTCTGAGTATGTGGAATAAAGCCTCTATGGGGACAGAGTCAAAATCATTTTTGAAAGTCTACGAAACAATAGTAAACTTTCCAGGAACAATGTTGGGCTTCCTCAATTATGTCATGGAGTGTAAAGATGTGATTAATAGTTTGGTGCTCAGGTTGGAATCTAGAATTTCCTCTAGCTCTATGTCGCCTCTTCTCAAGCTCACTAAATAGTTGTAGGTGGAGGGATGTATCATAGAGCTTCAAGAAGAAAATCACAAAAATAGGTCGAATGGACTGAAAGGTACATCAGAAACAATATGTAGTGGGAGCATGAGTGCAACACCTATAAAAAAAATATCTAACTTCTGAGGTCCAAGACCTAGAGGTCAAATTATTCATCTAAGATATAAAATGTTACAAATCTGAGAGTCCAATAGAAGAAAGGGCCCTTCTCAAGAACTTGAGAATCAGGAGAAATATCTTGATTGAAGGTTTCCTGTAGAAAATGATCAATGTTTGGAGGAGATATCACCTACTAATTAGGGAGGACTAGGAGAAACTGTTGGCCTCTAAAACTGTATTACCAGTAGGTGAATATATCCTACCATCTGAGGCTAAAGTGAGTAATCCCCTGATGAAGAAATTTGGATAAATTGGAAGATTTGATCTTGTGCATATAGGATGATCTTTGTAGAGTCCTAGATTAGTGGGAAGGACGGTGTCTTATGTGATTGTAAAAAGGGCCTGGATAGAGACACTATTGCAAGGGTCTCATGGGTGGAGGTACGGGTCTCCTCGAGATCTCATGAATCTTCATACTGAGGTGGCGCTACTCTCTGCCTGTAGATTATTGTTTCTGTGTGTGAGCTCTAAAAAGGAGGGAGGTGATCATCCTGTTGTTTGGGTTGATGGGAGTTATTCTAAGGCTCCTCCAGTTGAGTCTGTTGTGGGTGGAAAGGCCGACAAGTCGAATTGTGCCCCGATTGGATGAATTTACAACATCAAAGCTTCTTTATTCAACATATAAAGAATTATATTGTTTCAAGTGATACTATTGTTGAAGTCATATAAGGAAGCCTCTATTGCCTACACATTAGATAAAGCCTTTTTACAATGCAAAACTTTGTAGTGATATCTTTTGCTAATATTTGAAGTGTTTTCTTCCACTTCTAACATCCACATCTACAATGCATATAATCTATAAAATTCCAATATAACTTCATACATTGTGGTGCTCTCTATAAAAAAGGTTTTGAGAAATACCTAAGCTCAGAAATATTTCCTTCAGTGAAAACTATCAAGTCTCTACATCTGAAAGAATTTGAAGAAGAATAGTTTTCATTCCCATAAAAAAAATCGGTCCCCATTTTTTTTACCATATTCTTCATCTCATGGATCTATTTGCAGAGTAGCAAGGATTTCCAATAATGCTGTAGAATTTAAATTTGCACAACAATATTTTTGCTAGAGTTTTCTCTTCATGGATTTTGTATAATGGGTCTATTTAAATTTGAATATTTTGTTGCCTTCATGATCACTCATCAAACTAATCACCCTAATACACATGGGATCATCACTAGGAGCTACATAAACATCATTTCTCTTAGAGTTTGAGGACTCGTCAAACTCCTTTCCAACCTCAATATCAGTGCTAGTAGTAGCATGGGCAACAACACTATGCTTAGCAGAACTAGAAGAACACGTTTTCCAATCTACACGAGAAATAATTCCCTCACGAGTCACCATGTGCCATGCTTGGTCTCAGTGGTTCGCTTCCTTCATCTCTTGGTTCAACTACCATATCTTCATTGGAACCAACACCCCCAACTCCACTAGACAACGATTCACCATTTTGTACTAGTGATTTTATATTTGTACTGGTGATTCACCATGATTTTACAAGATAATATAATCTCGTGAGAGATTCACCAAAAAAATTAAATATACATTTTATATTATTAATAAAATCGCCTTCCATTTTTCCTATGTATCAAGGGCATTTGCCCATTTATTATACATATAAATTTAGGGGGGTTCTTAAAATTTTCCCTGGAAAGTGGGTTCTGAAGAGAGGAAAACCACATGATGTAGATGAAAAGGACAATGAAACACTACACAAGAAGTTAAATGTAGTTGACAGAGGACAAGGATTTTATTCTGAGGAGTAGAACAAGGGTGATGGCAGGAAGCCTTTATAGTCTTAGACTTGTGGCAAGGATTATCGCAAGAGAGATTGTTCCGAGCATGAGGGTGGAAAACTGTAGATTTACAATGCTCAAGAGGCATAGACATTTAGGGATGTTGGGAAGATAATTCATCATATTTATGCAACATTGGATAATAGGCAGGATTATTATCAAAAATATATTATCGAGATGGAAGGTAAGATTTTTGATCAAGTTATTTCTATTTTGATTGATCTTGGATCTAATTATAGTTATATCAGTCTTAACTTGGTGGATAAGTGTCATTCGAAGAAATAAGTCCATGCAGAGACTTGGTTAGTGCAGTTGGATACAGGAAATAAGGAAATATTTCATCATTGGGTAAGATGTTGTGCATTTGATTTGAAAAATATGTCTACATAAACACATGTAAATTTTCTTCCATTAGGGTCATAAAATATGCTTTTGAGTATGGATTGGTTATACACTCACATGACTAAGGTATATTTCAATGATAAATATATTGAGTGTTTGGATGATTATGGAGAGAAGATAATCTTATAGGGTAAGAAGAAGCTTACATCAGTGAGAATGGTTACCACTATGTAGACCAAACATTGTAGCAGGAAAGGGTGTGTCCTGTTTGTAGTTCATATTTCCAGTGATAAAGGTAAGGATGTCGAGGATGTTGAGGTCTTGAAGATGTAATCGATTTTGTATAAATTTAAGGATGTATTCCCATCAAAGATTTCATATTTACCTCGTCACATGGAAGTGGATTTTTCTATTGATTTTATGTTATGAGAAACACCACCATCGAAGGCATCGTACATGATGAGCACTCCAGAATTGGCGGAACTAAAGTTGCAGCTGAAGGAAATGCTTGACAACGGATACATTAGGCCTAGTGTGTGACCTTGGGGTGCACTAGTATTGTTTATGAAGACAAAGGATGGCAGTCTTAGGTTATGAATTGATTACATGCAGTTGAAAAAAGTGATGATTAAGAACACGTACTCTTTATCATGGATTGATGACTTGTTCGATTAATTTAAGGGAGTAGCAATGTTCTCGAAGATTGATTTGAGATCAAGATACCATCAGGTATTCATAAAAGAAGAGGACATCTACAAGAATTACTTCTGGACCAGGTATGGGAATTATGAGTTCTTTGTGGTTCCTTTCGGTTTGACTAATGCTCCAACTACTTTCATGTGCTTGATGAATAGTGTGTTGTGTCCTTATCTAGACAAGTTTGTGATAGTACTCATTAATGCTATATTGATATATTCTAAGAATGAGGAAGAACATGCAGAACACTTAGCAAAAATATTGAGTTTGGTAAGAGAGCATTAGTTGTATGCGAAGATTTGTAAGTGCAGCTTATTTCAAACAAAGGTACATTACTTGGGACATGTTGTTTCCAAGGAAGGCATAATAGTGGATCTAGAAAAGATCAGAGCTATCATGGAATGTGAAACTCCTAGGAAAGTGGATGAGGTCAAATCATTCATGGGAATAGTAGGATACTATAAGTGGTTCATCAATAACTTCTCATGAATTTCCTATCCTATTACATATTTGCAACGAAAAGGGAAGAAGTTTGAATGGACATAGGAATGTGCATCTAGTTTTAATCAGTTGAAGAAGTTTCTTACAAATTATCCATTCTTGAATATTGCAAATCTAGAAAAAGAGTTTGTGGTATGTACAGATGCTTGCAAAATAGGACTTGGTGGAGTTTTGATGCAGGAAGTACATGTAGTATGCTATGAGTCAAGGAAACTCAATGAGAATGAGTAGAAATATGTGACACATGATATTGCGTTGGAATATATCATTCATGCATTGAAGATGTGGAGAAACTATTTTCTTGGCAGGAGGTTCATCTTGATGAGTGATAAAAATGGAATGAGGTACTTGTTTAACAAACCAAATATAAATTCTAGGAAAGCTAGGTGGTTAGATAAACTCAGTGAGTTTGAGTTCGAGATCAATTATATTAAGGGTAAAGAGAACATGGTTGTAAATTCTCTTAGGAGAAGGGTATAGTTAAATGACAGAGAAAATATGAGTTCATATGAGACATATTTATAGGATCGAATCTTATAGGAAGGACAATAGGATGACAAGTATCAAAAACTTAATCATAATTTACAAAAATAGGGTACAACTGAACAAGATGTGGATTATCATCTAACGACAGATGGTTTGTTCAGATTTAGGGACAAGATCTATGTGCCAGACAATAGTGATCTCAATAAGATTATCTTGATGGAATTTCATGTCAAGACATATTCAGGTCATCTAGCATATTAGAAGACATTGAAAATGGTTAAGAAATTCTACCATTGGCTGAACTTGAAGAAAGAAGTGGTAGAATTTGTTGAGAGAAGTTTGGATTTTTAACAGGTAAAATCACAGTGTAAGCATCCAGGTGGACTATTACAAGCGATTTATATTCTAGAGTGGAAATGGTAGGTCATTTCCATGGACTTCGTTATAGTTTTATTGAGGAAATCTAGATAACATGATTGTAATATGGTTATGGTTGACATGTTGACTAAGGTGGCTCACTTCATTCGAGTGAAGTCTACTAATCTAGCAAGTGAGGTAGCCCATGTCTTCATGAGGGAGATAGTGAGGTTACACGGTATTCCTAGGAAGATTGTGTCATACAAAGATGCCAAATTCACTTCCAAGTTTTAGAAAGAGTTGTTTACAAGTTTGGGTACAGAGTTAGATTTCAGTAGAACTTATCATCCAAAAATATATGGATAGATAGAGAGGGTCAATATGATTCTGAAGGACATGTTGAGAATATATGTTATGCATCAGCAATGAAAGTGAGAAAATTATCTTCCACTAGTGTATTTTGTGCATAAAAATGGGTATCATAAGTCATTGAGGATGAGTCTATTTGAGGCACTTCATGGGTAGAGTTATAACACTCCCATCAGTTAGAGTGATCCAATTAACATGGTATTGATTAGACCAGACATGTTGGAGGAGATGTAACAAGAAATGCATGTTACAAAGAAGAATCTAAAGGTATCACATGATAGACCGAAGAGTTATGCATATAAACATAAGGTATTTAAAGAGTTTCATGTTGGGGAGAATTTGTAGTTGCGCATCAAGCCCAAGAAGATCTCCTTGATGTTTGGATCATGTGCCAAGTTGACACCTCAGTATTATGGGACTTTCAAGATCCTTGAGAGGATTAGACCAGTGACCTAAAAAATTTCATTGCATCCAAAAGTGAAATTTCATTATTTTTTCCATGTGTCATTTCTTAAGAAGTGAACGATGATGTTCATGCGATTGACTAGTCTATATTGTAGGTGGAGCCAAAAGGAGAATTCTAGCCACAACCTCACTGCATTTTTCAGCGAATATGCTCATGATTTGGAATTGAGAAATTGAGCAAGTTAACATGTAGTGTAAGAAATTTGGACCCGATGAAACTACATGGGAGATGGATGACCAGATGTGGGATATGTATCCTTCTCTAGTCACTGGTTGAGCAGATGTAGTTTGATATATGTTTTGGTTATGTGTGTGTGTCTATATATATATATATATATATATATATATATATATATATATATATATCTGTAAATACCACATCGATTTGTGTTATAAAGCTCCATGGGAAGAATTTGTTTTGCTACTTTATAATTGCCATTGAACACTAAGGATGATGTTCCCCCAAGGGGGATGGGTTTGTAACAAACCCTAGTTGATTTCCTATATAAATAAATAAAAATAATAACCAAGGTCATGGGACATGTATTCCAAGCTAAATGTTGGGAAAAAAATATCGATGTGGATCACTTGTGATAAATTAATGGCTATGGAAATTGGAAAAGGAAAAGAGGCATTAATTGGCATTTATTATGAAAATAAAGGAAAATAGGAGAAAAGGGAGATGAAAGGTCATATAATTACATGAGAATGAAATTTAAGGAAAAATAGAGGAAAGTGAAGAAAATAAAGGCCTCAATGATAAAAAGGATTCTACGGATTAGTTCACAAATTTTGTCACTTGAAACAGTTTGTTAGTTTTATCTTGGACCTCCCTTATATTCTCTCTCTCTCTCATACTCTTGCAAACTTAGATAAAACTTGTAGAATTGTTGGAGCATGCTTGGAGCACTCTAATTTTATTTGGATTTGGAGAAAGAAGGCAAAGGAAAGCATGAAAGTGCAAGGAAACTAGTGGATCAACAACTATAGATGGATTTCCTTGCATGTAACAGGTTACATGTATGATTTACTTGATGCATGGTAGATGATGTGATTATTTGTTTATGATATGTCATTGGAATGGAGGATTTACTGGATTCAAATTGGTTTTAACCTATCATTTCCATTTCCTGGATAACCATGGTGTTGTTGATTTTTCCATTGATTTGTTTTCTCGCTAGTGCTTGTAATACCTTATGGATATGGTTTGGAACAAATGCTCTCGAAGCCCTGGAAAAATTTGGGTTGACCTAATAATCATGGAGCCTAGCTTGGAAAAATGCTCTAGAGACCTTGGTGGGTTGAGTTACTAGTTCTTGTAGCCCTAAAAAACTTGGGTAGAGATTGATATGGTTTGTGTTAGTGATTTTCGACATGAGGTGGATTCACTGGTTGAGGGTTGATGTGGTTTGGCCTCTAGTAGCCTTGGTTTGGTTTTGTTTGGTTTATTGCATGAGATCCCACATTCATGCTTGGAATATGGCGTGGGTGTTATTGGCTAAAAAACGATTTGCTTCATCCCAATCTATGGTCGAGTGGTACGTGGAAGTCCTTGACTTAGTTGGTATTTTCCTATGTTAATAAGAGTTATTCTTCTATGATGATTCAAGTATATTTATTGGCAATTTTTTGGTGATATTATGGTTCAGTTTCCATGGTTTATATTTTTTTTATTGATCAGATTTGGGTCAAGGACCTAAGTGGTAGCTAAAAATTCAAAGTGTTCAGAAGTGTGATGAACTTGAGCTATTGGATAGATCCCGTCTTCCTAATTTTGGCGTCGTGAATGGTTCGAAAATTCTAGTAAACTACAATTTTTGGCCTTTGACCAAGTTTGATTGGGTTTTTAGAATTTAAAAAAAAAGAATATTCTAGGAATATTCCTTCTTGACCAGTCATATTGTGACAAGCGCACCATGTTATTTGCAGTTTGGGTGCACATGTTTTTTTAAGGGCCAATTAAATGCTACCATGTGGCAAGCCTAGAGGTCACCACGTGGCCCAAGTTTCATGGTGAAAAATTTGTTTGGGACTCTAGAGAATCGAACGTGAGACCATAGCCCTGCTAGCCCACCCACGTGTCATTGCGCCACACAAAAAGTCTTAACCAATATAGGACTTTAGTTCTATTTATGGTTGAAATTGTTTCCGTTTGGGGATTGGAGGGGCCAGCCCCTCGCATATAAACGCGACTCCAAGACCAGGAACCTAAGACGAACCCATCAACGGTAAAAGATTTGGTCACATGCAATTATTATAGCAATTTCTTAAACCACCAATGGTTATAAATTGTTGTCTCCGTCGTCTCTTCCAGCCTTCTCGTGAGCCTGTTCACATGCAGTGGTTAGTCCAATGGTTTCGCTCCAAAATAAATGTGACCGCGGGTATTCTGGGCATGTGCTCAACAACCCCTAACCACGTAGTAAATTCCAATGGTTTTATTTGGTGGAGTTTGGAGCGGGTGTACCATATTTGGCATAAATCCGATTTAACTACAGTTTAAATTGAGTTCTCCATTTTTGGTGGAGGATTTTAGGGGTCAGTGGACAAATTTTGTTTTGGCTCTATCTTGAGCTAGATTTGTCCAGTCTGAGAGTGTGAATAGTTAATTTATACTATCTCAAACATTCCAGACTTATTGGTGAGCATTGCAGAGCCATCAGAGGACTTTTGAGAAGGTTTTTTCTTCAGAGAAGTTCTAGGGGCCACTAGGGCCACCATGGGCCACCAGCAGTTTGAGGCCTAGCTAGAGAAGCTAGAGGCCTTATACAAGAATCCAATAGTCAATTTTGGATTTTTCAGACATTATGGAACTAATAGTGTGGTTTGCAGAGCCTGTAGAGTATTTTTGAAGGATAATTTTCTTTTAATAATTTCCAAGGGCCACTAGGGCCATCTAGTGCCAGCACAAGAATGAGGCCTTTCCAGGCCCACCAGTATCCATTCTTAGAAAAAACATAGTCATTTCTAACTTTAATTAGAATTATGAAACCATTGGAGGATTTTTCAGAAGCTTTTTAGGACTTCTAGAGGTCGAGAATCTACAGAGAATTTTTCTTTGACCCTAGAACTAGGGGGTGCCACTAGGTGTTAGAGGTGAAACCGGAGCAGCAGGAGGCCAATTTTAGCAAACCAATAGTCTATTTTGACTATTTTTGACATTTTGAATCCATTGAAGGGATTTTGAGGGTCATTTGAAGACTTATAAAGTTAAAAGAGCCATAGGGAAGTTTTGGTTAGCCCAGGGCCATCAGTGGATGGAGGCTTAGATTGGGGAGCTAGTGCTCATTTTGAGAAAATGACCAGTATATTTTGGAGGTATGATATGTGATGGACACATTAGGTGAGTTTTCACAGACCAAAAAATAATTCTGAGGGAGTTAGTTCCATAGAGAAGCTCAGGGTAGCTCAAAAGCACCGACTCAAGGAATCAAGTCTAAGGAATCCTAGTTCTGTTTTCAGAGTGATAACAGTCGTGATAGGGATATGATGGTATTCTAAACCCATTGTTTCAGTTCAGATAACCATTATAGTTGATTTTGTAACTTTTAAAAGAAATTTTCCATAATCCCAAAGAGCCAAGTCAAGATGAAAAGAGCTGAAGGAGACATAGCCCATGATATTCGGGTGAACTTGTAGATTAAATTTGATGCTATGTGTTGATGTTTATTTTATGAATTATATGGTTGTTTCACATGTTAAATATCAACAAAAAAAAATGGTCTTAAAGCACTTAAACAGTTAAAAAAATTACACTTGTTTCAAGTACAAAATTCCGCAAAAGTCAAGTATAAGCTAGATATTTTATTTGTTTAAGTAAGTGGGAGGTTTGAAAAGCATAACAGGTTATCCAACCCATTTTTAGATCAGGTTGGTATCATAGCACTGGTTTCTTGCTTGACAGAGCACAAGTTTGGTTGTTGACTTGGAATGTGTTTGCACTGTTAAAGATTTTGATTGTTTGCAAACTAATTGTTGCTTACAATTTTGAGTTTCCTAGAGGTGAAGGGAGAGCTATTGATAGCTAATTATAGGAGAGGATGAGAAGGAATAAGGTCTGAAGGTATATTTCTTACCCAAAGGACCTCAAGGAAACCCTTGAAGCACAAGAGGTTTTGTTTGCAAAGGCTGCTTGAAGAAGAGATTGACTCTACAACCATTTTGTTCAGAAGCTTTGTCAATAGTTTCTGAAATCTTTGTGAATCTTTTTGAAGTTCTTTAGTTCATTTTCATAATGAAAACTTCATCAAGTGAGGTTTCAAAATCCTTCTCCTTCACAAGATTCTTCGACGAAGACATGAAACGAGACTTCTATATCCTAAAGGATAGAGTGAAAATTATGTTTGAAGATAGAAAGAAAAGCACTAGAATTCATGAGAAATTGTTTGCTATGAAGCAAGAGAAAGAAGAAATTCTTCAAATAATGAGTGAGATGGAGATGCAGCTCCATCAAGCCCAAGAAGCCTTAACCAAGAACATGCGTGAAGAAGAGGTAATTCACTCAAATTTGTCTTCAGTTTCCTCTTTAGAAATATGTGTTGGTTCCTTTGAAAAGCACACTAGAGGTGTAGGGTCCAAGTTAATGTTTAAAATGGGCTATGAAGGAAAGGGTTTAGGAAATCATGCACAAGGCATGATTGATCTTATTTTGGTTGAGGAGAGGCCTAAGAAATTTGGTCTTGGTTATCTACAATCTAATGGCGAAAACTCCAAAGCCGTGAAGGCATTTGAGGCAACTTCAAAGAGAAATTTTGTTCCAAGTTCTAAACCACAAATATGTCAAGTTTGTTTTCAAGTTGATTTTCATTGTTTGAAGCCTATGTTGCAGCAACATGTGTGTAGACATGCATCTTATGGAGAGTATGAGAGTTCAGACAATTTTCAAGACATGAACATTGATGTTAGTCTGCAAAAGAAAGTTGGAACCTCTACAAGTTCATCTCCTCATGAAGGTAAAAAATATGGACATGCAAAGCATCATTTGAGGTATCATTCTTCCCATATTCAAGTTGATTATGTTTCTGATAAGCATGGCAATTTTGCATGCATGAAAGGAAGAAAGAATTGTTTTGCATATTATGTTCTGTGTAACCATGTTTTTCAAAAGGCTGGAAGAGGACGAAGGAATACAAAAAATAGTTGAAGTGAAGGAAACTTGCAAAAAAGGTGAAAAATACTTGCACACATTGCAAGAGAAAGGGACATGTTGTTTCCCAATGTTGGAAATTGCATCCAACTAATCATCCCAAGCACATGAGGCAAGGGGATATAAAGACTGGCGAAATTGGAACCAAATATTCCATGATGTATGTGATAACAGATGTTTCACATGAAGAATATTTTTAGTAGAAAAAGTCGCCGTGGAAGTGGCTTGGTAAGAAGTGGTTTGACTTCTTAACTCAGTAAGACATACATCCATTTGTACATATTAAAATTTTAGTTATATATGCATTTCTATTGGAAACTTGTGTTTTTTTTAGACACCTTAGATCAATGATGAAGGATATGATGTTCAACTACCTTCTAAAAATTTCTCACCAGAAATTTCAGAGTGAGTGCAAGGAAGACAATTCTTGACAGGAGGAAAAGAGCATTCAAGAAGGGAAGTGTTGAATACCTTTGAGTTGTGGTTCAAAGGCACTAAGCCATGCAAGGGAAAGTGTATAGAGGCTGAAAAAGTGAGGGTGTTGTACTCTAATCTACTGAATAGATCAAGAAATCAGTCTTTTGGGGTCCAAAAGATTCCCAATGGAGAGGTGTGATTAGATTTGGATCAAGGACCTAAGTGATAGATCAAAATTCAAAGTTTTCAGAAGTGTGCCAAACCTGAGCGACTGGATAGATCTTATCTTCTTGATTTTGGCACCATGAACGGTTCGAAAAACTAACACCATATGAAGAAGTTATCGCGATTTGAAAAGTCCAGTAAACTGCTTATTTTGGCCTTTGACCAAGTTTGACTGGGTTTTGGGACATTCAAAAAAGAGAATATTCTAGGTAATATTCCCCATAATATTCCTTCTCGACCAGTCATATCGTGACAAGTGTCACCATGTTATTTGTATTTTGGGTGCACGTATTTTTTTAAGGGCCAATTAAAAGCCGCCACGTGGCCCAAGTTTCGTGGTGAAAAATTTATTTGGAACTTCGGACAATCGAACAGAAGACCATAGCCCTACTAGCCCATCCATGTTCCATCGCACTACACAACAATTCTTAACCAATATAGGACTTTGGTTCTATTTATGGTTGAATGTGTTTCTGTTTGGGGGAGCAGAGGGGCCAGCCCCTCTTATATGGGCGCGACTCCAGGACCAGGAGACTAAGATGAACCCACAGGCGGTCAAAGATTTGGTCACATGAAATTATTCTAGCTATTTCGTAAACCACCAATGGTTATAAACCGTGGTCTCCATCGTCTCCGCCGGCCTACCCATCAGCCTGTTCACATGCAGTGGTTAGTCCAATGGTTTCTCTCCAAAATAAATGTGACCGCAGGTATTCCGGGCATGTGCTCAACAACCCCTAATCACGTAGTAAATTCCAACAATTTTTTTTGGTGGATATTGGAGCAGGCGCACCATTTTTGGCATAAATCCTATTTTATCTACAGTTTAACTTGAGTTCTCCATTTTTGGTGGAGGATTTTTAGGGGTCAATGGACAAATTTTGTTTTGTCTCTATCTTGACCTAGATTCATCCATTCTGAGAGTGTGAATAGTAAATTTCAACTATATCATACATTCCGGACTCATTGATGAGGGTTGCAGAGCCATCATAGGAATTTTGAGCAATTTTGTGCTTTAGAGAAGTTCTAGGGGCCACTAGGGCCACCATGGGCCAACAACAGTTTCAGGTCTAGTCATAGTAGCTAGAGGCCTTGTTCAAGAATCCAATAGCCAATTTTGTATATTTTAGACATTATGGAACTAATGATGTGGTTTGAAGAGTTTGTAGAGGAATTTTTGAGGTTGATTTGCTTCAGAGAAATTCCAGGGGCCACCAGAGCCATCCAGTGCCAGCAGGAGAATGAGGCCTTTCTAGGGCAACCAATATCCCTTCTCAGAAAACCAATAGTCATTTATGAATGTAATGAGAATCCTAAATCCATTGGAGACTTTTTTCAGAAGCTTTTGAGGACTTCTAGAGGTCAAGAACCCACATATAATACTTCTTTGACCCTAGAGCCACGGGGTGCCACCAAGTGTTGGAGGTGAAACCCGAGCAGTCGGAGGCCAATTTCAGAAAACCAATAGTCTATTCTTACTATTTTTGACATTATGAATCCATTTAAGGGATTTTCAGATTCATTTGAAGACTTCTAAAGGTCAAAGAGCCACAGGGAAGTTTTGGGCAACCTAGGGCCATTAGTGGATGGAGGCCTAGATTGGGGAGCCAGTGCTCATTTTGAGAAAATTATCCACCCATTTTCGAGGTTTGATATGTGTTGGAGATAGTAGGTGAGGTTTCAAGGATAGAAAAATAATTCTGAGGGAGTTAGTGCCATAGAGAAGCTCAGGATATCTCAAGAGCACTGACTCAAGGAATCAAGTTTAAGGAAGCCTAGTTCTGTTTTCAGAGTGATGACAGCCATGACAGGGGTATGATGGTATTATAAACCCATTTTTTCAGTTCAAATAACCATTGGAGTTGATTTTGTAACTTGTAAAATAAATTTTCCATAATCCCAAAGAGCCAAGTCAAGATGACAAGAGCTCAAGGAGACGTAGCCCACGATATTCGGGTGAACTCCTAGATTAAATTTTTTGTTATGTGTTGATGTTTATTTGATAAATTATATGGCTGCTGCACATGTTAAATATCAGAAAAATAAAATGGTCTTAAAGAACTTAAACATTTAAAAAAATTACACCTGTTTCAAGTGTAAAATTCCGCAAAATTCAAGTATAAGCTAGATCTTTTATTTGTTTAACTGAGTGGGAGGTTCTTGAAAATCATATCAAGTTATCCAACCCATTTTCATATCATTTATTTTATGGTTATATGTTGTTTATATGATTTGTATCTTCCATGGCTCATGTAATGAATTATTTAACTTTTGATTGGTTGATGGATGAATAGAATAATAAGTGTTATTGCAACTATGTGGAGAGGGAATATGGCTTACTCGATGATTCTCAAATGAATCTAAGACTTTTATGATCAAATATGCATTCATGACCTGTAGCTTACATGTTTTCCGTGTGTTTGACTAAATCCTTATCATGTTCTAGGAAGTCTAGGTCAAGTACTACCTTCAATTTGTGTGTATAGAATTATTTTCATGTCGTTATTGATTCTGAGAAGCTACAGGATGTTCTAGGAAATGGTCTATAGGATGACTTGGAATCCAGGCTCGGATCTTGGAACTGCATGCTCCTAACTGGAAACTTTGGGCCTATGCATGCATGTGGAGGCTCCCAACCACATGGAGGCCTTGTTGTGGGTACGTTTGAGCACCCAGGTCAGAGAAAACGATGTCTAGTTCAAGTTTTGGCCACCTGGGATGGGTAGTAATCCTCTAAGTGATTTTTAGCCCCTGTATAATGTCATGAGATATCAATTTTTCTTCTACAGTTAGCCCCACTTCCTTAATGGGACCTATGAGGTCAGGTTAAGTTATAGAAGCTCTTCCTCTCATGTTTACCCCGAAAACTTGGTGAAACTAGGTAAATGTGGGAAGGGTGGTTACAATGAATGGATGGAAAATTTATGAGGTGAATTTTGTGGTTTATACCGTAGAAAATGTTATTTTAATGGTTTTTGGTTCAATTTTTTATGGGAGAATTGATGGATGGAAGCAAGATCGTAGAGTTATCATAGGTCATGAACCTGTTGGGACTTCGATGTCCAAACATGACCGCTCTGATGAAACAGCTAGCGAGCAGGTGTGGTTGTCCCGTAGAGAAACAAGAGCGAACTTGTAAAGTTTTGAAACCTTGAACTCAATGTAGTGGTGAAGAATTTGGTTTGGGGGTGGTGTGGCTTGAATTTCCCCGGTACTACATCACAGTGGATCATAAAACGGTGCTGCTAATTCTCCTATTTGGCTTGGTAAGTAACTTTGTTCCTTGCCTCAGTTCATGGTTGGATAGTTTGTTAGATAGCTTTATGTGGGGGTAGGTATCGTTAGTGGTGTTTTGGACTGGTTATATATTATGTTGTTACATGGCTCAATAATTTCCTTCAAGTGCTTGGGTGGTGTTGAACTCGAGAGTGAGAGTCTGCAATTCTAGTTGTTCGGCTCCCACAGAGAAAAGAGTTTCTTGTTGGGTTCACCTTGGCGAATCCCAGGGCTTTGATAAGGTATTGGAATTTTCATTTGGCATAAGGTTTCTGATGATTTGGAGGGATTCACACCTATTGTGGGTTGGGATAAATTACCTCTAGTTCTTCCTGCAGTAGGAGGAATAGTGTTATTTCAGGTGAGGTGTTTGGGACATAGGGTGGGACCACCCCTCTTGGTGCGCGTGGTGTGGAGTTTTTTCCTAAGCTTGGGCTCACCACTTTATTTCATTGGTAGCTTGGTTGGTGTGAGGGTTGGATTGATTTCTGGTGTCCTGACTGGATCATTCCTTATACTCTTCTATGGCCAGGTAGATGATTATAGTAATGTAGGTGGAAAATTTGATCGTTTGGGTGTTTTTTAGTGGGAGGGTAGCAGGATCCCCCTTTTCATCGGCAACTCCCCTCAAGTTGAGGAATTGTTAAGGGTTGTTTCTTGGTGGAGGCTTGAATTTCAAGTGTTTTCAGTTTTCATTGTTCTCGGATTTGGTAAGGGTGGCTTTGAGGAGCCACACCTTCTAGAGGCTTGTGGATACATGACACTAGTTTTCCTAAGTGTTGAGTTGGTGGTGTTTCGCCGAGGTTGGAGACTGGGACCTTCAGACATTATGATTCACCAACATGGGTGTGAGAGGCATGGAGGGGAAGTGCATAGAGAAGGGGAAGTTTGAGGCGGTAGGGTGGGAGCAGACAAAAATTAAGGAGGGAAGGAGGCAAGATTCAACGGCATTTGGCTCAAGAAAACTTGCCAACTCCATTGAATAATGATGAGCATCATTCATATGAATCTCTGGATAGAAAATTTCAAAGTGTTACAACACTCCTGACAAAGATTTTTTAGCAGTGAAATGAGGGTAGGAATGAAATTATTATCTTTCCTAATGACGTACAACACAATTAGTGGGATATTTTGAATAGAATGGCCTCCATTCGTTGAAGCCAGAGATGTTTGCATGAAACACTAGATCTCATCGAGGGAATGATTGATCATTTAGAGTTCCATGTGTTTAGAGGTCCTCAATCCCTAGACCATCTTGATGTTGGTCATGCTTCAACTTATCCTCATAACTATTGATGATGGTTAGTTTTATATGTATTCTCTATGTTTTTTGGTATCTAGATATATACTGTGGATGTAATATTTTACTATTTTGGTATATAATAGGTAGTTTTTGTTCATCTGTCTTGGCTAACAAATCTAGTCGGTGTGAGGTCGGGAGAACAATGCTCGCACAAGAAATCCTTTATAAAATTATGATAACTTAATAGAAACATTGATTAACAAAACATAAAATAATACATAAAAAATAATCATTTTAAAATATAAGGAGATTTAGCATAAAATAGATTGTATTAAAATATAGATAATAAAAACAAAGAATAATGGTTTGTTGAAATTAAATTAAGTTCGAAAATACTCTATAAAAATATACTTATTTTATATTAGGAACAATAAAAATATTGTTTTTCAACATCATATTATTGAATGAAATTATATATATATATTTTTTTTTTCTAAGTAAGTCTAAATTCTATTAATAAAACATATGGCACATGGCGTGTCTGGCCTCTGGAATTGCTGGACTAGCCAATTGCAGAGGCATTGTAAATCAAAAGAACAAAATAGTGACTACCCCAGTGGGGGAAACCAGTCAAACCAGTCTTACTGTAGCTGCCCACAGTGGGGAAACCAGCTTCATACAAAAAATAGTGGTGAATTACAAAAGTAACTAGTAGCGACATAGTAATCCATAAAAAGAGACCCAAACTACGTAGAAACCTATAGAAGCTAGGTGTCATTGTGCAAGGATGGTTGCTCCTCCATAATTGGGCACCTGTAATCCTCATATGAGTCATCAGCATTCTTATCAGGAGGCGCATCATGCTGGCAGGTGGTGTGTGCACTGCCCATGCAACCATCATCACTAGACCACTCCTTGCTGCTGCTGTCGCTGCCACTGCTACCGCTGCCGCTGCTACCCTTGATTTTGTTGTTTGAAGAGGGAGCGCTAGGGATGATGGGGAGAGCATCAGACTTTCACGACTGCGGTTGAGATACCGAGTCAATTGTGGATTTTCTGGGCATTTTCCTTGGGCGAAGACTATCATTCATGGTAGCTTCCTCCTTGAAGCTTATGGAGATGGTAGCTGTGATGTGAGGGTGGTCCATGGTACAGTTGTAGTGGAATTGAGCCGAGTGCACTATGGACGGAGAGGGAAGCCTCTCCAAATTAGGCAGAGGCGGGGAAGAATGACTGGTGGGGTGGCTCAACTCTGAAGGGTGAACAAGAGTTAAAGAGCGGGACCGTCTCGAAGCTAGGTCACGACCCCTACCACTGCGAGTTGTAGGATAGCAGCCATAGGAATCCTCAAGAAATGGAGAAGAGGACTGAGAGTGATTGGAAAGTGGAGGTCGAGACGCCCTACGATGCCCACTGCCACAGTGGCATCACATATGGTGGTGCCTAGGCATAATGGAGCTAGTGGAGGCAAAGGTGATGGGCTCAGAAAGCAGGGTCGAATGAACATAAGTCTAAGGAGACGAAGGTGCAGAAGATGGAGGAGCCGAAGTCTCTGAGTCAAAATTCAGGTGGCAATGCAAGCTATGGGAGACGTGGTCATCAGGAGCAAGAATGATACAACAATAGAGGCTGCATCGCCTCCCAGTGGGCATTCTAGAGCTCGATTCTAAGACCACAAAGGGGCAGACATAGCTTGAAGGCGGAGGAGGATTGCTTGCAAGCGAAGGAGGAGGCATTTTGAAAGGGTGGTGGATGCATTGACCAAAGAGCATATTAATGGAGCTGTGTTGAGTGCAGTTGGAAAGTTTTAATGCCCATGGCTTGAGCCCATGCGTGACCAAGTGGCTGAGCCATGTGTCACGCATAGGGCTCACCGTATGCCCTCCATCAATATTTACTCGCATCCGGGATTGTAGTTTCCATGTGCACTAGCTTAGTGCATTCCTGTATGAGAGAGGTATCATGGAGATTGCTGAGGGGGCCAAAGTAGAGGGCATGTTCATAGTCCGCTCCCTTATTTACAAGCAGATCCACTATTTTATTTCCCAAGCATTTTACATGCTTGAAGGAGATCGCTTGAATATGCTTCAGCCATTGTTTGATGAGCTCAAATGTATCCACAAGATGCCAAGTCTTAGCCACCTTTGAGGCAGAAGCCCCCATGATGATATGAGTAGTGGCGTTGATTAGGATTTTAGAGTCTCCTTCTACTTCAATGGGGAAAAAATTGTGCATCTGAGCCAAACATAGACCCTGCCATAAACCTTCCAGTTCAACCGAATTATTGGAATCCCATCCTATTGATCCAAAGAAGATCAAAAGAGGTTTACCAACAGAGTCTCGAAAGATGCCACCGAATCCTGCTGCTCCTAGATTGCCTTTGGAAGCTCCATCGAAATTCATCTTCATCAACCCAGCAGGAGGGGGTACCCAAGTGCAGGGTGACTCATGATGGATGGAAGGAGAGCTAGTTTTGGAGGAGAGGAATGGTAACGAAAGTTGCCAATTTGCCCATATGAGTGCCTCATGTTCATGAGTTGGAATATCAGAGTCTTGCCAGTGGTGCAGTGAAAGTGTTTCTTGGAGGTTGATGTAGAGGTTGTTCCAAATGGTATCCAGAGGGGTGATCTGATTCTTAAATATTCTTTTGTTTCTTTCCTTCCAGACTGTCCATAGGAGAAGGCCTGAGAGAAGAGTCCAAAGAGTGTTTAATAACTTGCTATTGAAAGGTGCTAAGGGCCAATTTCTAATGGTGCTAACAACATTACCCTTTATGTGACTCGATCTTCTGCATCTGAAGATGATTTTTTCCCACATTTTGTTGGTTAAAGGACAGGTATCGATTAGATGCTAGATGGTTTCGATTTGCATTAAATAGTTAGGGCATCTGGAAGGTCCGATAAATCCTTTTTTAGAAGATTGTCCCAGGTGAGGATATGTTTGTTGCATAAGAGCCAGAGAAAGGTGGAAACTTTGGGCCAGATGCCAAGTCGCTAGATTTGGATCCAAAGCGAGTCTTTAGGTTCTTAGGTGGGATACATCAAGGTATATGCTTCCTTAGTAGTAAACATGCCCTATGGAGTGTAGCCCCATCTAAGAAGATCTTTCTTTTATGAGTATCTGATTCTTCTGTCGTTGAGTTCTGTTTCCATCTTCGTAGTTAATTCCTCCTACCAATTCTCACAGATCTAAGCTGTTGGTAACCATTGACGGTAACCTTGTACTGTGGGGGGTGCCCAGAAAAGTTTGAATTTGTTATCCAGTTGGTCAAGGTGATCCACGTGTTGTTGGGGCCGTATGAGGTTTACCAATTTCAGCCTTTGTTGCCAAGAATCTTCCCAGAAACAAGCTGTACCTCCATCTTTGGCTTCCCAGAAGCTATGTTCTTGGATGAGGGCTCTGTGTTTTTTGGCAGCATTCCATATTAGAGAGCCCGTATTAGCCGTGGCAAGTCTGATGAGATCTTCAGGAGGTCTATTGTTGGCATACTTGACATTCCAGAGATGTGCCCACGGCGTGTGTGGCGTAGATAACCATTTCCACCAGATACGGGCATCCATGACTGCGTTGTTGTGATGCGGATCTTGTAGGCCTAGACCTCCATACGTTTTTGGCATGCAAACTGTTGACCATAATTTATTTTAAATATTATTTTCTTCTAGTCATTTTATGGTAATCAATAATAAATTTTGAATATGTAAATTTTTAATGGATATGGAAATATACATACTTTTTTCACATATAAATAATATAAATATAACATTTTTACGTGAATAAATTAATTGAATTATATATATATATATATATATATATATATATATATATATATATATATATATATATATATATATAATAGTTTTTCTAGGTTATTTTATTTGGAAAGTTTGTGTTATGTAAAGTTATGTGAGTGATAAGATCTTTTTCAAATCTTGCTAATTTGTATATTGTCTTTGGAAGAGAATAATTAAACCAAAAAGTTATATTGGTAGCTACACTTAAAAATTATAATGATAACCAATCTTAACCTAGTTATAATTTCATATTATGTAAAAAAATAATATTATATGACCAGAATTATTAAAAAACAAAAACAAAACTTTTTCCACATGAACACTATGTAAGAATAAGACTAATAATATGTAGCAATTAAAATATAAATTCCATTTGATTATTATTCCAATTTACAAATAAATTTTTCATCCAATTACACAATCTAATATAATAATAGTTATTTTTCATATAAATTAATAAAAATAGTATCATTATTATAAATCAAAATGCAATAAATTTTTATTGCATTTGAAATAATCTGAAATCATTTAAACGTGTGTACTTCAAAATAACCTAGCAATAATCCTTAAAAAGCTTTCATAATTATAAATCAAAATTAATTGTAAATTTCAAATAATTCAAAATAATCCCAGGTCAGCCATTTAATCTATAAAATTCATTTAATCAAAATAGAAACATATACCCTGTATATGATGTCAATAGTAATCTATAAAATATCATGTGAATTGATGTTAATAATTAAATTGCTAAGTTGCACCAAACTAGTGTTTGCTGCAAGTCAAGAGTAAAACGTGAGGCAACGAAAACAACCTCTCATCACATATACTTTGATGGATTCCAAAAGTAGTATTTTATATGGGAAGGAAGACTTATAAACTTATGTAAATGGTTTAAAAAAAAAATCAAATTATGTAATATATGTATAAAAAATATCAGATTATATAATATGTGTGATTTCAAATTATTTATTTTTATTAAATTTATATATTTAATTATTATTTTTAAATAAAAATAAAAATAAATAAAAATAATATATTATAAAAAGATTATTAAAAAAAAAAATACTACACACTTGAAAAAGAAGAGTTCATTAACGAATAATAATCATCCACTAAATAGATAAACCCATTCATTAAATCGGAGTGTGATCACGACAACGTATGAGTTTTATGTTTTTTTGAAAATTGATAATTTAAAAAATATATATCGAATTAAAAAATTAAGAAAATAAAGTTAAAGGATAATTATTGTGAAAAAATATTTCCTATATGATAAAAATATTCAAATACTAGAGCGATAATTAATGGATAAAAGAAAATTAAAAATGATTAGAAATTTAATGAAAAAAAAATGAGAGTGGTATTTAATTAAATTTGTTAAAACGTGTGAAATTAAAAAATGATGTAAAAATTAATAGAGAAGTAGACCATTGGTTGAAAGTAGTTTGAGTGGTTGGGACTAATTATGTTAATTCAGTTTATTATGATTTGAATTTTAATTAAACCAAATTATATCCATCTTAACCCCAGATCTATTAAGCGTAAAAAGGGATAAATTCTCTCAAGGTGCAAACCTCTTTTTTTGAATGCAAAACTTAAGGAAAGGTTTGCACTTCGAGAGATTTGATTCCTCTTGGTGCTTGATATATTTGAGGTTAAGATGGATCTAGGTTAGTTTCAGTGATGGATGGTCACACAAAATTTGTTGAACATCTCTTATGATAATTTTAAATATGATAAATATGTCTAAGTTTAATCTTGTCATTTTATTTTTAAAATTTCTCAATTACCTCAGCTTGTTGAGATGGTAGAGAATATTAATAACTAGAATGATAAAACAAAATTTTTTAATGTAAAGTGACAATGCAATAGTGTTGAATCATAGAAAATGTGAATAATAAGAATGTAGTCAATTACAAATACTCTTCATTGTGATCAATCTCAAACTATTTTCTTCTATTGTTCTTATTGTCACACCTCTTAGTTTTGTCATCTTTTCATATCGATCATATGAAAAGGGCGGTTGAAATCGTAGCCCATTCAAATCTTTAACTTGAGATATTGTAATAACTTTCATACCTTGTCTCTCTTGCTCTCCAATATTAATAGTAGTTAAAATCACAATCATTATTACTTATGGAGTGTTAAACCCCAAGTAAGTTTCAATTGTAGTTGTTTTATATTACGTTGTTTGAATGCAAAGTGACTAATAATGTCGAATGATGGAAAATGGAAATAATAAAAATATAGTCAATTATAGATAGTTTATAGTTTCAAGAAGACAAAATTCTAGGTAAGTGAACGTTTTATTTAAGATAAAAATTCAAGTATTTTATGGTTGAATTACTATGACACATAAATCAATGAATGTCATTGTGCTTACACTGAAATCAATGCACACTATTAGTCTAGATATTTTGAAATTAATGTACATGCTACATCTAGTTACATGAAATAATAAATAAATTTCTACATTGATTCACCAATGCATCTAGTGCAAGCAATAAAATAGGATTATAAATCAACATCTACATTGAAAATAATGCATCTAGTGCAAGCAATCAAATATGATTAAAAATCAACATCTACACTAAAATCAATGTATCTAGTGAAAGCAATCAAATAAGATTAGAAATCAATATCTACACTAAATCAATGCATATAATTTTAAGCAAACAAATAAGATTAGAAATAAAAAACTCCACTAGAATAAATACATTCAGTGCAATCAATCAAATATGATTATGTATCAAAATCTACACTGCAATTTGTAATATTCCAAATTAGCTTTTAGCTAGTTAGAATATTAAAATTTTCTTTTGTCACTTAGGTAGATGAATAAGAGGGTAGGGAGACCCATAAATCTCCTTAGTAGGAATAAAATCACTTCTAATGTGAATGAGGATCATCTTAATAGCTGGATATAGCACCCTCATGTGTGAATAAAGGTTGAAGCATGTGGATGGGGTCATGTTTGACTAGATCAACAACATTGGTATAGAAGGAGTGGATAGTTAATGAGGGACAACATAGTGCTAATGGGAGGAAGTATCCATGATAGTATTGGCTTTAATGAGTGGGGCCCAAGGTGAGAAGGTTCACAAAGCATATAAGGAAGGGAAGGCAGCCGTAGAAGGCATGATGATTATTGCTTATGTTTGGTCTTTTATGAATTCTTGCATGCTTTAGCTATTTAGCGGAGTCCAACATTAGGCCAAGCTTTAGCCATCATCCACAATGCAGTGTCCTCCAGGGTTGTGTTGTTTTGCAAGGCAGAGGCAGTGGAGGATTGACAAGGCCATTTTCTCAGCTTGTTTTCAATAGAGGGAGTAACCTTTCCACAAGGAGGCTAGCAAGGGAGGTCCTTGAGCATTATTTGATCATTTGGCATCGGGCCAAGTTGCTACCATCAGCTACAGCATAATTCCCTTTAGGGATTTCCTTATTTTAGTGAGCAGTTGCAGTGGAGGGTTTAGTTCCTCATTTGGTGAGTTAGATTTCTATTGAAGGGAGCAACCTTTCACTTGGAAAGTATATTGGGGGAGTTCCCATATATTTCTACATTAGTTCAGCCACCTCCTTTCAGCTATACAATTGCAGTGATTCTTCAACCCGATGGCTATAGTTCACCGGTTTGTATTTTGTGTATTTCTGGAAACCCTTTCTGGGTTGTCTTGGAAAGGTGCTTGGGAGTATAGATCTCTATTCGTGACACTTGTTGAGCCATATAGCATGAGATCCATATTATTGTATTTCCCAGCAGCAATTATACTCACTAGGACTATGTTGTGTTGATTCTCCGACATTTTGATCAGTATTAACACTTCGTGTTTTAGCATATTTGACTATTGAAGGCTTGTGTTATCTTTCTTGAGTGACTTGATCATCAAGATTTTGTACTTAATTTCTGCTGATATTCTTAATACGATGGCTCTATATTTGTCTCATATCTTGGTGTATTGATATTCACTAATATTTCCATTTTTATGTTCAATATTGCTGCTTTTCCTATTTTGGAATAATACAAAATTAATGCATCTATTTTAGTGAAAAACCAAAATATTCATGGATTTCTAAATCCATCCTATTTTACCTCTTGTAAAAGGCTTAATTCCTCTTCCTCTAAGGTTAATAATGTTCAATATTGTATAATACTATATACTATTTTTATTTGTATTTGTGTGTCTCTTTCCTCGTCCTGCATCCCCTTGCCCCTCCATTTATGTGTCTCTCCCCCTCCCTCTCTCTCTCTCTCTCTCTCTCTCTCTCCTTCCTTTCTCTCTATCTCACACCCTCAAATTCACATTCTCTCTCTCTCCATATCTATCTATAGCTCCCTCCCTCCCTCTCTTGGTCTCTCTATTTTTCCCTCTCCCCCCATCCATCTATGTCTCTATCTCCCTTCGTCTCTTCTTCTTTTTCTCTCTATCTCACCCCCTAGACATACATTCTCTCTCTCAATATCTATCTATATCTCCATACCTCCCTCTTCATCTGCCTCTCTCTCTCTCTCTCTCTCTCTCTCTCTCTCTCTCTCTTGCCACTCAATCTTTCCCTCTCTGCCATTCTATCTCTATGTCTTTCTTCTCCCCCCTCTCTTGCCCCCTCTAACTCCATCTCTTTATCTCTCCCTCTATTTCTCGTTCTCTCTCTAAATTCATTTCTCTCTTCCTTACTCTCTTTCCCTTTCTCTCCCACCTCCCTCTATCTCTCCCCCCTTCTCTCTCTCTCTCTCTCTCTCCCTCTCTCTCCAACTCTGTAACTATCTCCCTCCCTCTCCCCTCTCCACATATATGTCTCCCTCTCTCTCTCTCTCTTCCTATTCTATCCCTCTCTCTCTCTCTCCTCTCACTAAAAGGAAAAGACCCTCTAGCAGATTTTTTTTAGGAAGCGCTTATAAAAATAGCCCAGATATCCGTTTGTAGTGAATGTCACTAGAGGAGGTTGCCGGATGAAGGTTTTTGCGGATGTTTTTATTGTGGTGTGTTTCTAGTCATAACATGCAACAATGCATTTTATAGAAAGTGCATTTGTGTGTACTACCATATGGCACACCAAGACACTGTGCTCTCCGTATAAATCGGCTCGATATGTCTTAGTAATCCAATGCACCGATGCGTACTATCAAATGGCAGATCGAGACACTATGCTCTATGTACAAACTGGCCCGGTGCGTCTCAATAGTCCAATACATCGTAAAGAAGTGTGGTTCCCATTGATACAACTGATAGGTGCGTCTCATAATCGAGCGCACTGAAAAAGGGTTAATTAAAAAAAATTAACGGTCGTAAACAACTTCATTTTTACTTGTTACAGTGTTATGGAGCTTTGAAGCACCGATGTGATTTTTTCTTCTTTGAGGTGCCCTGTCATCTGTGCTCCCATTGGCCGCATTGCTTCGGTCCATTACTCACTATGTGGAGTTTGAATTTTTTAAAACAGTGGGAAAACTTCATTTTTAGTATTCCTCAGCAAAGATGCCTCTTCAACACATAAATGTGCATGTAATCTAATTGTTTCTCACCAATTTAACCTTTTATTGGATTAATTTCTCAAACTGAGTTATAATTTACTGTTAAAAAAAATAAATTTATGCGAGGTGCGTTCGAGCCGTTCGGATGACACCGTTTGCAATGCAACTTGTAAATTTATAGGCAGCACAACGAACAATGTTAACAGAAACCACACTGGGTTGTGGTGCAGTATCAACTAAACACACATCGCTTTAACACTAAAATAGTGTGGTGCGTGTTAGTTGTCAGCCGCACCGACCATTAAAGTTTTTTAAAAATAACACATTATGTACGGTTGTACGATGGTGCGGTTATTTACCAAAATGCACCGGGAATTATGTACAGATGTCGGGTAGTGTGCTAACCAAACTAGTCCCCCTGGAGTGGATAGTTTGGTCAACACACTGCACAAAAAATATTTTTTGTTTTCGTGGTGCATGAGGTTTTTTCATGCGCACCGTGGGCGGTGCGTGATAAATAGGCATGCATCGGTAGCAGTGTGTGATTGTTTTTTTGGGCACACTGAATGTTTTTTTTTCCATAATATATATTTCTAAATACATTTATCATTTAATAAAAAAAATGTATTTAATATGTGAATCATTCAATGACGTCAACGGAGAGAGGAAACACAAAAACAAGAGCATATAGAGTACCATTATAACATGATTCATCAGTGGGAGGCATGGGAGGGGGAGATACTTTTGTACCCTCACCCTATTATGGCACCCACCTAGTTGCTCTTAAGGGAGGTAGGCCTCCTTAAGTTCTACGAGGAGGATACATCCCTAAAGGGGCACAGTGGTTTATTAGGACAGTTGATCTATAGGTGGGATGCCCACCGATAGGCTTTCTGGGTTGGTCCTGACCAGTTGTATGAGCCCAATGAGGATGGAATTTATTTTATTACTAGCCAATCTAGGAGAGGTCAGGATTTTCCCCAGTTCCGAGATGTCTCCGTCGGTTATGCAGCACGGAGTTAGTTGGAGTACTCCAAGAGATACATTAGTGATGATATACTTTCTCCTGTATATTTTTAGGTATTTGGTGGTCAATTACACATTGCTTTGTTTAGTCCAGAGGAGGTGAGGTGCCTCTTCCTACTACTGACGACCATTGCACACTATATTAGTGACGAGAAATGCATTAGTTTCCTGCTTTTATTTTATGTTGATTCTTTATTCCAGACACCACGACTTGTGAGATGGTCTTCCATTTTTTTGCGACAGTTTTGTATAGCATTAGATAGATGTTGTTATCAGGCACGTGGGAGGTTGACCTTCCCTTTTGCTTCAGATTTATTTTGTTTATTTTTTGAGAGGTTGCTGGAGATGAGGCATAATTTTTTCTGATAGCCTTGTAGGTCAATGTTACATGTACAGATGCAGATGTGGGGCTAGATGATGCCCAAGAGGGGCCTATCTGACTATCCGGCCAGGATATCTAGTGATGCACTGGAGATGCTAGCCAGTGTTGATGATCAGATGTTCGTGATGGTGCCATGTCCGTATGAGGGTTTGGATTGGTGAGGGTGTACCAACATCCTCTTCACACAGGATGAGCCATCGGATGCTAGGGGTAATATTAGTGTTTTCTTTAAATTTATATAGTTTCATTTTATTGTCTTATTTAATTAGAATAAAAGTTATTCTAACACGTTCTTTAACTTGTTTTATTAAATTTTTTAATGAAATTTTATAATTATTGTTGTGTAATATATATTTTGTAGATATTGGCACATTTGTTGGGGGCATGATTCCACCCCCACCGGATGATCTTGTAGATCATGACGAAGAGACGGCGGAGGCCACAGATCAAGGTGATAGATATGATCCTCGAGTTTAGATACCTGCGGGGATGTGGTGTAGGGAAGACATCTAATTCAGGATGGAGTTAGGCGACCGATTGTGTCGACTCCTGGTTGATCAGGGAGTCCACCCTGCTACGATCAGAGAGATCCAGGTTGATCGTAGGCTCACAGACCTCTGGAGAGACATGCCCCGCAATATGATGACCCTTATGCATCATATCATTGGAGATTCTAGGCTATTAGCGGCTAGGAGGGATAGGCATCGTGGAGATGCGTGATAGAGAAGATCATCAGATGATCATAATCATGAGGGGAGTGATCATAATTATAGTACTCCACATCCTCATCCTTCACCTCACGCCAGAGATGAGCATCCAACATTGAGTACTAATCAAGAGGAATCTTCTGAGCAGACACCATCTCAGCAGGCACCTAGTCCTGAGAAGACACGACCATCAATTGAGTAGGCACCTGATCCAGAGTAGGCATGTCCATATGAGTAGGCACCATCCACTGAGAAGGCTACACCATCAACTCATTAGCAGGCACCTCCTGATCATACACCATATGATCAACAGGCACGTCATCCATCTCCACATGAGGTTGCACCATCGACTAAGTAGGCCTCAAGTACTAGTTATAGCATTGATGTAGTACCACAAGATATTTGACATTTATATATATATATATATATATATATATATATATATATATATATATATATAATGCATGTATTTTATGTTCATGTTGATGTACTTAATTTACATGTTAGTGTTCATCATGATGTGTATATTGTTAGGTCATGTTAGATATGTTCATTTAATGTGCTTGCAGATAGATGTGTATGTGGTAGTAGTTATTTGACATGAGATGTATATTTGATGTTTGTGTTTTGATGATGTTATACGATGTTTGTGTTTTATTAGATGATCATGATCATGATGATTAGATGATGCTAGCGAATTTGAATGTGTATTTTAGAATATAATATTCATACGATGG
Source organism: Pinus albicaulis (assembly GCA_034641835.2). NCBI lineage: Eukaryota > Viridiplantae > Streptophyta > Pinopsida > Pinales > Pinaceae > Pinus > Pinus albicaulis. The sequence goes on along the minus strand of CM076578.1, from coordinate 1,190,678,431 downwards.
TTATCATGATCATGATGTTTATTTTTAATATTAAATCATGATATTTATTAAATATTGTGTATTGGTAATTGTAAAATTGAGTAATTGTAATTATAATCGTATGTATCATGATTGTAATTGTAATTTTAATTTTAATTGTATGTAAAATCGCAAAATTTTAATTGTAATTGTAATTAAAATTTTAATTTTAATTGTATGTAAAATTGTAGAATTGTAATTGTAATTTTAAGTGTAATTGTATGCAAAATATTTGTAAAATTGTAATTTTAATTATAATTGTATTGTGAAATTGTAAAATTGTAATTGTAATTGTATGTATTGTCATGATTCAATTTTATTAAAATTGTGAATTTTGTAAATTCGTAAAATTGTAAGATTTTAATTGTATGTATAGTGATTGTAATTGTATGTAAAATTGTAATTTTATGTATTGTCATTATTCAATTTTATTAAAATTTTAAAATTGTAAATTAATTGTCAATTTTGAACCATAACTGTCGTAAGTAAAATGTAGACCGTACATATTGTTAAATTACCATAATTGTAAAATTGTATTAATATAAATAATTGTAACATAATAAAGTTTAGGAAATAATGCAAATAAATTCATGTTTAAAACTATCATTATTTTATTATGATCTTACATACCAAAATTAACCGTTTACATTAATTCATTTTTTTTATTTTTTATTTTGAAGATATCACACACACACACACACACACATATAATAGGGTGCATTTATTTAAGTAATGATATAGTGAAAAACCATTTAAAGCAATCAAGTAGTTTTATTATTTTAGGAATTGACATAAAAAAAAGAACTTGATACATTGCATTGTTTTCGAGATCAACATAATTGCAAGCTATCATGTAAAATTATTTTTAACATTAACACAATGAAAACCACTTGATTCAAAATATGTATTATAATGTTTCAAAAAAAAAAAGTCTTATTTATACGGTTAAGTCTTCTTCTTTATAAAAACCCATCTTAAATAGTATAAATGATGAGATAACACATATACCATATCACTCTCTATTCTCATGATCACCCTCATTATCTTCCAGCTCGCTTGGCATGATAACACTATTGTTCTAAAAAATAAGTTTTGATCTAGGGTCATGTCTCAATACGAATCACTAATCCCTATCCAACACATCTGGGTAAAAAAAAATTGGTTGTAGTGTTTAGGAAAAACATAAGGTTCCTTAGCTTCATCCCACATCTTTCTAGAGTTGATACATATCAGCCTACTATAACAATATTCCTTTACATTATTCCGATCAAAGGTGTCTCACCACTTGCACCTAAAGACAACACATTGGAAAGAAGATAAGTCCACTTCAATGATCTCTTGTATCTTTCTGACGTAACCTAATATCCCTCGTACTAGGTTTTGATCACGGTGGCTAGATCGACTAGATTGATCGAACTCGACTTCCACTCCATGATCTTCTGTCATGTGTCCATCATCGACATTTTATTTGATAAAATGGTGTCCATATGCCCACATAGATGGGAACAAATGCACCTATAAAAAAGTTAAAAAATCATAGTGTCATGTGTCTAATAACCCAACTGTTAAAATATAAAATATAGATGTTACATTTCAAAGGTGCATTATTAAGTTTAAAATTTACATAAATATATTATTACCGAGTTGTTGTGCCCAATCCCTACATTTAGCGCATCCTCTTCAGCACACGGGTAATGACCGACTGCACCATATTTCTCTTTGACTTGGTTAGCACCCCAACTGTTGGAGCATATAATTGGCATATTTTATTTTAAATAATCAGGATAAGGCACACTTCTAACATTCAACCATTTATATTCTTTCTTGTCACTATCCCATTTCATCCTCTTTTGTTTGTACAATGCGACCAACGGTTGTGTCACTTCGGAATTGTAAAGAACGAATTTATTGAGTGCTTCAATTTCTGCATTTGCTAATGAAATCAAATTGACATATAGTACACATGAGATGAAAATATAGATTATATCGAAGTTCAACATCAATATTTAATTTGTCTAAATTTGACAAATTATAAGTCACTTACTCTTTATCAAGTGCCTTTTTCCATTCGTTTGGAGAAATTCCCCTTCTCTTTTGTTTTCATCCCTTTCATCGTCCCAAATCACCGTACCTCGTGTGTTTTCGATCTGCTCGACGTACTCACTGGCATAGTAGAAAGACTCATACGATATGTACCCCTCTGCCATATACCCCTTGGGTTTTTCCCTTTGTCGAACAAAACCTTTCAATTTCTTCATGTACCTCTCTAAGAAGAACATCCAATGACAAGAAAACACCCCAACTAATTCAGCCTCATCTATTAGTTGGATTAGAATATGAACCTACAAGTCCATGAAACTCGTCAACGGTTCCTTCTCAGACATACAAACAATCTCAACTATCTCTTGACGCCACCGTGGAATGCTAGCCACATGAATCTCCTTCGATGTGATCCAACGTAAAAATGAAGATAATTTATATATGGCACGTCCTAGGTCTTGGGGGAAGTCATGTTTCACACACCCACACACAAACAAAGGATAATGACACTGCAAAGTTATAAACAAATGAAATAATATACAAAATTAGTTATGTTTTATGATCCCATGGGATAAAAATTATTAATATAAAAAATAATAAAATCATACTTTTGACATTATACCTACTCTTAGAAGATTCAAATGGTCATGTGATTTCAGCCCTGACAAATAGTCTTCCACAGTGAAGCAGTGTCATAGTGAAGACCCATATGAAGATGGCGCGCTCACACCCATTATAACTTCCCTTGCCAAAGAAAGATAATCCTTTTTAAAAATCCATGGGACATTACCTTCTTTGAAATACCAATTAGAGGGACCAACCTCTAATCCTATACTTTGTAATTGTCTTGGCCAATGTTTCTTTTTAGTTTTTGAAGTAATAAGAGCTTTCCTAACATCCATTGTGTCACTTTTTTTCAATGATATGTGCCTCCATAAATAAGATGAAACATTTTTAAATATATGCATGGGATCTAATAAGTGGTTAATCTTAAGATGTTCCCAATATGGGAGGTTATAAAAGATAGATTTCCTTTTCATCCTAATGGGAAATTTCTTAACATAGGTGTTGAAGAATTCTGGATCACTAAACATAGGCTCCCCATTTGAACCAAAAATTTCTATTAATTCCTTCTCCTTCTCTCTCTCATATGCTCTAAGCCATTTAGCTGGTGTCTTTATTGCAGGCGTTTAGGTTCTCTCTCGTTTACCATTAAAAGTGGATGTTGCTCTTCTGTAAGGGTGTTATTCTGGGAGGTGTTATCACTCTAATAATTCCCAAAGTTGTGAGATTTTGATTTTATAGTTTAAATAATATTAGAGGTAACCACAGACCTACTTTTAAGCTTTGGGATATAGCCCTCCTAAGGCTCAGAGAGGGCTCTCTCTATAAGATTTAACTTCATTTTTATGTTTGATTTTAGTCTATTTATTTAGGACAAATTGGTTTTGGGGTTTTGATTGGTTTTGGTGGGAAAATCACTTAATGAGATGGATAGCTGTGAATCTGTAATCCATTGGGAAGATGGAGTCAATGTGTTAAGAAAAAAGATCGGGATCAAGGTCTAAATTCAAATGTTTAAAGGGCAAGATAGTAGAGTCACTTAAGATATTTCAAAGGTTAATGGGTGAAATGGTTTTAATCAGGATAAAGAGAAATTAAGGACTAATTAATCCGGATAAGGAGTGAAAAAGAAGGGATCAATTAAATTAGGGAGAAATTAAGGGTTCCCTAGTCTGGATATCAACAGAAAACATTTAAATGAAAACCAATCAATAACGAAGTGCTTTTAACAAATTCCGATATAAAAATTCCTGATTTCACATTAAAATTTAGAACACATTTATGAATGGATGGAAAACATAAGAAAATAGATAGATAATAGTAGAAATTACATCACTTCAGTGGCCCAACACATGAATCCATTAATATGATGCTTTATTCCTTGAAATCCAGTCTTCTGACTTGAGCTTGATCACAAAAGACCCTTGGGTTCAGAATGTTCCAGCTATAGAAATCTTCAACAATTACTCCACACTAATACTTCAAATGATGAAGTATTTATACAAAAATTAATACAAAATATCCTAGAATAGTCCTAGGAATGTTTTTTGGAAAATAAAATATCTTATTACAAAGAGATAGCGACGACTGCATAACAAAATTGCAAGTTGTCCTATTTATAGAAATTAAATAGTAATTTTGTTGGATTTGGGGCAGTTGGCTATTGAGCTGTCTTTAACGCTGACAATCTGATCTTCAATCAGTTTTTAAGCTTTATCTCTCACTTTATACTCTTTAACTTATACACTTTAACCTTTGATACTCTTTAACCTGTTGTTTTCACTGTTTTACTGCTTTAAAAATCTGTTTTTACTGTGCAAAAACAACACTCTTTTTTTTCATCTTCTTTCACTGCAAACTGTCTTTTTAAAGTAAATCTGTGATTTTTTTCCAAAACTCTTCATCTGGTAATTTAATCTTCCTGATTTTTCTGAAATTCTCATCATCCTTTCTGTACCTTACAAATGTGGGCTTGACTACAAAAGGTGTTTTATCTCATGCTGTAAATAAAACAAGTTTTCAATGCTTTTGTGTAACACTTTACCTATTGGAACTCCTTGGAAATTTTCCTTGTTCACTTGTTCTCTCGCAAATTCCCTTATCTTCTTTTTGTAACCTTCTTGGTTCATTAGTTTATCATTGATAACAAGAATATTTGGCAAGTCTTTTTGCCTCAATGTGTCAAACTTAACCATGAATCTAGCTATGGCCATGTCCATATTTTGACATTTCTCTTCTAGATGTTTCATTAAGTTTTTATTTGAAAGTACCTTTCTTACCTCAAGAATTGTGTCAGTTTTGTCAGTTATCCCTATTTCATCCAATTCTTGCTTGTTTTTAGTATTAAGAAACTTGATTATTTCTTGAGCATCTTCAAGTTATCACTTAGCTCTTCTTTTGTCTTCAATATTTCTTCTTTGGCTGCCTTAAGCAAGTCCTTCTGCTCATAAATCACTTGAATTGAAGGCCAATTATCATTGATTGACTCAATGATCTTGGACCATAGCTAATTTTTGATGTATGCCATGGGCTCTTTCAAGGTTAAATCTGTTTCTACCTTTTTTAACTATTAACTTAACCTTTTGGCCTTTTATTCCTCTGTTTTAGTATTGATATATGCTAATTTCTTGGCATCTTCCAAGTTCTTAATTTTCTCTTTCAATATGTTTATCTAATTATTCTGTATAGACATTTCCTTCATGGATTTAATGAGTTTGCTAGCCTCATCTGAATGTTGAACTGCTGAAGTGGAAGATTCAGTAGCTGAAGTAGTGGAAAAAGTGACTGGCACTATTGTTGTTACCATGGGAATGACTGTAGGAGGAGCATTTTGAGTCTTTGCAACTTATTTTTCTTGGACAAGCTTGTCCATCTCAATTTCCATCTCCTTGATTTGTGTTGTCAATTGTAATATGAGACTCATGATCTCATCTTTTTTATTAGTATCCTGTAAAATCTCCTTAGCCTGTAGATGTTCTATTGGAGGTAGTTTTATTTGCTTTCTAAGTTCTACATTATCAAATTTTTTCTTCTTTACCAATTCTTCTGCAGCTTTCACATTAGCGGGGTCATATCCTACTTTAATCACCAATTCCTCTAAAGACTTGATTCTAGTGTCTTTGGCATATGAAGAGGATTTTTCAACCTTAAGTTGATATCTCATGTTTGTTAAAGTATTCTGAAGCTTTTGGACACTCATTTCCTTTGTGGTCATTGTAGAATAAAGCATTTATGAGCTTTTCTTGTGGAACTCAATTTGATCCAAGGGATGAATGTCCTCTATTGGAATTTCAATATTAGCTCTCTTGTAATCTAATGTTGTTGTAGGTTTAGGCACTGTTCGCTGTAGTACTATCATTAGCAAATTTTTATTTGTATAATCAAAGGCTAAAAGAAACCTATTTTGAATCCTTGGAGTCTGCTTCAAGTATTGTGAATAGATCTCATACTTGATCTCCTAATTTTTGGCCTTGATCTGTTTATACTTTTCTTTGATATCCATGCCTTTATCTACTACTTATTGTGATGAATATGTTTCCATGCTTTGCTATTTTTCAATCATCTAAGTGTTAGAAGTAGTAGGTTGCTGCTCATTTTCAATTACTGTGTGAGTCACAATGTGTTTCTTTGGATTCTCTTCATCTAAAACCTCAATTGTTTCCTTCTCTTTGTCTACTGGATTAATTTTTGGTTTCTTATTGTACCTGAGCTTAAATCTGGTTCCTGTGGTTGTTTCGGCAGTATATGAGATTTCTTCTCTATTTCTCTTTATGGTTATGTCCTCCTGAATAGGAGTCTTCAAAGTGTGACTAGTATCACCTTTCTTGACGGATTCCATAAATGTATTTTCCAACCATTCAGCTTGGTTGGAAAATTTTTCAATTTCAGGACATGAATATAGGGGGTTAATTTTCATTTCACCCTCATCTTATTGATTATTCCTTAAGGATCATAGTTCCACAAGAAAATTTCATTAAACTTATATTCTAGCAATTGTTTTGCGGTCTTTGTACCTTCTTCCTTATTGTTGCATATGAAAGGACCCACTTGGTTTTTCATTTTGAACTGAGCTTTCTTTTTAGCAGCCAAAATTTTTATAGAATCCAAGTTTAGAATTTGTCTTATATACTCTAAAGCAAACACTCTCATTGGAAAATACTTTTTCAATTTATAGGCTAAGAGGTTTGACCCATAGACTCTAATCTCTGTGTGGTTTTGGTATATGTACCAATCAATAGTTTTGCTTTGCTTTGATAGCTGTAAAAATTTCTTAATCTCATCACTTATCCTTGGATGTACATTGTTTGTAAGAATATTTATCGATGGGTGAATAAAATAGTCTGTGAAATCTGCATAAGTGAACTCCGTTGACTCTTTTCTGATTAAGGAAGTCCAGAAAATAACTGACAGTGGATTTCCTTCTATATCCAACTTTTGAAGGGCTATTGGGAATTTATCTACCTGGAAGTAGAGGAACATATGAAAGACGAAGGAGGTATATCTGAAAACACCTTCAGTAGGAAGTTTTATAAGATGATCATGGATACAATCAGCTATATACTCAGCATAGTTATAAATGAATGCAGGGAGCTGACCAGGCACAAAATTGGATAGGAAACCAAGTATAGACTCATCAGTGTGCTCATCAGTAAAGTAACGAAGGATATAAGACACCATTAAGATAATGTGTCTTGATCCTTCTGGGAATTTGGAGGATGAATATGGAGGGTTAATCTTTTGGATTTCAACATATGAAGGCATGAATATTTGAAAGATCTGAAATATTTTAGGAAATTCTAACTCCAGGAAAATATTTGTAAGAGCTTCTATAGACAATGGGACTGCATTAGGATCTCGTTGCAACTAAAGCATTCGGTTTATGGATTCTGTAGTGATAGTGAATAATAATTCTTTCTTAGCATTAACAATAGCTCTTACGTTAGGTGAATAGTGGGCTTGACACAAGATAATGACCTTTGGACACTGATGGGTATGGGGAACTACATATTTGGGCAAATTAAACTCCCAAAAAATTACTTCATTAACCTGATCCAAGGATTTCTCTTAACTCCAGCAGTGGAGGTCAAGAAGATTATATTAAATTATTGGATCAGTGATTGTATAGTCAACATGAGCTAAAGGGGTGTGTTCAACATCTACAATAGGAGGTTGTAGTGGATTGATGACAATTGTGCTTTTAGAAGCCATTTCTGGGTTTGTTACTGATAATTTGACCCTTTGGATCTTAGAAAATCTGTTTTTTAGGTTTTTATATACTTATGTAAGCTTAGATTGTTTACATAAGGTCTTTTTGGTATGACATAGGTCTCTTTTGAACAACAATAGGTAAAATTATGGTTTCTTCTGGTTCAAACATTCAATTTTTGCTCCAAAATCAATCTTTAAAATTTTTACAGACTTAGGAAAGGCTTAAAAAGGTTTTACTCCTTTTTTGTTTGATAAAACAGACCTAAAACAGTCTAATTTATGCACAAAGTGTTTCTAAGCTTTTATAAAAAGGTTTTGAATCTTTCAAAGGGTTTCTAAATGTCTACAATGGTTAAAATAATCAGATTCTACCTAAAATCAACTTATAGTTATAAAAAACTATGAATTTTATCAGTATTTTTGCAGCAAATATGATTTTTGAAGGTAATAAGGGTATTTATTTAGGCAAATAGGCTTCACGAAGGCTTAAATTCATAAATATAGCTTTTTCAGAGGTAAGATGGGTATTTTCTTGAAAAATACCTGTTATTTTAGGTATTTTACTCGAAAAAGGGTTTCTATAAATCTGGGAGCTTTCAAAAGCTTTGTTGAAGTCTTTAAACACAAATTGGAAGGTTTGAACGGTTGCAGTAGTGAACTAGTACAAATTATGGTTGTTTGTGCATGAAAACAGGGTGGCAGCATCTTTTCTTTAGTCAGAAATAGTTAAATGAGAATAAAATGTAGTGAAAAGGTTTAAATGTGTATAAATCTGTTGTTTTATAGAAATTTTAGTTAAAACAGTGCATGCATTCAATGCCAATCAATTCAAATGGGAAGTCGTTTGACGCGGGGAGGTTAAATACCGTCAAGCAGTTATCGCATCGTTCAGGGGTGGTAAGCGGTAATTTTGAAATGGATGCAATCCAATGTTAAATGGATGCGTGGAGGAGAGATAATGGGTAAATATCGCCTATATTGAAAATCCAAAATGGATTATCAACCTTGGTATTTAATTTTCAATATGGCTTATGGTTCGTTGGATCGGGCTGAGGGAGTGTGAATGATCACGACTAAGTGATGAAGTTTTTGGGTAAATGGGCGTGGGGCCTAGGATCTTTTATGTAGCGGGGTTTAAGTTTTAAAAGTAAAAAATCTTAGGTTTCAATGGAATGAGGGGGTAGGCGATTTACACGGAAAATAGGCTATTTACAGTTGTAAAGTAACCTTTGGGTAGGTTTTAATAAAATAGGAATAGTTTATACCTATGGGGAGCGGGAAATATATCACGTGTGAAATTAAAACCATACGATAAACAATAATAAAGTGGGTTTGGGATATGTAATAAAATGAATTAATATAAATACGAGATAGGTTATTATAGTGGAGTTAATATATTAAGTTAAAGTTAATATGAAATGAATATAATGAGCGAAAATACATACCCATGCACTAAGTAAAGTGTAATTTAAGTGTTTGGGCACATTTTTTCATAGTGGTGGTCCCTTACTTACTTTTCACACTTAATACTTTAGGATAATGCACTTTTGTGGGTTTTTTGAATGTTTTTGTATGAAATGAAATTAGTAAAGGGGGTTTTTACTTTTCCTAAGCAAAAAATGTATTTTAACTTAGGAAAAGGGATTTTATTTTAGGAAAAGGGTATGATGTTAAGGAAAACGGTTTTTATGAAGGGAATCCAATACTTAGTGGAAATCAGTCATTAATCCTTGGGTTCAGTCCCAACAAAAGTAAAAGAAATTTTCTGAGCCTTTATAACTGAAGGTTTTGAATATTGGAATACATTGTGGGGAGGGAAATTAGTAATTTACCAGATGATGTTTTATTCATTCCTTGTGCAACTGCTTTATACCTACCCATCATTTATTCTACCATTTTTTCCTTTATTTGCATGGGTGCATTTGAGCTTGCAACCCTAAATCCATTTTTCCTTTAAAACGAGAAACTATCTATTTCTATTTCTAACCTTATTTCATCCAAGGGCTTAGATTAAACAGTTGAGCTCCTCATTTATTCTCTAACTATCTACTAATTTGTCAAGTTTAAACTCTTTGACAAGATCTTTATTCTCTATCTATAAAAATGAAATTTAAAGCATGAAAAAGTTAAGATTAAACTATTTAACTCATCTTGGATTATGGCATTTTGAACAAGTTGCACACAATCATTTATTTGCAGTAAAAGTAAAAATTAGTGGAATTTTGACTTGCATAATTTTCATGTCTTATTCTTATCTCTTTTTTGTGTTTGGGGTCCATTTTTTCGATTTTTTTTTATCTTTTTCTTTTCAATTCCTTTTACTTTTATTTTAGGACTTTTACCCTCTTTTCATTTTTTATTATTTTAAAATATGGGAAAACAACTTGCAGAAAGAAAGGTATGTACATATTTACAAGACTTATCAAAGTCAATTCAAAAAATATGAAGCCTATTATTATAGGACCATAACAGTGGATCCCATGCGGATGGCATTTCCTGGTGAAATGTCAAGAACTTTGAGACTAGTAGCCTTTGAATTTTGACTGTGCTGACCTTGTAAATGTTGTTTGAGCTCTGCAATTATTCATACTTATGATATTTTACCTTTCAAAGCTTAGGGCATTTTATTCAAGTTTCAACTTTGTTAGGAAAACATCCAATCCAATCTAAAATCTACAACGTTATGTACAATGGATAAAGTAAACAAAGTTAACTATTGGTTATTTCTAAAGAGTAGTAATGCTTCAACATTCTACCATTGACAAGTCTACCTAGCAGATCTGATCCATCCATTTCTTTCAAAAAGAAAGCATTGTTACCTCTGTAACCATAAATAACATAAGGTCCTTTCCATAGGAAATCAAATTTCCCATGTTTACTTTTCTCTTCTCTCATTGAATCCCACTTTAGAACTTTGTCACTAATGTAGAAATCATCTTCTTTACTCTTTTTGTCAAAACATTTCTTAATCTTATCTTGGATAACTTGAGACTTAAGATAAACTTATTCTTTGGTTTGCTGCAAGTGTATGGTTTAGTTAATCCTTCTTTGAATGTAATTGGTATCAACTTGTATCTCTTGGATTATCTTCATAACAGGTACTCCTAAAGAAGATGGAAAAACAACATACATTCCATAAACAAGTTGGTAAGGGGATGTACCAATAGATTTTTTGGTGCTAAGTCTATCTGCCCATAAGACATTAACTAACCTCTTGTTCCAAGTTTTCTTGTTATCTTCTAGTAATTTCGTGATGATGTTGACAAGGCTTTTATTGGAAGATTCAGCAAGGCCATTACCTTGAGGGTAATATGAAGTAGAATGGCCAAGAGTAATATGGTACTTATGGCAAAAATCAATCATCTTTTTGGATTTGAATGTAGCTGCATTGTCAGTGATAATATTTTGGGGGTATCCAAATCTTGAGAGTATGTTGTTTTCTAAAAAGGAGATTATGATAGTGTCAGTGGCTTACCTAGAAGGTATGGCTTCTATCCACTTAGTGAAATAGTCAGTGGCTGTCAGAATCCACTTGTGTTGAGCTGGGGATGGAGGGTGAATTTCACCAATGAAGTCAAGACCCCATTGCTGAAAAGGTATTCTGTTGAGATGGGTTTTAAGGGCAGGGGTAACAAATTTTTCTTTCCTTCAAATATTTGACATGTGTGATAGGAAGTCACATACTAGTAAAAACCAACTCTCGGGATTTTGATGGATTGTAGATTTCTGTGGTGTAGATTTTTAGATTCAAAACTCAGAATCTCAGGATTTTGTCTGTAGTAGTCTTCCAGTAGAGATGTCCTCCACATTCACCTGCATGAAATTCTTCTAAAACTTTGTAACCTTCTTCTTTAAGCAAACAATTCAATAAAATTCCACCACGATCTTTCCAAAAGAGTATATTGTCTATGATACAAAATCTTACTTCCTTTAATTTTAAAAATCTAGCTTTTGTTCTTGATAATCTAGGAGGAGCTTGTAAATTTAGTAATACAAATACAATATCTACATACGATGGTGAGTCTGAAAAGGCTTCACTGATCTCTTCCTGATCATCTACTTGGGCAATAAAATTAATATGTAAAGCATGACAATTTGATTCAGCTAAGAGTTTGGCTAAAGCTTGACCTTTTATGAGTTTGGTGGGTTTGATTTCTATGTCATATTCCAAAATTTTAGCAAACCACTTTCCTCTTTTGCCATCAGGCCCATTCCATGTTAGAATTTCCTTTACAACTGCATTTGGAACATAAGCAATGATGTGTGAATAAAGAATGTACACTCTAAATTCTTTGATGGATTTCCCTAAAGATAAGGCCTATTTTTCCATTATGTTATACTTTAAAGTGGCATCTCTCAGTGATTTTCTAAAGAAAGCAACGGGCTGCTCATAGCCCTGGTCATTTTTCTATAGTAAAACTGCAGAAATAATGTGTTCTGAAGCAAAGGAGAAAATAATAAAATCCTTCTTAAAGTCAGGACTTATAAGGACTAATGTTTTTGTTAATACTTGTTTAATATAGTCAAATTATTGCTTGGCTTCAATAGTCCATTTAAGTACTGAGCCTTTTTTCAACATATTGTTAAATTCTCTTATTATTTTAGCTAGATTTGAGATGAATCTTCTAAGGAAGTTAATTTTACTTAGAAAATCTTGTAAATATTTAATATTACTAGGAGGACTAATCTTTAGAATTTCCTCTATTATGGTTGGGTATATCCTAATTCCCTCTTTAGATATAATATGTCCCAGTAATTTACCTTCTTCCAATCCAAATAAAGTTTTCTTAGGATTTAGAGAGATGCCAAATTTCCTGCATTTAATAAAGACTTGTCTAATTTTATCCAAATGTTCATAATCAATATTTGAAAACACATTAATTTCATCTAAATAAATCACTATGAATTCATGAATTTCGTTTGCAAAGGCTATATCCATAGCTCTTTGAAAAGTGGCTCCTGCATTCATTAACCCAAAAGGCATTTTTACATACATAAAAGTGCCCCATGGAGTAGTAAAAGCAGTTTTGGCTTGGTCTTCTGGTTGGACTAGAATCTAGTTATATCCAGAGAATCCATATAACAATGAAATTCTAGAAGAACCAACTGTCCTCAGTAAAATGTGATTCATCTTTGGTAACGGGTAATTTTCCTTTAAGGACACCTTATTTAAATTTCTGAAATCAACATATAAGCTAATTTCTCCCGTCTTTTTCCTAGTGGGAACTAGATTAGAAACCCAATCAAAATATCTGATTGGTGCAATTATTTGGGAATCACACATTATTTTTACCTCTTTCTCAATTAAAGGCATCAAAACATGATTGATCCTTCGTAGCTTCTGTTTAAAAGGTTTTTGGTATTATTTTATAGGTATTCTATGTTGTATTAATGTAGTTTCATAGGATTTTAAGTCCTCATAACTACAAGAAAAAACAGCCTGAAATTATTTAAAAAGAGCCATGTATTTTTCTTTTTCTTCCCGAGGTAAAGCTTTTGAAAGTTTAATCATCTTAGGTTTAACTCTGTACCTATATTACATTCCTCAATATCAAATCTTAGTGGCTCCATTTTAGGTTTTCTTGCAACATCATAAGAGTCAAATAGATCTTCTAAAGGGGTTAAGCCTTTTGGTAAAAAGTTATCTTTGAGGTTCAAAATATCAGATTCATCATCAGGTAACTCTTCAATCTCTACTTTTTCTAAATTATCTAAGTCTAATTGAATAAATTTAGTAGGTTTAGAAAAATATAGATTATTTACATCTATATTATTCAAATCAATCTCACTATATAAGTTATGATCTACTATACAGTGTGTCTATATTACAACCCTGAAATTCTCCTTCATTGTTCATGAAATGATAAATCTGTTCATCTTGTGAGAAAATTTTCCAATATTTAAGATTATCAGGAATTATAGGTCTGTGTTTTACTTCTGTAGTATATCTATGATTTGGTTGAAATGGTAGATTACAGGTACTGGAAAAAGTTGCTAAGCAATGAGCTTGTATGTTTTGTTTTCTTGGTATTGGAGAAAAATCACATTCTAACAGTTCCTTAATTAAATCTAAAACAGTTTCTCTATATCGGCTTAATCTTGGATTATAAAAAAAATATTCTCCAGTTATCTATTTCACAATTAACTCTGAGTATCCTATAATTGATATTCTTTTACCTCCTAAATTCCTAACAATCTACAGTCCTAAAATAAGAACTTCATGTTCAACCATGTTGTTTGTACCTTTAAAATTCAGTCTGAAAGCATGGCCTTCTGCATGATTGTTTTCTGTATTGGTTATCCAAATTCATGCTCCTGCTCCTAATTTATTGACTGAACCATCAAAATCTAGGAGAAATAATGATTCATGAAAGATGTTTTCACTGTCTGGTGCTTTGTTTTTATCTTTTATTTCAGTTTTGATTTCAATATCAATTTCAGAGTTACACAGATGAATCCATATTAATAGGTGTAGTGTAAATTGGATAATTTCTTGGTCTTTCTACACTGCTCACCATATATTTCATCAATGTTTCTCTATAAAGTTTCTTTGGTTGACCAAAAACTGATATTATTGCATATGAGATATCTAGTTGTAGATATCCCTGTAATTTAGCTCCCCGCGAGTGAGATAAGAGAATTCCATACTTGGGAGGGATGTCAGCTACTACAATGTCCATGAGTATGCTTTTACCAGGCTATTGAACTAATGTGACACACAAATCTTTAATTAAACCTAAACATTTCACTTTGCTGGAATAAAATGAAAAGAGATATTTGTAAGGCCTAGTGATATCTAAATTCAGGGTTTCCATTATTTCTTTTGGCAATAAATTGTGTGAAGCCCCTAAATCTAGCATTGCATTGTGTAATATTTGATCATGAATAGTTAAGCTAATGTAAAACAGTGGAAATGCTCCATCTTCGTGTTTTCCATTAACATCAGGACCAAAAATTAACTCTGGTTGATCATCACTTCGATTTACTAAATCTTATCCGTTATTCATGTTTAAGGTTTCAGTGATAGTTGTTTTGTACAAATCATGTTTTACCAATTCTGTAAAAGGAATTGGTATTTTTTATTTGGAAATTTCAGCTTGGATATTAATGGAGCTGGTGATTTACCTAGTTGAATTACCTCTTCTTTAGTAATTGTAGTTTGAGTAGGTTTATCTTCTTTTTCTACAACTTTTTTCTCGTTTTCAGTTTGTGTTTCTACTGTCTTAATGTTTTTAGTTTTCTTTTCAGGAACAATTTGACAAGCAGTAGATGTTTTTGTAGATTTTGAATTTTCAGAAGTTTTTTTAGCAGTGGCTGCTTTTGGATCAGCTGATTTTGGGTCAGTAGTAGGTGTTTTAGAGTCTAAAATTTTTGTTTTCGTAGAATTAATTGTCTTCACAGAAAAATATTTTTTTGATATGTTGATGTTTGGAAAACATCATTTGTTATGTCAACAATTTTGGGACTAGGTGAAATTTTAGGGCTTGAAATTTTCTCGGATGAATTAGAGTTTTGCTTGTTTTCCCTAGGGATAATTTGTAGAACTTTAGTGGTGGGAGCTTCTACTGCTTTCTTTGTTTGTGTTTGAACATATTTCTTAGTAGAAGGCTTTATGTTTTTCTTGCTTCTAAGGTTATATTTCTTATGTAATTCATTGATAGCAAACTCATAACCTTGTTTTCAATCAAATGATTAACCAGAATCTAATTGTAGTTGTTGTAAATAATATAACTCCTGATCTTCTTCTGTAAGAAATATAGTGTTACATCATTAATACCCATTAGATATATGATGTCTTCATCATATTCATTTTGATGAGAAATTTCAGCATAGTTCTCTTGGAAATGTGGCCTTATTGTTTGGTGAGGTGTTAATTCTCTAGTTTTTCCGGTATTAGTGTTTTTCCTGAAATTGGAATTTCTAATGTAATATTCCTAAATTAGCATGAAAATAATAGGAATATTATTTTTTCTTTAAGAATCTGTTTAGATGAATAAATGTACAAAGGAGGTTAATCAAACTCCTAATGAAGAATAAATCAATGCCAAATATGAAAAAGGATAAATCTTGGCTATGTAAATAAGCACCCTTATGTGTGAAAGGGGCTAATCGTTTTGACTAGGTCAACTTTGACTAGATCTACATCGCTATCTTGGAGGGGTGCTCATTAATAAGGCACCATGTAGTTCTAGTTGAATATCTCTTGTGTGAAAAGGATGAGTCCAATGAAAGTGCTTTAGGATTTTGCACACTCTCATCTTATAAAAGGAAGGGGAAGGTAGCATGAGGAGGTTGTTCATCATATGATCTTTTTTATATTTTCTGTTTAGACCATATAGTTCTCTTGGCTTCTTAGCCTAGATTGCACATGCTGTTTAGCATAGGAATTTCCTGTTTAGGAATTCCTCCTCTTCCCATGGAGTAGCTCTTGGGAGAGTTTTCATTGCAAAGTCCACTATTTGGCTTGAAGACCAAGCTTCTCCTTTCAATTACAACTCAGATCCAGTGAGGCTTTGGTTGTCTTTGCAACCTGCAGCAAGTGGATATTAGATCTCTTCATATCTAAGACATTTCAGTGGTGTTTTTCAGTGGTGGAGGCCTCTTCTCTATTGGAGGAAGTGTATTGGAGTGCATGAGTTTCAGTTTTTGATCTTGACATGTGGCCATCAAATATCTATCCTCTACAATGCAGTTTCTACCCCAAATTTGCATTATTCTTGTAGGTGGTGTTGCAGAGAGTTTGGGTGAACCATTTGGAGAGCTAGTTCTTGAGTGTTGGGGATCTGCCCTTCACTTTGAGATCCATTGGAGGAGATCTACACATTTTAATTTTCAGATCTGATCTGCATATTCTGAATACTTCATCATTTCTGAATATTTCTGTAGATCATCTTTCTTAGATCTCAGATCTACTGCTTATGCTTGGTGTAAACCCCAACATTCCAAGGGGATCTGAAAGAGGAGCTCTTCTAGTGCATGGATCTGATATAGATATGATTTTTTAATACAGATCTACTCTATATCTAACATGTAACCTACAACAGTTTGCATCCTAATAAAATAACGTTGTCTAGGAAGCTTCAGTCATTTATGTGGTTGAAGCCCCTCTTTTGAGGGTATTTCTTCTGTTTATAACTTGTATTTTAAGCTATGCATTTGATAAACTCCATTGTATCACTTAATTTCTGCTATAAGTACTATTGAAGAACATTTTATTGGCCTCCTGCTCTTATTCTGCAGAAACTGCATTATTTTCTGAGAAAAATTGTTTATTGTTGCTACAGTCCCTTTTGAGGCATTTTTCAAGCAAACTAAGTGTGGGAGATCTGTTTAACCCACCTAGGAGGATTTTTTTTTGATATCCTCTTGGATTTAGGACTTAGATACTCAGATCTAAGGGATCCAAGTGCTGGTTTCAAATCATGTAGTAGCCATTCCTGGAAAATGTGTTTTTTAGTCATGCCTTGCTGACGGTTCCCATTTTGGGATATTACAGTGGTATCAAAGCTACAATCTCGGCACAACCTGTGCTTTGCTTATTGGAAAGCCAATATGTCTTTTCATGGTGAGAAAATACCAATGAATAAATGTGGGTACATTGAAGACACAAAAGAAAAGGGTAAGATCCCTTTAACTGGAAGTTTGCAAAGGGGAGAGTTCTCTAAAAATATTTCTCAAGCTCTGAATGAGCTACAATAAGAAATCTAGGGAATGAAGAATGAGAGACAAGCCGATCTTTTAAGATTTTCACAAGAGGGAAGCCCCACTACCTCATATGTTGGGTTTGAGTATTCAACCACATCATCAGATCTACAACGCTCTATCAACCACTTTTTCATGAAGAAGAAAAAGAAGGAAGGAGAGGGGCCAAAGAGAGAGACTCTTGGCGATTATTTGCATGGATTGGAAGGATCATTAAATTTATCTCCATTTCAAGGGGATGGAAACTTGCATGATGTTTTTCCAAAGGAAAAGTCCCCATTGCATGAAGATCTTTCTCTTCAAGAGGAAGACATGGATATTCCTCCCTCAAAGGAAGACCAAGATCTAAGGTCTCCTTTCCAGGATGAGGCATTCTCAACTATGGAAGAGAAGGTTGAAGATGACAAAGCAGTCATTCCAAGAGCACATATAGGACCTCATGAAGAGGAAGATGGAGCACTTGCTCCAGGGAGGGGAACTCTTGCACTCTTGCAAGGAGTTCCAAAGGATCTCACATATGGAGATTGTGGCACAATCCATGTGCAACATGTGCCATCACCATCAAATGGTGAGATCTTGAAGATAGAAGAAGGGAGAGAGGAGGGAAAGCATCACTTGATGAGGAGCATATACCCCTCTCTGTTTCAGAAGTTTGATGCACAAAGGAGGCAAGAGAATTTGTGCAAGGAATGCAAGGAAAAATATGTCCACACACATACACATCTTGTTCTATGCCTTGATTTCTCTTTACATGGAGGCATTCCACCAGGGAGACCTCTTGATGGGAGGAAAACTAAAGTGTTCTCTCCACTATGGGTAGCATATGCTTACTTGGCTAAGGAGGGATCTTTGGGAGAAACTAGCACAGCGCAGAGAATCCTCCATGGGTTCAAAAGAGAGATCAACAATTTCTTGAATGGGACATTGTTATCTCCCTCTCAGTTATTTGCGCTGAAAAAGGAGAAGTCAGAAGTTTATGGTGGCATTGACATGATGTCATATGGAAACTCCATATCCTTGGGTAAGCCAATGATATTTTCATTCACAAAAGAGATTTCTGATCATGACAAGAGTATATCAACACTCTTGCATGCATGGGCTACATTGAGGAAGTTTTGGAAGACAAGGACTTTCCAAGGGGAGGTTGACTTCCATCTACTTCAATATTGTCTTGAGAAAGATCAGATGTAAAAGAGGCAGCAAAATGGAGTTGGTATTACTTCAAAATGTGGCTTTGACATCAAGCATGTCAAGGAGGAGAGCCATTATGTGGCAGGGGCTGCATTGCAGATTTCTACAATGTTGTCATTGTTGGGGAGCCTAGATCCAAATTGGGATTCCCAACTTTTGATGGAATACTCCAAGGACCTTTTCACATGTAAGGTTCTTGATGGGAAAATGATAGATTGGAAGTATAAAGTAGTCGAGGGAGTCATTTATTTCCATGATCAGATCTATTTGGCTAGAGACTCCCAGCTTAAGGAGAAACTACTTAATGCATCCTATGAGGTCCTGCTTTCAAAACCCACTGGTTTCGTTAAAGCATATCGTACTATCTTAGATGGATTCATGTTGGAGAACTTCAAAGAGGACATGCACTCTCATATGAGGAAGTGCATGGATCATTTGCTGGTTAAGGAGGAACATAACTCCTGGGAAGAGTTATCATTACCACCTCCTTATTCATTGAGTGTGAGAGGGAGCTCATCCATGAGTTACCTTGCTGATTTGAAACAAGCGTATGATAAACATTGTATTTCTGAATCCCATGATGTATTTATTATATACTTTCATTTTCTTAACACTCATGTGCAGGTCTTGGCTCCAAGAGGGGGCACATTTTCTTATGGGCTTCATGAGCCACTTTGGGCCATGAACAATGGTGATGTTGGCCATTCCTTGGGAGACCTTGGAGAGATGATGTACTCTTCATGGTGTGATTCTTTAACACCAACCATCATACACCTTCTCCAAGCATGCAAGAAGGATAAGGTAGAAAACAAGTGTGGGGAAGACACTTGTCATATCATATCCTATGGCAGTTAGGAGTAAAATTGTGTTGGTTGCACATGAGGGACCATTTTCCTTCTCCTTTATTGCATATGGCAGCTAGCATGACCTTAATTATGATCCCATATGCTGAAAATGTTCCTATATTTTTTCGGGGCATGGTTGAAGGAGAGACACATATGTTGGATGTGTCCTTGGGGAAATAAATTTCCCACATTTTCTGCACTACATGTTCTAAAGGGAGCACGGTGAACTATTATATGGCCACTATAGTAGATCACTTGTCTCTTTATGATGTGGACCATATGATTGATTGGAGCACTTGGGGCATGCCTCTCATGAGCAATTGGGAGGAAATTTACTATGAATTACCAAGCTGGGAGGTGATTCATTTCATTTGGATGATAGCATGGAGGTGGGGGTCCTTCATTGATGATGAAATTCCCCATGTTTGTCATCACTTCTATCTTGAATAGGTCATTGATCAACAAGGAGGTTTCCATATAGACCTTACTTTCTTTCATGATGTGAGCCATTTTGTTTATCTACCAAAGGCCAACTTGCATACTTGGGAGGTGTTGGGGTCCTGTGATTTGGTAGATTGGCATACCAAATGACAAGTCAACATCAGAATCACTTTGGAATCCTAGGATCTAGCCCTCCTGGATTTAGAGAGGGATATCTCTAGTAGTGTCTTAGAATGATATATCTTTATACTTAATTATGATATTAGGCTAGTTATGAAGCTCAAGGTAACTTGTTTTGGTTTTGGTTGGGTAGGATATCGCCAAAATAAAGGAAGTATTTTGAATGGTAAAGGTGTAAGTAAGTTGAAAGAATGGTTCAGTTGATAGGATAGGTAAGAGACAGTATCAATCCATTGGGCTATGGAGTCACAAAAGGATTTAATTACACAACAAGTTTCAGGAGTGGTCCATGGGGAAAGTCATCTATATCGAAGGATCTCTTTAGATTGATTTGTGATATGAAACATTAAAAGTGTTGTGAAAGAAGAAAAGCCAATAACCATTTAAGAATCTATTAGCTTCACTAAACAAGAAAATCCTTTCAAAGTAACTGTTTGAAGCAGGCCAAAGGATAGGGCAAACCATAGACTTCTTTGGGAAAACTTTTACTAAAGCACACTTTTTAGACAACAATCTAGCAATCTAACAGATTACCTTCAAAAAGAAGAAAACATATAAGAAAACAAAGGGCAGCCTAAGATCAGGTAAGAAATTTGAACCTATCTTGCTTTTGGCATACTCTTCAAGGAAAAATTTCAAAACAGCTATTGGAGAAAGCACTAGAGGATAGGGCTAACCATAAACTTCCCTAGTTTAACTTTACTTAGCATGCAGTGAAAATATCATTCAAGAACAATGTCTCAAGTTTTTCTCAGCAAGACATGGGCCCACCAACATTCCTTGACTGGTTATACTCTATTGAATTATCCTCAAATGAAAAATTAGAAGAAAACATAAATATAAAGCTTATCAATGAGAATTAGGGTACCTTTTACAGTAAATCCTAATCTAAATTTGTTGTTATTTATAAGAGAAAGTGGACAGTATGAAAACATAAGAAAAACAATGATTACAGTAAGAAAAACATCACCATTGACATAGACCAGGATCCCATAAATCAGCGTGTATATTTGATGTTCAAACCAGTTACAATATTTAAGTCCAATAGGTCTTTAAAGCTCCAACTTCTCTTCTCTGCCTAATATTCTTCAATTACTCAACAGAGCTTCAACAACTTCAAAAACTATTTAAATTAAATAAGTATCCAACCAGCAACAATATTGGGCTCCTCATATGATATATATAGGTAAATTGAGGAGGTGGAGTGAAAGGAAGGTATAACTATTCAATTAATACAGAGTAAATGCTTCTCGACCTTTGGGAGGCCTAATGGAGAAGATATCTAATGTCTTAACTCTGTTAATTGATTTTTACATTAAATTTCATATACTTCAGTCACTTTTGTTGACTTTTGAGGCATATCTGGTAGGCTGGTAATAAATTTGAAGTGTGTACTTTTGGAGATATCTTCTGACTACAGTTACTTTGTCTTGGCTTCTATGACAAGTTAGGTGAAACATTTAGTTTTAAGGCCAACCATGCCTTTATAATAACTGCCTTGACAGTTTTAAGAGGTTCTGTCACCCTAATGGCCATCAAGGTGTCTTTTGGAGTTGTACAGTAGGCGGCAAGTGGCATTATGGGTTGCTGAGAAGTAATTAGCCTCGCTGATGTGTCCTTTGGAGGCTTTCTTTGGCTTATTTGTCTCTCTTAAACACTTTAATCACTGATTTAGGCTTTGATTTGTGCTTTAGGCTTCGTTACGCCTTCTTCGATCATCTTTGTTATTCATTCTGTTTTATCCATTGAACTGTGGATTAAGGCTCTCGATCTTCAAGCTTTGCGCTTTAATCCTTTTTAACTTCAATCTTGGATCTCTTCTGATATTTTCACTGCTTTGCACGATTTGATGTACAGGTGGCTTGTGTTGGAGGGCTTTGCTTGTGTAATAAAAATTCATGACTTATTGATTAAACTTGACAATTCGACCCTTTATGTCCCTTTCTGCATTGAATTTGGCCTCTGAGGATCGTCATCCTTGGCCTCTGCAACTATATTTGTTGTGGGACGGATTTTATTGAACAACTGCCATTAAACTTGCATAAAATCAACAAACCAGTTAAATAAAACCTGTGGATTGGGCTTAAAATTCTTATAGAAGGATCGGTGGAGGGGAAGGAGCGTTTGTGGAGGAAGTGCGAGTATAGCAATGGAAGGTAAAACCACGACGAAGGCGAAAATCGGGGTTTAAGTTTTAAATATTGGCATGGAAACAAGATGGGTGGTTTCGTAGAAAACCAGGGTGGTATTCACATTAGAGTTGGGTGGTAAGTGGTAAAGGGACAGGCAGACGCGATATAGGTGGGTGGTTGACACGTGTCCCCCACAAAACCACTAATTTCGCGCAGAAGTTGCATGGTGGAGAAATTTGGTGGAAACGGGTGTGGAAAGGAGTTTCGACCATTCGATCTGGGCAATCCAGAACCACGGTTGCAGAAGAGTGCAATCGTGGAGAGATGTGCGGTTAGAAGAATAGTGGGGCTTGACGGTAACGCCAGCTATTTTTTCACTTTGCGGAATGGTTGTATGGTGGGGTCGATGTGGATGGCGAAATTTCGATGAAATAAGGACCATCCGATCATTGGAGATCAACGGCTGAGATCGAGAGATGAAGGAGAATGAAAAGGGTGGGGTTGAAATGCGAGGGTAATGTGGGCTGTTAGATAAGGGGGAATGGACGGTTGTGATTAAATCAGGGCTGCGCACATCGGGAATCTAGACAGATGGGAGGAAGAGATGTGGGATGAGCGATTGCGATGTGCCGATGGAGCGAGAGCCATTAGATCTTAAACAGGATCAACGGTGGAGATTTTCTCGGGGGATCGACCATCGGCAGAAAAAAGGAATGCCTGAGATGGAAGCGGGGAAGCGCAAGGTGCGATGTGTCGATAACTCGATGGGCTTAGCGCTTGGTCACAGCGCCGGGTCATATGATGAAAGGGGCTAGGGCTAAGCCGAAAGGTGCTTGAGCCTGAATGTCTAAAGGAGTGGAATTAGGCCGAAATGAAGGTGTTTTAAGGGTTCTGAGGGGCTTCGATAGGCAATAGAAAGGGTTTTAAACCATTCAAAGAGATTTTTTATGGTTTAAAGGGGATTTTTGATAGAACGAGGGATATTTAATGGATTTCCAGAGGGAAAATAATGGAAAATGAGTCTGAAATAGTATTTCTTTGATACAACAGGGTTTATTTGAGGATTTTGAGTGAAGGCATCAATGAGATGGGTCTTATGAAGGATATTGAACATATTAGACTTCAAGAACTCATAGATTTGCTTCAAATTTGTTTCTTGAAGGCTAAAGACCTGTTTGAGCCATCTTTGAATATGTCAAAATTATGGATGGCTAACAGTGACTCCACTTGGCGATGGCAGCTCCTTGGAGGTGTCAAGAACCTCAGAGATTTATCTCTGGAATGTAGACCTGTGCTTTGCATTTTGAAAACCTTTTCTTCTTTGATCATGCTGCTTGAAAAGATGATCAGCATTACATCATAACAAATCAATTTCTTCCAAGAAAACTACCTACACAAACTACTTTCCTAAAAAAAATTCTTCATAAGGTGCACTTGGACTTGCAAACCTTTTGACATCAACATTTTATTCTTTTATTGAAAGAAAGAAACTAATCTAAATAGACCCTTATAACTTCCATGAGTTGAGTTTAAACAATTGAACTCATTAGTTTTTCTACCTAACTACTATCTGTCAGGATTAAGCTGTCTGACAGATTTTGTTCTCTATATTCTAAAACGGAAATTTAAATATAGACAAACCAGGATTAAAATATCTAATTTGTTGTAAGACTATGGCATTAAAACAAGTTGCACATAGACTGAAATTTACAGAAAATTGAAACAAAATTGTGAAGGCTTAAGATCTGAAAATTATGAGCATCCTTCTTTCTTTCTTTTAGCTCTGGTTTTGATCCTTTAGAGGTGTCTTCTTCTTCTTTACCTGGTTAAAGTTTTCAGCATGTTAGAACCAGTCTTCTTTGTATCTTTGGCTCAGGTTTTGATCTGATCTGAGCCATTCTTCATCAAAATTACAGGTTCAGGATTTAAGCTTGTTTGAACCTCTGTTTTTCTATCCTAATCTAGTCTACTGATAAACAAATATTAAATTGTTTGGCTAATCTGATTCACTAACCTATCAGCAGTAAATTGAAATCTATCTAGTCAGGATTAGGCTGTATGACTAAATAACAGTTTTCCTCTTAGTAGTGGCATTTAAGCTTGCACACTTTCAGAATCTCTTTATTTTTTGGTATGGGGTTGTACCTTTCTTCTTTTTCTAATCTGCCCTCTTTTTCTTTTCTATTGTTTTTGTATTTTTTCAATTTTTCTTTCAAAGAAAAAAATAAAAAAATAACTAAATTCTCACAGGCTGAGATTTATTGACATTCCTACCTACCCTAATCTAACTCTAAAATATTTACATGTTTAGCTGACAAATTCTCTTTTCCAATACATCCAGTCAATCAGATGGTTCCATGACTGGTCTTTTCTCATCTCTTTGAGCATGCCAGACAGACAGGGCCACTCCCATCTCACTCATTCTTTAGCAGCAGTGCTAAATTTTTTTTTTGCATTTGGTGATACACTGCTCCTAACAATCTCTATCCCTTATTCAAATGTCTTCAAAAAATGAGTGAAGGGGTCTTGAAATAATACCTGGTTGGGAGTATTTGACAGGTAAGTTTCAACCAGGGTTATTTTTTCTTCCACTGGATCAAGAAAAATATTCTTTTGGGAAAGAAAATCTTCCTCATCTTCATTGTGATCTGAACTGGAGGACTCATCATATTTGGCAGTGTTGTCCTCTTGTAGTCCCAGGGTATTTTGATTCAGTGGACAAAGCTCGGTGAATATGTCATTATATTCTCGAGCATGGGCCTATTTGATTACCTCAACCCTTTCAGGAGAAGGTTCTTTAATTTCAACCAACTCAAGAATTTCTTCATTGTTTTCCTCCTCAGCCTTTGAGCTGAAATACTGTTGATCCCAATCACATGAAAACTGTTACTGATGAGTTGTAATTAAGCAGAGCAAAGATTCAAATTTTCTTCGCCCTCTTCTGCATTTTTAAAGCTTTCTTCATCAGGATCGTAAATATCCTACTTTGGCTCATTACCTTCTCGGAGTTGGTGGAACTGATCTTCCTCCCACAAATCTACTAATGACAGTCCTGCAAGATCAAATTTTGTTTGGAGAACATCATCATCAGACAAATCAAAATTAGGAAAATCATCAAAGTAATGTCACCAATCAAACATACTGGATTATCAACAGGTCTTTCTTTATTCTGATCTACAAGGGAACTTTCTAAATTTTTACAACAATGTTCATTAGGTGAATGGGCAAGAGTGTTTTTTTTATAAAATGTTTCAGAGGCTTGCTGTTTTTTTATAATTTGGTCAATTTCTTCTTCTGTCAAAGGGGAAGATGTTTTGTTTTTATTGGAGCAGAAGTACAGTAGCTATCATTCTCTTGTGAAGACTGAATTTGAGGCTGGATGTCTTCTTGAGCCATGGAAAATGTTAGGGGCTAATATTCATAGGTGGGCTAATTTTCCATGTTTTTTTATAAAAAAAAATTCACAAATTTCCATTTTTTTATAAAAATGATTCGCCCAAATCTTACAATATACAATTATTTTATGTTACAAATTGGAAACATTATATAGAAAATTTATATAATATCATTATAAATTTGAATAATTTTACAAATACATCAATATACATTTTATAGTTTTCATATTAGGGACTAGTGAGATTTGCGAATATTTTAAACTTCAAGATAATTTTCCATCCTTAAAATTTTCCCTGCCTTGAGCCTCAGCTAAAAGGGATGATGAATCAGTATTTGTGCTTGCAGGGATATCTTGAGGAATTTATTTTATTTCTTGATTAATCTCTTCCTTAAATGATTCATCTAGGTTTTTATGATAGTTATGTTGAGTATGAAAGTTTTGAATGGCTTTCAACAGATATTCAGGATGCATGTTTACCAAATCCTCATCATTTTCTATAAGGTATTGAATGATATTCTGAGATTGATCACAACAGTTTTCAACCCATGATAAGGATGGAGAGTTTTCTTTATATTTTTCATAAAATACTTGGTGCATGTATTTTAAAGAAAACAAGCTCTTAGGTTCTAACCATTCATAACAATCCCTTGCCTTTCCTTATAATGTTAACATGAACATTTTCATAAGGCATTATTCATGCCATTCAGTCTTTATCTTCCATACATGTATATGAAATTCGATGAGATGTAACAATGGGTCATCAAAATTTTCACCTTGAAAAACAGGAAGGTTATCATCCCAAAACACCTGGGGCATCTTGTGTGGGAACCCAGGGATATGATCTCTACTCATTGGGGCATATCTTTGTTGTATCCTTGGAATCATGTTTTTAAATTAGAAAAGAGGTCACCGTGTCTATTCAACCAGTTCAGAGTATTCTACTAGTGGAGTCATTTGGTCTTATGAGAGTTGTGGAGTCACCAAGTAGAGGATTTCAAAAATTTCAAGATGAGTTTCTGTCCACCATCAGAAATTGAATACCAATTTAAGGAGGTTTGTGGGTCTTTTGAGGTCTTAAGGATGTATAAGATGTAATTCACTCAGAATTCCCCAGTGGAGTCGCCATTATGTTGGGGTCTTGTGATTTGGTAGATTGGCATACCAAATGACAAGGCAACATCAGAACCACTTTGGAATCCTAGGATCTAACCGTCCTAGATTCAGAGAGGGATCTCTCTATAAGTGCCTTAGAATGATATATATTTATACTTAATTATGATATTAGGCTAGTTATGAAGCTCAAGGGAACTTGTTTTGGTTTTGGTTGGGTATGATATCATCCAAATAAAGGAAGTCTTTTGAAGGGTAAAGGTGTGAGTAAGTTGAAAGAATGGTCCAGCTGATAGGTTAGGTAAGAGATAGTATCAATCTATTGGGATATGGAGTCATAAAAGGATTTAATCTCACAACAAGTTTCAAGAGTGGTCCATAGGGCAAGTCATATATATCAAAGGATCTCTTTAGATTGATTTGTGATATGGAACGTGAAAATTATTGTGAAAGAAGAAAAGCTAATAACCATTTAAAAATCTATTAACTTCACTAAATAATAAAATCCTTTCAAAGTAACTATTTGAAGCAGGCCAAAGGACAGGGAAAACCATAGACTTCTTTGGGCAAACTTTTACTAAAGCACACTTTTCAGACAACAATCCAGCAATATAACAGATTACCTTCAGAAAGAAGAAAACATATAAGAAAACAAAGGGTAGCCTAAGATCAGGTAAGGACTTTGAACCTATCTTTCTTTTGGCATACTCTTCAAGGGAAACTTTCAAAACAACTGTTGGAGAAAGCACTAGAGGATAGGGCTAACCATAGACTTCCCTAGTTTAAATTTACTTAGCATGCAGTGAAAATATCATTCAAGAAAAATGTCTCAAGTTTTACTCAGAAAGACATGGGCTCGCTAATATTCCTTGACTGGTTATACTCTATTGAATTATCCTCAAACGCACAATTAGAAGAAAACATAATGATAAATATTATCAGTGAGAATTAGGGTACCTTTTACAGTAAATCCTAATCTAAATTTGTTGTTCTTTATTAGAGAAAGTGGATAGTATGAAAACATAAAAAAAAAAAACGATTACAGTAAGAAAAACATCACCATTGACATAGACCAAGATCCCATAAATCAGCTTGTATATTTGATGTTCAAACTAGTTACAATCTTTAAGTCCAATAGGTCTTTACAGCTCCAACTTCTCTTCTCTGCCTAATATTCTTCAATTACTCAACAGAGCTTCAGTAGCTTCAGCAACTATTTATATTCAATAAGTATCCAACTGACAATAATATTGGGCTCCTCATATGATATATATAGGTAAATTGAGGAGGTGAAGTGACAGGAAGGTCTAACTATTCAATTAATATAGAGTAAATGATTCTCAACCTTTGGGAGGCCTAATGGAGAAGATATCTAATGTCTTAACTCTGTTAATTGATTTTTACATTAACATTCATCTATTTGAGTCACTTTTATTGAATTTTGAGGCATATCTGGTAGGTTGGTAATAACTCTGAAGTGTGTGCTTTTGGAGATATCTTCTAACTACAGTAACTTTGTCTTGGCTTCTGCGACAAGTTAGGTGAAACGTTTATTTTTAGGGCCACCCATGCCTTTATAGTAATTTCCCTGATAGTTTAAAGAGGTTCTGTCAGCATAATGGCTATCAAGGTGTCTTTTGGAGTTGTACAGTAGGCGACAGGTGGCATTATGGGTTGCTGAGAAGTAATTAGCCTCGCTGATGTGTCCTTTGGAGGATTTCTTTGGCTGATTTGTCTCTCTTAAATACTTTAATCATTGATTTAGGCTTTGATTTGTGCTTTAGACTTCATTAGGCCTTCTCAGATCATCTTTGGTCTTCATGCTGATTTATCCATTGAACTGTGGATTAAGGCTCTCGATCTTCAAGCTTTGTGCTTTACCTTTTTAACTTTAATCTTGGATCTCTTCTGATATTTTCACTGCTTTGCTCGATTTGATGTACAGGTGGCTTGTGATGAAGGGCTTTTATTTTGTAATCAACATTCATGAAATATTGATTAAACTTGACAATTCGGCCCTTTATGTCGCTTTTTGCATTGAATTCGGCCTCTCAGGATCGCCATCCTTGACCTCTGCAACTATATTTGCTGTGGGACGGCTTTTATTGAACAACCTCGATTAAACCTGCATAAAATCAACAAACCAGTTAAATAAAACCTGTGGATTGGGCTTAAACTGCTTACAGAAGGCTCGGTGGAGGCGGAGGAGCATTTGTGGAGGAATTGTGAATGCAGCGATGGAAGGTAAAACCATGGTGGAGGCAGAAATCATGGTTGAATTTTAAATATTGGCACGGAAACATGATGTGCGGTTTCACGGAAAACCAGGGTGGTATTCACTTGAGAGTTGGGTGGTAAGCAGTAAAGGGATGGGCAAACACGATACAGGTGGGTGGGTGATGCGTGTCCCCCGCAAAACCACTAATTTCGCGCAAAAGTTGCATGGTGTAGAAATTTGGTGGAAATGGGTGTGAAAATGAGTTTCGACTGTTTGATCTGGGAAATCCAGATCCACGGCTGTAGATGAGCATGAGTGCAGAGAGATGTGCGGTCTGAAGAATAGTGGGGCCTGACGATAACATCAGCTATTTTTTCACTTTGCGGAATGGTTTTATGGCGGGGTCGATGTGGATGGTGAAATTGCGATGAAATAAGGACCGTCCGATCGTTGGAGATCAACGACTGAGATCGGGTGATGAAGGAGAATGACAAGGGCAGGGTTGAAATGCACGGGTAATGTGGGCCGTTAAATAAGGGGGAATGGACGGCTATGATTAAATCGGGGCCGCACACATCAGGAATCCAGACAGATGAGAGGAAGAGATGTGGGAGGAGCGATTGCGATGTTTCGATGGAGCGAGAGCCACTAGATCTTAAACATGATCAACGGTGGATATTTTCTCAGGGGATCGGCCATCGGTGGAAAAAAGGAATGCGGGAGATGGAAGTGGGGAAGCACAAGGTGCAAAGTGCTGATAAGCTGATGGGCTTAGCACTCGGTCACATCACCGGGACATATGATGAAAGGGGCTAGGGCTAAGCCAAAAGGCGCTTGAGCCTAAATGTCTAAACGAGTGGAATTAGGCCAAAATGAAGGTGTTTTAAGGGTTTTGAGGGGTTTTGATAGGCAATAGAAGGGGTTTTAAACCATTCAAAGGGATTTTTTATGGTTTAAAGGGGATTTTTGATAGAATGAGGGATAGATGATGGATTTCCAGAGGGAAAATAATGGAGAATGAGTCTGAAACAATCTTTCTTTGAGACAACAGGGCTTCTTTGAGGATTTTGAGTGAAGACATCAATGAGATGGGTCTTATGAAGGATATTGAACACAGTAGACTTCAAGAACTCACGGATTTGCTTCAAATTTATTTCTTTAAGGCTAAAGACCTATTTTAGCCATCTTTGAATATGTCAAAATTATGGATGGCTAACAGGAGGAACCATTGGGAGATAGGATTATTGCAGAAAATCTGAAGCAATGGTGGAGACTGTTGAAGGAGGAGGCTATAAGAAGAAGAGGGGAGATTTTACAGCACCCTTGCAGTTTCTTGAGGACAAGCAACATTTGGGAGGGGAAGATTGTAATATTCCTAAATTAGCATGCAGCTAATAGGAATATTATTTTTTCTTTAAGAATCTGTTTAGATGAATAAATGTACAAAGGAGGTTAATCAAACTCCTAATGAAGAATAAATCAATGCCAAATATGAAAAAGGATAAATCTTGGCTATCTAAATAAGCACCCTTATGTGTGAAAGGGGCTAATCATTTTGATTGGGTCAAATTCGACCTGATCTACAGAGTTGTCTTGGAGGAGTGTTCATCAATAAGGCACAACGTAATTCTATTTGAAGATCTCTTGTGTGAAAAGGATGAGTCCAATGAAAGTGGTTTAGGGTTTTGCGCACTCTCATCTTATAAAAGGAAGGGGAAGGTAGCATGAGAAGTTTTTTCATCATATGATCTTTGTTATATTGTTTGTTTAGACCATATAGCTATCTTGGTTGTTTAGCCTAGATTGCACATGTTGTTTAGCATAGGAATTTCTTGTTTAGTAATTCCTCCTCTTCCCATGGAGTAGCTCTTGGGAGAGTTTTCATTGCAAGGTCCACTATCTGGCTTGAAGGCCAAGCTTCTCCTTTCAATTAAAACTCAAATCTAGTGAGGATTTGGTTGTCTTTGCAAGTTGTAGCAAGTGGAGATTAGATCTCTTCAGATCTAAGACATTTCAGTGCTCTTTTTCAGTGGAGGAGGCCTCTGATCTATTGGAGGAAGTCTATTGGAGTGAATGAGTTTTAGTTTCTGATATTGGCATGTGGCCATCAGCTATCTATCCCCTACAGCGTAGTTTCTACCCCATATCTGCGTTATTCTTGTAGGTGGTGTTGCAGAGAGTTTGGGTGCACCATTTGGAGAGCTGGTTCCTGAGTGTTGGGGATCTGCCCTTCACTTTGAGATCCATTGGAGGAGATCTACACATTGTAATTTTCAGATCTGATTTGCATATTCTGAATACTTCAACATTTCTGAATATCTCTGTAGATCATCTTTCTTAGATCTCAGATCTACTACTTATGCTTAGTGTAAACCCCAAAATTCCAAGGGGATCTGAAAGAGGAGCTCTTCTAGTGTATGGATCTGATTTTTTATGCACAGATCTACTCTAGATCTGACATGTAACCTATATCAGTTTGCAGCCTAATAAAATAATGCTGTCTAGGCAACTTCAGTCATTTATGTGGTTGCAGCCCCTCTTTTGAGGGTATTTCTTCTGTTTATAACTTGTATTTTCAACTATGGATTTGATAAAATCCATTGTATCACTTAATTGATGCTATAAGTACTATTGAAGAACATTTTTTTGGCCTCCTTCTCTTATTCTGCAGAAACTGCGTTATTTTCTTAGCAGAATTGTTTATTGTTGCTGCAGTCCCTTTTGGGGCATTTTTCAAGCAAATTAGGTGTGGGATATTTGTTTAACACACCTAGGAGGATTTTTTTTTATATCCTCTTGGATTTAGGAATTAGATACTCAGATCTAAGGGATCCAAGTGCTGGTTTCAAATCCTGTAGTAGCCATTCCTGGAAAATGCATTTTCTAGTCATGCCTTGCTGACAATTCCCATTTTGGGATATTACATCTAATTTGTTTTTGGTTATCCCATTATTGATTCCATTCCATATTATCTAACCTATCCATCATTCTCTCTAATGTTTTTGGTAATTGATCTATTTTTTAATCTGAACTAGATGCCTCTTCTTTTATTGTTACTCTTCTTTCATTCCTTAACCTAGCTTTCATTGCTAACAAATTTTCTTCTACACTAACATCACTACTTTGCATCTGCTCTAAAATTTCAGGATTCCTCTCTCTTAATTGATATGCTATGTCTGTATCAAATCCATCAGGGAATTTGAGAAGAACAGAATCTAGAGGAGGCTTAAGATTAGCAGGAATTGAATTATAAATGCACTATTGTATCTAGTGCAATAATCTTGGACTGCCTCATTGGGTGCTCTTTTAATGTTCTCAAATTTTGATAAAATTTGTATTAGATTTTTCTTCTTTTCCCATCTGTTAAGAAATAATCTATGAAAAAATTCTAAATCAACATTACTACCAACATTTAATCCTTTAAACCATTTTTTCACTTTCCTAGTTAATGTTTGAGAAAATAGTCTCATTTTGACATCAGACTCATCTATTTCATGAAGTTCAAAATAGTCTCTCATCTTATTTACATGCCGTTGGGTAATGTATTGAGTGGTTGCATCAAATTGAGGTATTTTTCTTTGATATTCCTGGGGAATGTCATGTAATTGGGTTGGAAGGACCAAGAGAGCATATCTAGCAGCCATGGCTTAAATTCTGGCTTGGTTAGGAGGTAAATTGGAAGTACTTGGGGAAGAGCTAGAATTACTTGCTGATGTAGTTAAAGAAATTGTAGATGAGTTTGGGATATAAGAATATGTACTGGAAAATGTGGTTGAGAAACCAAAAGATTAATTTGGGAAATATGAAGAGGTATTTGGGAATGAGAATGATGCATTGGAAAATGCAGAAGGAAAACTAGTGGATGGATATGAAGTGGTGGATAATGGGAATAATACTCTAGGTTGGAATGGTTGTTTAGGAATAAATGGATCTGTGGAGTGAATTGTGGTGTAGATAATGGAGGATGTGGTGGAAAATAAAGATGAACCTTGAGATTCTAAAAGGCTTGTATCTAAATGAGTGGTAGATGGTTTAGGGTTATAAGCTGATAAAGTATTTAATTCAATTGAATGCTGAAAAATAGCTTCATCTATTTTCTTAATTATAGTAGCATTTATTGCATCAAGCTTATCATAAACCTAAAAAATCTTTGATTCAGAATCTACTGAAATAGTTTCCTGCTTAGTTTCAAGAAATGAAATAAAATCATGATCTATAACAATACTATTTAAGTCACTTTCCAATTTGTTTCTGAATAAAGAATGTTCAAA
Organism: Pinus albicaulis; assembly: GCA_034641835.2. Classification (NCBI taxonomy): domain Eukaryota; kingdom Viridiplantae; phylum Streptophyta; class Pinopsida; order Pinales; family Pinaceae; genus Pinus; species Pinus albicaulis. The sequence continues at coordinate 1,190,645,114 of CM076578.1, read as the reverse complement.
ATTTAAATCAAAATCAATGTCTTGTATAGTTGCTAATTGTTTTGGATGGGAATTTGCTCTAACTAAGGAAACTTTATTACCTAAATCCTCTACTTTTTTATTCCTTTTTCCAATTTTGTCAGGATCATCTACTATGACAGCAGGTTATGGATTTGTATTTGACCTGGTATAGTAGACTCTTTTGGAAGATAGAATTACAATTTTTAATGAAAATATACTCACAACTTATTAAAAAAGTCTTAAGGTGAAAAGATAATAAAAATATTTCCTTTAAGACTTATTTTAAAACTAAGGATTGGTTAGTTCCCCAGTGGAGTCTCCAATATGTTATCACTCTCATAGTTTCCAAAGTTGTGAGATTTTGATTTTATAGTTTAAAAAATATTAGAGGTAACCGTAGACCTACTTTTAAGCTTTAGGATCTAGCCTTCCTAAGGCTCAGAGAGGGATCTCTCTATAATATTTAAATTTGTTTTTATGTTTGATTTTAGGCTAGTTATTTAGGACAAATTGGTTTTGGGGTTTTGATTGGTTTGGTGGGAAAATCACTTAATGAGATGGATAGCTGTGAATCTGTAATCCATTGAGAATATGGAGTCAATGTGTCAAGAATAAATATCACAATCAAGGTCTAAAGTCAAATGTTTAAAGGACAAGATAGTAGAATCACTTAAGATCTTTCAAACGTTAATGGGTGAAATGGTTTTAATGGGGATAAAGAGTAATGAAGGATTATTTAATCCAGATAAGGAGTGTAAAGGAAGGGTTCAATTGAAATTAGGAAGAAATTAAGGGTTCACTAGTCCGGATATCAGTAGAAAAAATTTAAATGAAAATCAGTCAATAACAGAGTGCTTTTAACAAATTCTGATATAACAATTCCTGATTTCACATTAAAATTTAGAACAAATTTATGAATGGATGGAAAACATAAGAAAATAGATAGATAATAGTAGAAATTAATTCACTTCAGTGGCCCAACACATGAATCTAGTAATATGATGCTTTATTCCTTGAATTCTAGTCTTATGACTTGAGCTTAATTACAAAAAACCCTTAGGTTCAGAATGTTCCAGCTATAGAAATCTTCAACAATTATTCCACACTAATACTTCAAATGATGAAGTATTTATAATAAAAGTAATACAAAATATCCTAGAATAGTCCTAGGAATGTTTTTTGGAAAATAAAATATCTTATTACAAAAAGATAGTGATAGATGCATAACAAACTTGCAAGCTGTCCTATTTATTGAAATTAAATAGTAATTTTGTTGGATTTGTGGCAGCTGGCTGTTGATCTGTCTTTAACGCTAGAAATATGATCTTCAATCATTTTTAAAGCTTTATCTCTCACCTGATACTCTTTAACTTATACACTTTAACCTGTTGTTTTGGCTATTTTACTTCTTTAAAAATACGTTTTTATTGTGTAAAAACAACACTCTATTTTTTCATCTTCTTTCACTACAAATTATCTTTTTAAAGTAAATCTGTGAGTTTTTGCCAAAACCCTTCATCTAGTAATTTAATATTTGTGATTTTTCTTAAATTCTCATCAGCCTCTGTGTACCTTACAAATGTGGGTTTGACTACAAAAAGGTGTTTTATCTCATGCTGTAAATAAAACAAGTTTTCAATGCTTTTGTGAAACACTTTACCTTTTGGAACTCCTTGCCAATCTGCCTTGTTCACTTGTTCTCTAGTAAATTCCCTTATCTTCTTGTTGTAATCTTCTTGCTTCATTATTTTATCATTGATAACAAGAATATTTCACAAGCCTTTTTTCCTCAATGTGTCAAAATTAACTATGAATCTAGTTATGGCCATGTCCATATTTTGACATTTCTCTTCCAACTATTTCATTAAGTTTTTCTTTGAAAGTACCTTTCTTACCTCAAGAATTATGTTAGTTCTGTCAGTTATCCCTATTTCATCCAATTATTTCTTGTTTTTAGTATTGACAAAATTTGATTATTTCTTGAGCTTCTTCGGGCTTAACACCTAGCTCTTCTTTTGTCTTCAATGATTCTTCTTTGGTTTCCTTAAGCAAGTCCTTCTGCTCATAAATCACTTGAATTGATGGCCAAGTATCATTTATTGACTCAATGATCTTGGACCATAGCTTATTTTTGATGTATGCCATGGGCTCTTTCAAGGTTAACTCTGCTTCTACCTTTTTTAACTGTTCACTTAACCTTTGGTGTTTTGTTCCTCTATTTTAGCATTGATCTATGCTAATTTCTTGGCATCTTACAAGTTCTTAATTTGATTTTTAAATCTGTTTATCTAATTATTCTGTATAGACATGTCCTCCATGGATTTAATGAGTTTGCTGGCCTCATATGACTTTTGAACTGCTGGAGTGGAATATTCAATAGCTGAAGTAATGGAAGAAGTGACTGGCACTGCTGTTGTTACCATGGGAATGACTGTAGGAGGAAAATTTTGAGTCTTTGCAACTTCTTTTTCTTGGACAAGCTTGTCCATCTCAATTTCCATCTCCTTGATTTGTGCTATCAATTGTAATATGAGACTCATCATCTCATCTTTTTGATTGGTATCATCTAGAATCTCCTTAGCCAATGGATGTTCCGTTGGAGGTAGTTTTAGTTGCTTTCTAAGTGCTACATTATCAACATTTTTCTTCTTTACCAATTCTTCTATAGATTTCACATTAGCAGGGTCATATCCTACTTCAATCACCAATTCCTCTAAAGACTTAATTCTAGTGTCTTTGGTATATGAAGAGGCCTTTTCAAACTTAAGTTGATCTCTCATGTTTGTTAAAGTATTCTGAAGCTTTTGGACACTCATTGCCTTTGTGGTCATGGTAGAGTAACGCATTTCTAAGCTTTGCTTGTGGAACTCAATCTGATCCAAGGGATGAATGTCCTCTATTGGAATTTCAATATTAGCTCTCTTGTAGTCCGATGCTATTATAGGTTTAGGCACTATTGGTTGTAGTACTATCATTGGAAAATTTTTATTTGTATAATAAAAGGCTTAAAGTAGCCTATTTTGAATCCCTGGAGTTTACTTCAAGTATGGTGAATAGATCTCATTCTTGATCTCTTCATTTTTGGCCTTGATCTTTTTATACTTTTATTTTATATCCATGTCTTTATCCTCTGCTTGCTGTGATGAAGATGCTTCCATTCTTTTCTTTTTTTCAATCATCTGAGTGTTAGAAGTAGTAGGTTGCTTCTCATTTTAAATTACTATGTGAGTCATAGTGTCTTTCTTTGGTTATCTTCATCTAAAACCTCAATTGTTTCCTTCTCTTTGTCTACTGGATTAATTTTTGGTTTCTTATTGTACCTGAGCTTAAATCTGGTTCTTGTGGTTGTTTCAGCAGTATATGAGCTTTCTTCTCTATTTCTCTATATGGTTCTGTCCTCCTGAATAGGAGTCTGCAAAGCGTGACTAGTATCACCTTACTTGACAGATTCCATCAATGTATTTTCCAACACTTCAGCTTGGTTGGAAAATTTTTCAATTTCAGGCTTTTTATCATGAATATATGGGGTTAATTTCAATTTCACCCTCATCTTACTGATTATTCCATAAGGATCATAGTTCCACAGGAAATTTTCATCAAAATTATATTCTAGCAATTGTTTTGTTGTCTCTGTACCTGCTTCCCTGTTGTTGCATATGAAAGGACCCACTTAGTTTTTCAATTTGAACTGATTTTTCTTTTTAGCAGCCAAAATGTTTATAAAATCTGAGTTTAGAATTTGTCTTATATACTCTAAGGAAAACACTCATTGGAAAATACTTTGGCAATTTATAAGTTAAGAGGTTTGACCCATAGACTCTAATCTCTGTGTAGTTTTGGTATAGGTACCAATCACCAGTTCTACTCTACTCTGATAGCTGTAAAAATTTCTTAATCTCATCACTTATCCTTGGTTGTACACTATTTGTAAGCATATTTATCAATTGTTAAATAAAAAATTCTGTGAAATCTGCATAAGTGAACTCTGTTGACTCTTTTCTAATTAAGGAAGTCCAGATAATAACTGAAAGTGGATTTCATTCTATATCCAATTTTTGAATGGCTATTTTGAATTTATCTTCCTGGAAGTAGAGGAACATATGAAAGAGGAAGGAGGTATATCTGAAAACACCTTCAGTAGGAATTTTTACAAGTTGATCATGGATACTATAAGCTATATACTCAGCATAGTTATAAATGACTATAGGGGGCTAACCAAGCACAAAAGTGGATAGAAAACCAAGTATAGACTCATCAGTAAAGTAACCAAGGATAAAAGAAAACATTGATATAATGTGTCTTGATGCTTCTGGGAATTTGGAGGATGAATATGGAGGGTTAATATTTGGGATTTCAACATATGAAGACATGAATATTTGAAATATTTGAAATATTTTAGGAAGTTCTAACTCTAGATAAAGATTTGTAAGAGCTTCTATAGACAATGGGATTGCATTAGGATCTGGTTGCAACTGAAGCATTTGGTTTATGGATTCTGCAGTGATAGTGAATAATACTTCTTTCTCAGCATTAACAATAGCTCTTAGGTTAGGGGAATAGTGGGCTTGACACAATACTTTTGGACACTGATGGGTATGGGGAACTACATATTTGGGCAAATTAGACTTCCAAACAAGTACTTCATCAACCTGATCTAAGGATTTCTCTTGACTCCAACAATGGATGTCAAGAAGATTATATTCAATTATTAGATCAGTGATTTTATAGTCAAAATGAGCTAAAGGGGTGTGTTCAACATCTACAATAGGAGGTTGTAGTGGATTGATGACAATTGTGCTTTTAGAAGCCATTTCTAGGTTTGCTTATGATAATTTGACCCTATGGATCTTAGAAAATCTATTTTTTAGGTTTTTATATACTTCTGTAAGCTTAGAATATTTACATAAGGTATTTTTGGTATGAAATAGGTCCCTCTTGAACAGTAATAGGTAAAATTATGGTTTCTTCTGGTTCAAACTTTCAATTTTTGCTCCAAAATCAATATTTAAACTTTTTACAGACTTAGGAAAGGCTTAAAAAGGGTTTACTGCATTTTTGTTTGATAAAACATACCTAAAATAGTATAATTCATGCACAAAGGGTTTCTGAGTTTTTATAAAAGGGTTTTGAATCTTTCAAAGGGTCTCTAAAGGTCTGCAATGGTTAAAATAATCAAATTCTGCCCAAAATCAACTTACAATTTTCAGAAACTGTGAATTTCATTAGGATTTTTGCAGCAAATATGATTTTTGAAGGTAATAAGGGTATTTCTTTAGGAAAACAGGCTTCACGAAGGCTTAAATTCACAAATATATCTTTTTTCATATGTAATATGGGTATTTTTCTTGAAAAATACCTGTTATTTTAGGTATTTGACTCGAAAAAGGGTTTCTGGAAGTCTAGGAGCTTTCACAAGCTTTGTTGAAGTCTTTAAATGCAAATTGGAAGGTTTGAATGGTCGCAACAGTGAATTGGGCTGAATTCTGGTTGTTTGTGCATGAAAACAGGGTGGCAACGTCTTTTCTTAAGTCGGAAATAGTTAAATGAGAAAAAAATATAGTGAAAAGGTTTAAATGCATATAAATCTACTGTTTTATAGAAATTTTAGTTAAAATAGTGCCTGCATTCAATGTTAATCAATTCAAATGGGAAGTGGTTTGGCGCGGGGAGGTTAAATACCACCAAGCATTGATCGTATCGTTGGGGAGTGGTAAGCGGTAATTTTGAAATGGATGCAATCCAATGTTAAATGGACGTGTGGAGGAGAGATAATGGGGCAATATTGCCTATATCGCAAATCCAAAATGGATTATCAACCGTGCTATTTAATTTTCGATATGGCTTATGGTTCATTGGATTGGGCGGAGGGAGTGCGAATGATCATGATTAAGCGATGAAGTTTGCTGGGTAAATGGGCGTGGGGCCTGAGATATTTTATGCAGCAGGGTTTAAGTTTTAAACGTTAAAACATAGTTTAAACGTAAAAAATCTTAGGTTTTAATGGAATAAGCAGGTAGGAGCTTTACATGGAAAATGGGCTATTTACAGTTGTAAAGTAACCTTTGGGCGGGTTTTAATAAAATAGGAATAGTTTATACCTATGGGGAGTAGGAAATATATCACGTGTGAAATTAAAACCATAGGATAAACAATAATAAAGTGGGTTTGGGATATGTAATAAAATGAATTAATATAAATACGGGATAGGGTATTATAGTGGAGTTAATATATCAAGTTAAAGTTAATATGAAATGAATAGAATGAGTGGAAATACATACCAATGCACTAAGTAAAGTGTAATTTAACTGTTTGGGTGCATTTTTTCATAGTGGTGTCCCTTACTTACTTTTGACACTTAATGTTAAGAATAAGATTTTACTTAAATGATAAATGTTATTTATATAAATATAAAACCAAATAAAATCATAAACATAAACACAGTATGTTTATCCGGGAAAACCCCAACCGGGAAAAACCAAACCAATGAAATTGCATTAACCATTGGCCAAAACCCTCGCCAATCCCACGCAAGTGAGCCTTCACCGCTCACCTCCAGGCCTTGCCTTACAATGAATTATTCCGAGCCTTTTATGTGCTCCATTACATGCAATACCATGGGTCAAAACCATGAGTGCACAAAACCATGTGCCCCAAAACCACTACCGTTTACCCTAGTCAACATTGACTCTACCTCGAGTCATGTTTACCTAACAATTCCCCCCTTAAACTTGACTTGGGGATTATTGACTAAATCCAGCCAAACCTGCTAGATGAGACAACCCCGCTCACTCTAGCTCTTCCCCCCTCAAATTTTTACCCAAGGTAATTGTTAACTTGACATCCCCCCTATCACCTAGGTCTAACCCAGACTTTACCAGTGATTACCCAGGGGTACGCATGCCATACCAGGTCTTACAGCAGTATGCCCATTTACATGTAAAACATTAACTCCATTATAATAATTTTTTTTTTGTTTCATTGTTGTTGTTCTTTGTATGACCATTCTCTACATTCATACATGATGTCCTCTCCAAAGAGGACATCATAGTTGTACATCAATCTGCCGAATGACATCAATGTCCATATAAAAAGAATCCATCTACCGAATTACATGGGTCACCAGCCTCTGTAACCGCCAGTCCTCTAGGAATTCCCTTTAGATACATGGTTCATCAATTAATTAATCCATGTACACAATCCTCTCTCATTTTGACAAGCTCTCTTTGATCTACATTTCTTCAGTGCTATGATCTGCACCTACGCTTCTGTATAGAAGTGCTCTTGCCATTAACATGTCCCTATTCACGTAGTGCTACACAACTTCATGGTAGTTCCAAGGAATACCTTGATCTACAGTGAATTACGCATCACGTGACTCTTCAAGATGCGTTTGATTAGATCCAAGTGAGCTGTTACCGCGGCCAATAGATCCAACTGCCCGAATTTTAACACGTTCTCCTCCTTGCCACAACGAACGACCTGCTTCTGCTCCACCCTAACATTTCCATTGCCATTGCTAAACTTGAATCTGTTTTCCTTCTTACTCGCAATGTCGTTTAGTCGTCTGTTAGAATAATTTCTAGTTTGCAGAACAAGCTCCGCGCAACTGAGCAGAAGGCTGGCGGGGTACCTGGGTGGGGTGGGGTTGGGGTTGGGGAGGAGATAATCGCATCTCTTACAGAGTAGGAGATCGTCCTCAAACCCCACATCGCCGCACATTGTGCATTCCTTGGCCGCTTTCTCATAGACTTTAACACTAATTGTCGTCGTCTCCTTCATCTGACTTGCAGATTTCTCCATTGTGAAGACGCAAGATTTGGTTTCCTTCTCCGGCGTCTAGCAGCGCTGAAAAAACCACAACATTTCAACAGCTCTATAATACAAACAAAATTACTTGGAGCATTAGATAGGTTTTCCATTCTTTCACCTGCCACTATGGGTGAGAAAATTCACATCCGGAGGCAGATCTATAACCTCTTATACAAGCCACTCGACTTTCTCCAAGATCCCATCCCCAGTTGACTTGAGGACAAATCCATCTCATTATTGAACTTTCCCAACCAAAGGCGTTGCTTTTCTCATAAATTTGTGCACCCTTTGGACCGTTAGGGTGAGATACCATTCTCTGTGGAGAACTGTGGCAGTGTTCTTGGCCACATCATATAAATCTAGAATTTCATATATGCATTTAGAAGCAAATCAACAATTCATCATGACGTTCAGGGATATCAGTGAACGCAGGGTCCTTCTGAGCCACACAACGACAGTGCCCACCTCGACATCTTCCATGTCAAGCATATCGCACTCCATGATCTACGATCAGATTTCTCTATCCACCAAGCCATAAAACCCTTGGCCAGAGAAGCATCCCTCTATAGCCAATATTTAGCTCTGATACCATTTGTTAGGAATTTACCGCAGCAATAAAACAATTTTAATAAGAGAAATAAATGAACATAACCATGAAAGATCCAACAACAAATCACATAAACACAAACACAATGTTTAACCGGGAAAACCCCAAATCAGGGGAAAAACCAAACCAATGAAATTTCATTAACCATTGGCAAAAACCCTGGCCAATCCAGCCAAGTGAGCCTTCACCGCTCACCTCCAGGCCTTGCATTACAACGAAGTATTCCCAACCTTTTATATGCTCTATTACATGCAATACCATGGGTCAAAACCATGGGTGCACAAAACCATGTGCCCCAAAACCACTACTATTTACCCTGGTCAACTTTGACTCTATCCCGAGTCAAGTTTACCTAACACTTATACTTTAGAACAATGCATTTTTGTGGGTTTTTTGAATGTTTTTGTATGAAATGAAATTAGTTAAGGGGGGTTTTTACTTTCCCTAAGAAAAAAGGTGTTTTACCTTAGGAAAAGGGATTTTATTTTAGGAAAAGGGTGATAATGTTGAGGAAATGGGTTTTTATGAAGGGAATCCAATACTTAGTAATCCAATACTTAGTGGCAATCAATCATTAAGCTCGGGTCCGGCCTCAGCTAGGCATTCAGAGAAATTCTCTCGAGCCTTATAACTCCGGTTTTGAGTACTGAATACATTGAGGGAGGGAATTAGTAATTTACTAGGTGATGTTTTATTCATGCCTTGCGCAACTTATTTTACCTACCCATCATTTATTCTACCATTTTTTTCTTATTTGCATGGGTGCATTTATTTGCACCCTTAAATCCATTTTTTCCTTTAAAACAGAAACTATCTAATTCAACCTATTTCCATCCGAGGGCTCGTATTAAACTGTTGAGCTCCTCATTTATTCTCTTAACTATCTAATAATTTTTCAAGTTTAAACTGTTTGACAGATCTTTATTCTCTATCTATAAACATGAAATTTAAAGCATGAATAAGTTAAGATTAAACTATTTAACTCATCATGGATTACGGCATTTTGGACAAGCTACATATAATAATTTATCTGCAGTAAAAAGTAACTAGTAGTGGCATTTTGACTTGCATCACTTTCATGTCTTATTCTTATCTCTTTTTTTTGTTTGGGGTCCATTTTTCTATTATTTTTTATCTTTTTTCTTTCAAGTCCTTTGATTTTTCTTTTAGGACTTTTTACCCTGTTTTCTTTTTTTACTATTTTCAAATATGGGAAAACAACTTGCAGAAAGCAAGGTATGTACATATTTACAAGACTTAATCAAAGTCAATTCAAAAATTATGAACCCTATTATAGGACCCTAATAGGAGGAATACCCTGGAGCAGTCATACACTGGTTGTCGTACGTCGTTGGACCATCTAGCTTTCAGAGAAAGTCCAAAACATTTGCATCCATACTACCCTTTTGTTACAACACCTGCGAAATTATTGTATACAATATGCATGGTACATTAATGAATATCATGAAGATCAGAATAATTACACCAAATTAAATAATTAATATGCGAAATAATATTGTTACGTGTATAAAAAAATCAATAAACATGTAATTTACCAAAGAAAACTCCTAGGCCTAGATAATCATGTATCATGTAAGCACATATGCCATACAACATAAAAATCCTCTCTGTTGCGATGGGTCTTGATACATCGTATACATTTATCCCATCCCATAATTCCTTCAATTCATATACTAGTGGTTGTAAGTAGACATCCATATTCTTCACTTGTCTTCTACCAGGGACTATGAGAGCCAACATAAGATGTTCATTCTTCACGGAAAACCATGGGGGGGTATTGTTATTGATCACTACTATAGGCCAAACAGAATAGTTGGTGTTCTGGATGGAATATCGGTTGACGCCATCCATGGCTATGCTGAGTCGTAGACTTCGTACTTCATCCTTGATTTTTTCGGGCCATGTATCCTCTATATGCTTCATGGATATTGAATCAGTTGGGATTCACATAAATCCCAACTCACTTCTGTGTGAGGCATGCCATCCCTGCAACATAGCTAATTCTTTGCAACGAAAGAGCCTTTGAATCCTTGGGATTATAGGCATGTGCCTCAATATCTTAAAAGGAGGACCACATGATTTACCCTTATTTTTTTATTTATCATACCTATCGTGCCCACATTTCATACATAAATATTTTTATTCATATTCTCCTCTATATAGAATACAATCATTTGGACATGCATGATATGATATGTACTCAACACCTAACATTTTCAACAATTTCTTTGCCTCTTCCCTGCTACTGGCCAAGACATTATCACTAGGAAGAACCTTATCTTTGAATAACCTCAAGTTGGTCATGGAAAATATTAAATGTACAATGCCAATAATTATTAACATTCATAAAATTGACCATTTGTAATTTTAGTCTGAATTCTAATCGCAAGCGTATGAAAAAATATCACTTTAGTTGTGCACAACAAACAACCCTAACATCAAATATGGCTGCCAATTTCTTTAGATATGCAGTTAGTTGACCAAGACAAATGCTATAAAATCCAGATCTATGCAGTTAAAGACATTAAGCAATAAATAAAAGAAAGAGTTTCTCCATGCATCCAATAGACAAGACAAGAATATTTTTAGATAATTTTTGTATTTATGACACCTGGGAAGGGAACATAGAAAGATGTTACCAGATTTTATATTGGGATGGGTTCTTGTATGTCCTCGACACTTCAAATCTGAATCTCTCTCTCTCTTGATGGTGTAGAAAACTCCCTTACAAAATGGAACAAAGGGGAGTTTACAAGCAAAAGAATGAAAAAATATGACAATGATGGAGGATGAGGATTGAACCAAAGTATAGATCCAGTGATCTTTGAAAGCCAAAAAAGGTAGTGAGTGAATGGAAAACCCTTACATTTATAACAAAATATTAAGTTAGTCTAGATATTGGTGCATAATTAAAATATTATTAACCAAATCTAGATCCAACTTTTATGGAATATTTTATTATATTTTTTGGAGGGAAAAAGAATTTGAATTTGGTCAAATCCATTTATTTGTAAATAATAAATAAATAAATGATTTATTTATTATTTTAGGGATGTGGTCGAGTAATAAATAAATAAATAGTGATTTATTCAATTATTTATAAATGATTTGGTCAAATTTAACAAGGAATATTATTTAAATAAGGTTTAAATAATTATTCCTAGAAAATAATAAGATAAATATTTATTTACCTAATTAATTTTCCTGTTTTGGGTTAAATATGACCAGGAATGTTAATTAAACTGTTTTTTAGCTAATTATTCCTTGAGGAAAATCAAACAAATATGGATTTATTCAATATTTCCTCATGGGGTTTCCTGTTTAGACCATAAACAACTTAATAAATTATGGATTACTAAGTTATTTTTATAGTGAAAGCAATTTTACTTAGGGTAAAATTGGTCTTACATGGTGTATTTTGGTCCATCTAATAGTAACAGGTTAGATGAACGAAAATTGGTGTAACATGTAATGTTGATTATGTGACACGATTTCTCAAAATATATGGGACTTGATGGTTAATTACCTCAAAATTTCCAAGAAACATGCATTCGATGAGGCAAACTTTTATTTCAAGTTGTACATTAGCATCGTTTTCCCCAGCTAGGTAGAATTTGACTGACTTCCAGGTCCAAAGAGAAGGGTGGTGGAAGCAAATTTAAGGCTTTCAGAAAAGGTATCAGCGATATGAGCATCATCCCCTAACTAATCATCATTATGGAATGCATCTAACAACATTGTTTCCATGGCACTCGTATCCCTTAAGTAATCATCCATACCAACCTCTATTTGATTTCCTCCATTGCCAGCTTGGGAAGAACTACTATTTTTGTAGTCATTCCTAATTGGTAAATTTGGAATTTTAATAGGAATTGAATAGGTGGTTGATTCAACCATTCTTGGTATCGTTCCTCTCCGAGTTTTTCTATTAATTCAATCTTCTCTCAATTTGAAATTCTCATGGGGTGCAACGAAAGATGGTAGTTAGGTCGCTCATCATCACTAGAATCCTAATAATTTCAAAAAATATATTTGAACATTATTAGCACAAAATCGATGCTATAAATTATTAAGCACGTCAATGCATGATTAATTGGTTTGAAATTGAAATAATTGCATTATACCAAACAATTATTACCATCATTTTCCTAGGATTGGGGCTAGAATATGGCATGTTACAATTAGCAAGGTGAAGCGACTTACCATTTTCATCTACCAACCACGCCTTGCGGTATGCTGCTCTTGATAAGAGCTTCCAATGTTTTGGAACTGTTTGAATATTTTGTGCATTTGAATTCGATTATGAATGTGCATGAACCTGCAAATTTGTATACATTAATTTTATTCAGCTGATTGACATGGATAAAATAAATAAATTCAATTAGATAATGGAAATATAAATAAAATATGAAGCAATTACGTCTAGAGATGGATAGGGAGAACTCCACCATGGAATTTGAGAAATATTATGGAATGAGCTCGATTTTGAAGAATTTCCCATTTTATATAATTATGAGATTTTCTCTCTGCATTTGAGAAAAATCAACAGAAATTTTGGTGTACATACCTAAAAGTAATTTCGGTGCCTTAAAAAAGGAGTTATTGTTATCGGTGCTAATGTACAATTAACCACACCAGCGCGGTTTTATTACCGGATGCATCAGTGCTGTTAGTTAACAAACACAACGAATATCGGAAAAAAAAAGTGCAAATTTATTTTTTTTAAAGTGAAGAAAAAGGGGTAAACTGAAAATGAGCGAAAAATGATTTTCGGAAATCTAACTTCATAAAAAAGCTTTTTAAGTAGTAAAAGCTTTTCATTATTTCATTATTTTTTGCAAAAAATTTCAGGGAGGGATTTGCACGAGAGACATACTTGGAGAAAGAGAGCACGAGAGCACTTTGGAGCAACAAAATACTTTCGAACAAAAACACTATTCAGAGAATCAAAATTTGAAACATCTGGTGATTCACACAAAAACCTTGTAGTATAGTAAAATTGTTAAGTTTTATTGTAATAATTGTTTTTTTATAGTTTCTGTTAGATTTAATACATGCATAGTAAAAATTTTAAATTTTACTCTAAATTTTACTAATAAAATCATTTAAAATATCTATTCCTATTTACATTTAATTAAAATTTATAGAGCAAAAAGAAAAAAATCCATTCTTACATTAAACCCTTCCTTATTCATGTTTATGTGACTTCACAATTATGGATTTTCATTTTAGATTTATAGGGGTTTTATTACTATATATATATAGGCGTATTACACCTAACCCACAGGACCACTTGTAGAGTCGGATCTCAATCCCTGTCGGTCCATGCACATTTTTTTTAAAAACAACTTTTGTTAAATGGTGTGCACTGTTTAAAATATCGCATCAGGCACGTATTGACATAAAACACTGTTTGATAAAAACATTTTTTTATTAATTTACGTTTATGTTAATTGATGCTCTGGTATTAATATAACACATCAGTTCTCCTTTTCACAAAGAGCATAGTACGATGTTTCTATTGTATTGGCGGTGCGTTTATAAGAACCGACCACACCATTTTCGGTGCGTGAATTCCGAAATTCGCACCAAGCATCTAATTTAAATAGACACATTGTTTTCTCGATTTTTTTTACCTCAAAAGTATGCGATTTATTTATAAAATATAATAATGAATGGTACAGGTTTTATATTGATAAAGAAATGGATGACAAGAGTTCAAGTAACAAAAATATTGATAGCACATCCAAAAAAGAAAAAAAGGAAATTTCTTTCTAAATTCTTTACAAAAATTATTATTTTTTAACTATATGTAAGCCTAAATAATATGTATTGTTTACTTTGTATCACAGAGAGCCAAAAAATGACAAAGCTCGATAAGATTATTTCTGATCTAAGGTCAGAAGAGCGTAAAATATTGATGTAAAAAATGCGTAAGGATGAATCAAGTGAATGAAAAAATACTATTGATTCAATATGAGTTGATTTTTTGAATTTTCATTAATAATATAGTTAAAAATATCAGATAAAATATTTCAAACAATCTATTAATTCATATATGTTTAATGTTCTACAGAGACCAACAATGAAGAAAAGGAATGTTGTTCTAAGAGTAGAAAAAAAATATAACAAGCAAATGAAAATGAAATGCTACTTAGCTCATCTGGAGTGGTGCTGGAGGTTAATGGAAGGGGGAAAAACTTTTACAAAATTTTGAGGGATCTAGTGGAATGAATGTATAAATGTTCTTTCCACTTGCAATAAAAAAATCAATACAATGATTCCAAGAACAAAATTTTATTTAAACTACGGGAAGAGTTTCCATAGAATTCGTCAATGAGACATGTCAGACTTTTAATAGCAAAAACGCACAAAAAAAAAGAAGAAGGATTGAAAAAATAATATTCCTTTAATTTTTTTTCTAGAATTATATGTATGTATTACTACAAAGCAATCATTTATAAAGATCACTTTTGTTATATTTAGTTTTCATATATCAATATAAAAATTAAATAGTTTATTTTCATGTTACTTTTTAAGGAAGATTATGAAAATATAAAAGGGGGAATAAGCTGATATCAAAAATATGCCTTTAGGAATGTCCAAAAATGTGTACAAGGAGATGGTCAAAGAAATGGACATAATTGTATCGCATGAGGAGCCATCTCAGCAACAATGTGTTTCAAATGTAATATGTAATAATTGAATTTCTCGATTAGGTACAATAAATAAATATTCTAGTATTAAATACTAATTTTCAAGTATTTTCTGGGAGAAAAGAAAAGAAAATGGAACCCACTCAACACAAAAAATAGGACAAGAAGGAAAAAATGGTAGATATCTATGTTTGTGAGTAATGGTTACTTCCTTATAAAAACTTAACTAGATTTCATTTTTGTATATTTTAAGTTGTTTTACAACACTAATCATTGAATATATTCAAACACGCGCTAACATACAAAGAAGAACCATTAGTATAATTGATTGACATTGGGCTAAATATGGGTTGTAAGTATATGTTGGCATATCAGATATTAATTGTGGAATTTGTAAGTATCTATCTTGTTTTACTTAGCTCCATCTATAATTAATAGAACAAATTTTTTTTTTATATTAAATCTATGATTTGTTATGGGGTATAAAACTTACAGGAAACAAAGTATGGAACTGCACCAACAAATGAAATTTTGAAAGATGGCATGAAATTTTCTTTTGAAAGAATGTGTATAGTTCATGAGTCAATTCTTGATATCGTACATTTATTTTCGATTTGCATCGATGTATATTATTTAATAATACAATTTTCATTATTCTCACCAATGTATATACACTCATTACACTTTATTTTTATGTTTGTATATGGAACTTGAAGAAGAAGAAAACAATCAACACAATGAAGAAAACATTCCTCCAATCAACCCAAGTCATGGAAGTAGCTCGAGCAGTGACATCAGTTCCAACGAAGAATGATGATAAATATGTTCAGATATAAAATCAAGGTGTTGTATTTTTTGAAATATTTGTCTGTGAAATGAGACATTTTGTTTAATGTGATGGACATAGTGTCCCAATTGAAAAACAAAGGGATACCAATAACTATCCCATTTTGTATGAAAAAGAGTGTCTTATATATATATATATATATATATATACGTTTTAATTTATTCTATTGTGTTATCCATTATCGTTGTGAAATTTTACACCACTGATTAAATATTATAGTGAAGAGATGTGAAATATTATGATATGATGTAAAAAATTCATCGAAACATCACATTCAAATGAAATAATAAAAATTTAATTGATATGAATAATGTTATAAGTATGTGTCAACTTTTAATGAATAATGAATTTTAAAAAATCACAATAATTGCACCATCACAAGTTGATAGTTCTCAAAAATATAAAATGAACACTGGTGAGTGTGTATGATACTACACACCGATGTGTTTTTATAATATCAATTAGGACACCCGATGCTTTTTATCGATGACTACGACCCAGGCCGATGAGTGTTGCATGCACTGGTATGGTTTTCCTTTAACGCTTCAGTGCGTTTTTATAACTTAATGGCCCAGTGAATTTTAACATCTTAATGACTTGGTGCATTTTTACACCTTAACGGCACTGGCAGATGCACCTTCTATTAGCTCGATGCCTATTTGTGGTTGACATGCACCGGAACATTGCTAAACACCCTCAGGCTTCCGAAATTTGTTTTCCATCTAGGTTCTTAGTATGTTTAGAGTACTGATGCATACAGGTTAAAACACACTGGTGCATTCACATGTGATGTGCGCACTGATGAGAAAAAAATTCCTAAAAACCTTCAGCCACCCAATTTTGTTTAGTTGTGTTGAAGTTTCGTTAGAAGCTTTTTCAAAACCTCCGTTACCAAAAAAAGATGTTATAGAAAATAATTTTTTTGAAAATTTTGGCCAAATTTAGAACAGTAAAAACCTCCTTTATAACCTCCTCCATAGGGTATTTTCCTTGTAGTGTCTCCTTCTCTCTCCCTTAACTCCTTCTCTCCTCTCTCCCTATCTCTATCTCCATCTATCCATTTTCACTCCCTCCCTCTCCACCTCTATCTCTCTATGTATTTGTTCCTCCCTCCCTCTCTCCTTCTCTTCTCCCCTCCTATCTATCCCCCCCCCCCGCCCATCACTCTCTCTCTCTCACATGCGCCACACCCCCCCCCCCACCACCTTGCCCATCACTCTCTCTCTCTCTCCCCCCCCCCCTTATATCCCCCCTCCATATTTGGGTCTCCCTCTCTATCTCCTCTAAGTCTCTCTCTCTTCCCTCCTCTCCTCTCTTCCTCACTCTCTCTCAATCTCTCCTTTTTTACTCCCTCTTTCTCTCTCCACCTTTATATCTCTATGTTTTTGTTCTTCCCTCCCTCTCTCCCCCTCCAAAACCATCTCTCTCTCCCCTCTCATCTCTATTCCTTCCTCTATCTCCTTATTTTTCCCATTTCCCTCTCTGTCTCCCACTCATAACTCTCTCTCTCTCTCTCTCTCCATATGATCATGAATTGTCACTCTATGTAATCAATAATATATTTAAGGTTTAATATAATAATACTTATAATGGATATGATTAGTACGATAATATATTGGAATAATAATAATTAATATTTTTAATTACTATAATACTCATGTATAAATAAATAGTGTATTAAAGAAAAAATAGTATTCTAACTTTACATTATAGAAAGACAAATTTCTTCTAATCAAATTGGTAGCTATGTGCCTTAAATTTTACATTTTGATTTTCAAATATTACGTTACATTTTTCATTTTACGTTTTTCATTTTACATTTTACATTATATGTGTTTTAATTTGAATATTAATTAAAGTATATGAAACCAACATTTAATTTAATTTAGTTTTATTTTTGTTTTTCTTCTATATATATTTTTCCCGACATGTAAAAAATGTTGACATACTTACATTACACCTCAACATCTCCGCATAATGAACTATAAATCACATCTCAACACAATTATTAGATATAATTTATAAATTAGTATATCACTTTACAAATTTATAATGAAAATAATATAATATAAATTTTAATGGTTATTAGAAAATAAATAAATTTAAAAATAATTTAAAAAAATGAAAGAGATGTGGAAAAATAAGAAACTTAAATTAAATAAAATTGAAAAAAAAGGGTGAGTAATCCCAATCTAAGAGTCAAAATGGTAAAAATGATTGAAATTACCATACATAAGGTGTCGAAAAAGGTATAGGAAATCTATTTAAGACCAATGACCCATTTTAGAGCATGGGAATTTTGATTACTGTTGAGTTTGTTCCACAACTTATCATCAAAATGATAATATCCAAGTCTATTAAGTTCCAAACAAATTACAAAATGGGTTAATATGAAACATATTTTTAATTTAACTCTAATATCATCGAAATTTACTAGAATAACATTGAACTTATATTTCCCATGTTTGCTTTTGTAGGGTCATAATTTTTTTTTAACTACTCGTAAATTAGGGGCATCATAAATATCATGTGCCAAACCATTTGCAAATATTTGGATGTAAATTAGGTTTTTAGTCAAACAATTAATATTATAGGTCTACGCATTTTGATTTCTAAACTAATATCATATTTTGTTTTGATGTTACTATCTAAGTACTGTATTTGTAGGGTCATTAAACTTATAATTCCTAGGTGTGATGAGTTCCAAATCATTTTCAAATTTTGTTGATTTAAAGTAGGTTCTTAATCTAACTTAGAATATAGATTTAAGTGTTTTGATAATAAATGAATATTATACTTTTCTTTTGATGTTGTAAACTAATCACTCTATTTTTTTATTGGAGAAACACATAAATAACACATTTAAAAAATATCGTGAAAAAACAAGATGGATTGCAAGATAATGATATTCATAATGATAATCACCAATGGCAATAATTTTGAACTAGTGGAGTTTAAAAACAAAGTGGATAAATAAGAAATATAAATAAAGGAAAGAGAAGACAAGAAAGGAAAGGGGAAAAGAAATAAGGTAATGGAGAAAGAGAGAAAAAGAGGCTAGGTGATGATAGGGTAGGTCTAGTGGTGGTAGAGGTGACTTGGCACTAATACACGGTGCCAAGTGGACTAAAATGTGACATTTGTAGGCTACGTTAGGAATTATATTATGAAATTATATAAATTTTTGTTATCTTTTTAGGTCACTAACTTCAGGGGCATTTTTGAAGGCTTAAAAAATGTTTTTATATGTTGAAATCAAACAAATATTGTTTTTAGAAATGGTAAATATAGTCTCTATATCTTCAATGGAATATCTTGGAAAGTGATTTATAGCTAGATACTATAAGGGGAAATCAGAGCTAGTATGAGAAAGCTAGACCTAGAACAAGTTAGGGGAGAATTCAGGTACTAGTTCACTTCCCAGAGGCATAACTACTTTATTATAGCTCATAATGATGCATGCGAGTAGTGGATAGAAATATATTGGACTATAAATTCCATTAATATAGTTATATTTGGAATCTGAGCATCCAAATCTCTAGGAAACTAGTAAAAATATGCATGTAAAATAACAAAGGTAATTGGGAAAATGGAAAAGACTTCAAAAAACCATAAATTTCAAGCCATATTTCTTAATGAGAGATATGCATAGTCAATGGAAAGATAATGAAGAGTAAAATCCAAAGGTCGACCTATAATTTGAATTGGGTAGTATAAATTTATAAATAATAAAAATAAGGATACTTGTGACTTTAAAGAGTAAAAAAAGCATGGTTATGATTTCCAAAATTTACAATTTCTTTGTTTTGTTTAATGAATTGTAATTGTATACACATTTTGTAGAATTAGGAATGTCAAATGAAAAATATCATTTTAGCATTAGAAATCAGATATATGGAGGAGAAAAAAGGGGTTTAATTCATGAAGTGGAATATAAGGGGCTAAACATTCATTTGGGTAATGTAGAGATTGAATCTAATGGACATAGAAGCAGAGTGAAACTATTTGAGTTGGTAGAAACTAGAAAATTTCAAAAGTAGAAGTGAAAAGATACAAAGATGACAATGAAAGAATCTTAAGAGCATAGCGGAAATGGCATTAGATAAGTACTCAACCAATGCAAATATTAAATCAATTGCAAATACAAATAAGAAATGGAGTAGGCTCAAGTCGTGAGGAAGAAGGAGAACCTCATGCAAGGAGGAATGACTACAAAGGATATAGGAACTTAAAGAGTGCTAACAAAGCTGAAAAACATTATTTTCCACTCATGCATTCATCCAGGAGGGTACATGCATATGATGAATATAATAATAAAATAGAAGTGTCTCCTATTAGAAGTCAAAGGAGAAGAAATGAATTGGATAGTTTGAATGAAGACCTTAGGAAGCTTAAGCCACCTACCTTTTATAGTGAAAATAAAAGGGGAGATAATGGTAATACTTGGCTTCTTGGAATAAGAAAATAATTTTAATTGCATAGCTAATCATATAATTTCGAAGTTAGAAAAACCATATATCATGTGCAAGGAAAAAAGTCTCTGTGGTGGGACTAGTTGTAATAAGTTAGGAATATTGATGAGAAAGGAATTTCTTGGAAGTAGTTCAGGAAATATATCTATTAATAATATCTTTAATAAAATTACTATGACAAGAATATGCAAGATTTCTTCAAACTCAATTTGGGAATCATAACCATGGAGATATATGAAAGGAATTTCTTAGAGATTTTAAGTTATATGGGATTTATTAAGGAAGAGAAAATGAAAATTTAGAGTTTATTAAGTAGATTTCAATAAATTTATAAAGAGAAGATTCAATTCGATGAGCCTAGGATTTTGGATGAAATCATTGGAAAAGCCAAGTACGTGTATGAGCACAATAAAAGAAAATATAATTTTCAAAAGTATTGGAGGGAAAAGAAGAATGAAAAGTCACATTGAAGAAAGAAGGGCTTTGAGCCACCTTTTAAAGGAAATATCCTTGAATGATATTATAAAAATTAGCATGATCAATAAGTATCCAAAATGGAAGATTCCTTTGTAAAAATAGGAAACCACCACTGCATTGTTGGGGATGTAAAATAGATCATATATATAGATATTGTCCTGATAGAGGTGAAAAAATGAATATATTACATAAAGTTCAAGAAGATACAATAGTGGAAGACATGGACAAAAATATTCCAAGAATATATGTAGTAGTTTCGATTGGAAAAACATAAATACCATATGACTAATGTGGAATGTAAGATTTCGAATCATTCTATTGTTATATCCTTTGATTCAGGAGCAAGCCATAGTTACATTAATCCTAAATTAGTGTATAGGTTTAATTTAGTGAAAACTAAGCTTAAAATATCATGGTTGGTTTAGCTAGCCATTGGAACCAAAAGAAGAATCAATTAAATTTCGAGGGTTTGTCTCATAAATTTGAATGGAGTGGACAACATTGTAGATTTGAATATCATTCTATTGGGATACTAAACCATCATAATTGGAATGGAATGGTTGGATGAGCATCTTGCTATCATAGCTTTTCATAATATGACATTTATGTGTTTTGAAAAATAAGAAAAGAAAAACATTGTATAAGGAACTGCAAAACCCATTTCTATAAGGGATATTTTATGCTTAAAATTGAAGAAGTGTTTTAAAAAAAATGTCAATTTTATGGAGCTCATGTAGATTAGCTAGAGAATACCAAAGAGCCAAGTATTGAATATTTCCTACTATTGCAAGAGTTAAAGATGTATTTTGATAAATACTAAGGTTTCCACCAAAGAGGGATATACATTTCTCTATTGATTTGATGCCAAGAATTTCTCTGAATATTATATACAAATATCTAAAAAATGAGTACAGTATAATTAAAAGAGTTACAAGTGAAATCAAAATAATTCTTGAAAAAAATATATGTATGCCCAAGTGTCTCAGCTTGGGGAGAACTCATCCTTTTTGTGAAGGATAAGGATGGAACATTGAGGTTATTTATTGACTTTAGGGGTTTGAAATGTGTTATTGTGAACAATAAATACCCTTTATCTAGAATTTATGACCTTTTTTATCAGATAAGAGAAGAAAAGATTCAAAGATATATTTGAGATGAAGATATCACCATATGAGGATCAAGGAAAAATATATAAGTAAGACAACTTTGGGTACAAGTTATGGGAATTATGATTTTGTAGTGGTGCCTTTTAGACTGATAAATGCAATTGCTATATTTGTGTGCTTATGTTCTTAATGAATGATATATTTATAAACTATTTGGACAAGTTCATTATTTTATCCTTAGATGACATAATATTTATTCCAAGATAGATGGAGAACATGAATAACATCTCAAATTGGTACTCCAAGTACTAATGAAGAATCGGTTGTATATGAAGATGAAGAAGTGTTCATTTTATCACGAGAAAATTCATTACTTGGGGTGTATTATTTTAAGGAAAGGCACAGTAGTGGATCTAGAGAATATTGGAGTCATTAAGCGATTCCCAACACCAAAGACTATCTTATAAGTTATATTTTTCATGGTATTAGTTGGATACTGCATGAAATTTATAATAGACCTTTTAAATTTTGTTCATTCCATCACTTATTTACAAAATAAGGGAAATAAATTTGAATGGATAATAGATTGTGAATAAATTTTTCAACTATTGAAGGATTTTTTTTATTTTTATTTTTGTAATTCAACGATCCATTCATTCATCAGAAAATAGTACATCATTAGCAAACCAAATGTAGTATCACCCCTAACAAGTTTTTTGACTACAATGAGCAACATGTGACAAATAAATATAAACGAAACTATAGACATTATGTTAAATTTAGATAACCATGGTATTCTATGCTTGATGCAAATTTACTTCAATATTTCTTAGGCTCGATAAAAATTAGAAATCACATAAACATGAAAATAAAATGCTGATAGAACACAATAATAGATCAACAAAATACAACCCACTAATATAGATCAGATTTACAATTCTTCTTATCCAGCAAAGATATAGGTTGGTGTGCATTATAGCAGTCAAAAGGATGCTTCAGCCAGCAAAGTATTTCTCGGTCAGCCAATCCTCCAAGTTTCACACCCACAACCCTCAAAGATAGGTCATCACAAGTCAACGTTGGTCAACCCAAAGTCAACGCATGACAACAACATAAATTCAACGCTGCAGATTAGTGCTTTGGTCAAACATATCTATTTTCCTTGATTTTAGTGCCCAGCAGTATGGCCCCTCAAAATTGGAATTTTGTCATAGTTTTGAGGCCAAACGACCAAGGGTTGACCATGATCAATGTTGGTCAATTATTTTTAAATTCAACCCTTAAACATGTATGCAAAAAATAGCTCCTTCGGCTTCACACGTGTGAAGGGAAGAGGCCTCCAAAGGATACTGAACCAATGAGATCATAGTGAGAGATGTGTAATGAGTTGATGAGAAAATGACATTCAAGTCTCCCTAGTTTATATCCATTAGTGAGGGTGTGTGACACATATATTAGGATTTTGAGCCTACATTACAAATCTAGCCGACCTTGTACATGTGTGGAAAATAAATTCAAAATATATGTTGTGCTCATCCAAACAAGATGATCTTTAGATCAATATTTCACCTCTCCGAAAGAGGAATCCAACCAAAATATGAACATCATCATATGAGCAGTGAAACATGGAGTTTGGACCTAGTTTCCAAAAATTAACACTCCCTCTCAACTAGGGATAACTCCATTTGTCTACAAGTGCCATCCATCAGTACCATCTCGTACTTTCACCCAAAAATGTGCATCATCCTACCGTAACTTGCTTTGTTGGATCTCGTTCTCAGATAGAAAAAAAAGGTGAGTCACAAATACATCATGTTTAGCTGGCCCAAAGTCACCTTAGAGGTTAAAACCTCTCTTGGACTCAAAAGAGTCTCATACTAACCTAAAGTTAGTTTATTGACCCAAAGTCAGTTTAGAGGTAAGAACCTCTTCATACCTGATTCCAGATCAAGGTGTTGGACACGTGCCATCCTATACATAGAGAGTACAACAATCTTTGATGCGGCCATCGGTATTTCTATTGGTCTCTATCCACATTTCTTACATCATTGGCCAAATGAGAGGTACTTCCCATGAGTTCGAAACTCCATGGGTAGGATGCGTGTAGGGCACAGATCAAAGAGAGGTGAACCAACTCAATATCATAAATTTTGGGTACAAGCACAACAAGGTTCAATAAGCCTAGCCTTGTATGTTCTTATAGCTCCAAGAAGCTATCCCCATGCCCCCTAGAGCTCCCAGAACTCATAGTCCAACTCAAGCAAGACACTCATAATAGGGTCTTTCCATGATTCCAAGCTTCTCATGGAAGGTTAGGAACTTGACCTTCCTCGAGGGCTTTGTGCGAATATACGGGACCTACTCATAATTTCCTATATGATCGAGCCTTATGGTGCCTCACTATACCATATCCTAGATAAAGTGGTACCTGATATCAATATGCTTGG
This sequence comes from Pinus albicaulis, assembly GCA_034641835.2. NCBI lineage: Eukaryota > Viridiplantae > Streptophyta > Pinopsida > Pinales > Pinaceae > Pinus > Pinus albicaulis. Next base: position 1,190,620,672 of record CM076578.1, on the reverse strand, counting down.
ATCGATCGTCGAACACGGGATTCTCAGAAAGACAAATGTTGCTCTAGTTATCACAAAGGATAACGATGGTATCTAGCACATGCCCAAATAGCTTCACAATAGACCATACTTGCTGCAATGTATTCAACTGAAGCAGTGCTCAAAGCGACCAACTTTTGCTTCCTTCTCATCCAAGATATCGAAGCAGAACCCAAGATGAAGCAACATCCAGATGTGCTCTTGCGTTCCACCACACTTCTAGCCTAATTGGCTTCAATATATCAATGGTTTCTCATAATCCTGGCAGTGTATCTCATCCCATGGTTGATTGTGCCCCGAAGATATCTCAATAGATTCTTGGCACCAATCCAGTGAATGTGATGAGGAGCAATCATACGTTGACTGAAAGTGTTCACGAAAAAAAATACATCCAGACGGGAGTTCAATAGGAACATTAGGGCCCCCACGAGTTATCAATACTCGGTAGGATTTTATAACATGGGCCAAACAATGTTTCCACACAACTTCTTAAAGTTAATTTCCATCAGTGTCGACACAGACTTACAGTCCACCATACCAAATCTCTCCAGCAGCTTCGCAACATATTTTCCTTTAGAAAGGAAAATCTCGCCTAGCCTCTGCGAAAACTCCAAGTCTAGGAAGTAGTGCATCAGTCCTAGGTATTTCATCTCAAACTCAGAAGCTAGCTCCCTCTTAAATTGATGAATGCAAGGGTCAGCACCTGTCAGGAAGAGATCATCCACATAGAGAACCACGATGAGAGGCCTTTCTCTATCAACCTTAAAATAAAGGTTTGGATTAGCAGTACTTCGAGTGAAGCCCAAATTCATCAAGTAGCTATCTATCCTCTTGTACCAAGCCCTCAAGGTTGATCCACATAAACCTCTTCCTTTATAGAACCATGCAGAAAATTTGTCTTCACATCCATCTGATGGAGAATCCATCCTTGCGTTGCTGCAAGGGAAATAATAGATCGGATGGCGGTATAGTGGGCCACAGGTGCAAATATATCATCCTTATTTTTTAGAGAAGCCTCGGGCAAAAAATATTTCCTTGTACTTTTCAGCACTTCCATCAAATCCATGCTTGATCTTATAGAGCCATTTAGTGGTCACAACAAATTTTACCTCCAGTCTTGGGACCACATCCCAGACATCATTTTTCATAATGGACTCATATTCTTCGTGCATATCATCCTTCCAAACTTGATGCTTTACGAATTCTTAAAATGATCTAGGCTTAGATTGTAATACCGTACTCATGGCTGTTAGATACCCTTGGTATCTCTTTAACTTCTTGCTTTCATAGAATGTCCCCCTTGGGAAAATATGTTTCTCAGCTTCTACGGGAGTATCCCTAAGCCATGAAGGTCTTCTCTTATTTGAAGGAGGTGGATCAATAGCATCCATAGGCCCTTCAACATTGGGCATCAATTCATCCTTCGAATCTTCCTGCTTCCCTACTTATTCATCTTCTTTGTCTCCCTTGGAGCTAGGAAGATTTCCCACTTTCTTGAGGGAAACATCTTAATCGAAGGTGACATCATGGCATATCTCCACTTCTCTTTGACCAGGCACATAGATTTTATATGCCTTAGAAGTTTCACTATAGCCCACAAAAAATTCCCTTCTTTCTAGAAGCATCCAAATTACTTCTCTTCTCTTTCGGCACATGAAAGTAAACAGGACAACCAAAAACTCTAAAATGAGAAACATCAGGTTTATTACCGAAGAAGACTTCTTCAGGATTCTTGGAGTCCAGAGCAGAATGTAGGCATCTATTTTGGACACACACAATAGTGTTCGTAGCTTCTCCCCATAGAAACTTCGGAAGAACTTGGTCACATAGCATGGCATGGGTAGCTTCCATAATGGTCCTCTTATTTCTTTCAGCAACACCATTGTTCTTAGGAGTGTATGTAGTTGTGGTCTCCCTCTTAATTCCAAATTCTCCACAAGAGTGTTCAAATTAATTTTTTTTAAATCGAGCATCCCTGTCACCACCTTCCTTGCTTCGGGAAGGGCTTTGTAATGAAGGTGTACAAACCTCCGGTGCCATAACTCTGTTTGACGAGTTGTATCATATGAAATAGCCCACAATGGACTTCCTCCAACCTGATAGAGTGTGTCAACTCAAAAACCAATAGTAAGAGCTTCCTTGAAGTGCTTTTTCCAGATATAGACCTTTACATCAATGAATTCCACCTTGAACCCTTTGTATTCCATTGCCGAAATGGACACAAGGTTCTTATTCAAATCAGGTACGTAAAACACATCATATAATTGGAGGACTTGACCTTGAGATATATGGAGGGTCACATTCTGTTTCCCTTTCATGGTATAGGTGACATTATCTCCAAGGATAATTTTTAGATTTGTATCCTTCTCAATCAAATCAGAGAGGGCTTATTTATAACTAGTGAGGTGCCTTGAAGCACCACTATCAATCAACTAGAGATGCATCAGAGGTCAGATACAAGAATAAATCCATTTCTCTTATTATCAACAACATTAGACTCATCGTACCTGAAATTTCTTAACATCTTGAAAGGTTTCCCATTTCCAGTACGATCAAAGGGAGCCTTCCTTTTTCCTTTGAACCTATTGTTCCTACCATTCCCCCTGGGGTTGTTGTTTTCATCATCCCTTGGAGAGTCCCTTCTATTAGGGAACTCTCTTGCATAGTGACCAAACTTGTTACAAGTGCAGTATCTTACCTTCCTTCCTTTGGGCCTCATTGTTCCATGGTTTTGATTTCTCGGGCCACCATTTTTTTTCTTCTTTCCATGAGCGGCGAAGGCAGTAGAGCCACTTTCATTTCCATTAGAGGAATAATCTCTCTCCATAATTATTGTTTCCTCTTGAGTGAATCTCGTCAATATTTCATGAAAATCAGGAATCACATTATTATTAAGAATAGTGGTATTGAATACATACCAATCACGAGGGAGGCCTATAAGTGAAATTTGAACCATCTGTCGATCAAATATTGCTTCCCCAATAAATAGGAGCTTATTCCTGATTTCAGTGAGCCTCATAGAATAGGATTGAATAGATTCATCCTTGCCATTCTTGATATTCTTCAATTGATTTTTGAAGAAAAGGATTTGATTAGCATTGCTAGCCCTGAACATGCTCACCAAATTATCATACATCTCTTTAGATGTGTTTAACTCATAAATGTAAGCAACCAATTTCTTATGAATAGAATCCTAGATAATCATCTTTGCTTTGATTTCCTTCTTTCTATACTTCAACTTTGTGGTAGTAGCTACATTTGATGGAGGCTCTTGAATCTTCCCCTGCACATAATCCATGACATATTGATCTTCTAATACCAAAACCAAGGACATCTTCCATGCATGATAATAAGACTTATCAATCAATTTATCATCAGCCTTGAAACCGTTGTATATTTAGGAGGCCATTTTTCCTTGATAGGATTCCTTCCTTCAGTGATTTCTTATAAAAATAGCTTCAACTTTGTCTTCACCTCAAATCTGATACCATGTTAAATTTATATAACCATGGTGTTTTATGCTTGATGAAAATTTAATTCAATATTTATTAGGCCTGATACAAATTAGCAATCACATAAGCATGACAGTAAAATGTTGATAGAACAAAATAATATATCAACAGAAGATAAGCCAATAATATAGATCAGATTTACAATTATTCTTGTCCAACAAAGATATATGTTGGTGTGTGTTACAACAATCAACATGATGCTTCAGCCAAAAAAGTATTTCTCGATCAGCCAATCCTCCAAATGTCACACCCACAGCCCTCAAAGACGACTCATCACAAGTCAACGCCAGTCAACCCAAAGTCAATGTTGAAAAGTCAACGCATGACAACAACAAAAAGTCAACAATGTGGATTAGGGCTTCGGTCAAATAGCTCTATTTTCCTCGATTTTAGTGCCCAATAGTACAACCTCTCAAAATCATAATTTTGGCTGAGTTTTGAGGTCAAACGACCAAGGATTGACCATGGTCAACGCTTCTGCAATTTAGCCCTAAAAAGATCCGTAGAAAACAACTCCTTCAACTCCCCACGTGTGAAGGGAAGAGGCCTCCAAAGGCTATCGAACCAATCAGATCACAATGAGAGATGCGTGATGAGTTGATGAGAAAGTGACCTCCAAGTCTCTCCAATTTATATCCATCAGTGAGGGTGTGTGACACATCTATTAGGCTTGTGAGCCTACATTACAAATCTGGCTAACCTTGCACATGTGTGGAAAATAAATTCAAGATATATGTTCTGCTCATCCAAAAAAGGTGATCTTTAGATCAATATTGCACCTCTCCGAAAGAGGAATCCAACAAAAATATGACCATCCTCATATGAGCAATGCAACATGGAGTTTGGACCTAGTTTCCCAAATTAACACATCACCCATAGCCTAGGAGGCCAAAAGCACTAGAAAACACATAAAACAAGGAGAAAAATTGTAACCATTCTCATCTCCTGATGTGATTGAGACTGGTTTATCCAGGGCTATTCTAGGAGGAGGTAGAGGGATAAAACAAAATTGTAAATTATCTTCAAAGTGAGCTGTCCAAGACTTCAGCTTCACCACCTTCTTTGTTAGTAGGTTTTTCCCTCGCGAGAACACCACAACTTTTTCTTGGACATGGCACTAAAAATAGTGCATTTTTTTCAGAGTATCTATGAGTTTAACATGTTCTTCCCGATGGATTTGGTCCACTACTTCCAGCCTCTCCAGCAAGGATTGGATCAATTCCCTACAATTATCCATACAACCTCAACACATTTCTCTTGAACCATGCACCGCACATCTTGAATTCCTTCGTTGGCTTGTGCCGTCATGTCTCCTAGCCCCAACCTGATTTTGAGGTTGCAACGTGCAACCCCCACTCTCATCCATCAAGCCACCATGACCATGACTGATGCATACTCTAGAAGCCACCTACCTCAAACAATATATGGTATTTCCACCACTACGAGCCCCAATTTTCCTCACTTCCATTACCATCGCCTGTAATTGAGACTCTCGGTCCCCCCATCCAACCGAGCTAGGATTCGTTAGGGAGGAGGACTGACCACGATGCAGAACTGGGCACATCCTCACAGAGCTGACATCGACTTGAGCAAAGAAATTGGAGGGGATACAAACGAAACCTGCAAACTGCAAGGCTCACCCTTCCCTTACTAACGAGACTCCATACACCCATACCCCCAAATTATCGCCACTAGGATGGGGTTGAGGCTGCACTCCACCATCCTCACTTTATTTTTGGAAGACAACAATCCAACCTTCCCAAAAGCCTTACCACACCGACCCGTGACGTAGAGATTTCCAAAATTTAGAAAATCACGGAGAGGAGATGCGTAGGGGGACAGTAAAATTTCCCAAAAAACACAGATAAGAATCCTCCCACACATAGTAAGACCGCTAAAAAACCTGACCCTCTAGAATCCATTCTCCACTCACACATGAAAATTCTAAATTTCACCAACCATAGAATAAAGCAGCCAAATTACAGACCCAGAAGTCAGGGAGGGAGCGTTAGCAATAGGACCGCCACCTTTCCCAAAAAATTAGCCTTCGACGCTTCATGATCCTACTCACAGAGTACCAAAAACATAGAGAAGAATCATCCCATATGCACCAAAATTATTGAATATCCTCAACTTGTAGAAGCCACTTTCTGTTGTGCACGGGGACACTGAATGCCACACCCCAAAAGAGAAAGCTTCCAATTTTCATACCCAAAGTTTGGGGAGGGAGCCCCAACGGTGGGGTCTCTACTTTTCCCAAAAAATCAAAATTTTATTCTTCCTATTCCTACTTACATAATACCAATAACATGCTATGAGCCAAGACTATACCCAAGTACATACATCGCCTACCATACTCTGTTGTCGATCTTCGCCACCCGCTTGGGTCGATGTAGACATAGATTTGACACAAATGATCATAATGCCTCTCATATGTAGGTTAATGTGAGAGGACGGGGAGGCCAGTCCTTGAACCTGGCGTGAAGTGTTAATCTTCATCACCGAAGTGTTCCCTCGTGCACTTGGTTCATCACCCCCGTCGGGGAAAATATTGAAGGATTATTACAAGTGAAACAATATTGAATATTTTGTATTCATATTACTATTTTGTGTTGTGTATAGGTGCATGAAAAGAAGTTATTGATGGAGTGTGTACTTAGAATGGAAATTTTATTGGTTATGAATCAATGAAATTGAAATATCATGGAAATAATTATTCCACACATGATTTGGATCATGTTGCCATAATCCATGCATTGAAAATGTACAAGCTACTAAATGGGAAATTAGTTTTAATTGAGGAAAAAACATAGTTCCATGAAATATTTCTTCAAGAAACCAAATTTATATGCTATATAAAAAATTCACTTGGAATTTTTAAGTGAATATGATTTTGAAATTAAAAACATCAAATCAAGGAAGAATAAAGTTGTAGAGGAAATTAGAATAAGGGTGCATTTTATGCATGTCATAAAAATTGGTATGCATACTTTGGATTTGGAAATTATAATTTTAGAGGCTATTGATACATATAAAAACTACCTATAAGTGAAAGAAAATATACATGATCCAAATTTATCAAGGGAATGTAGTAAAATAAAAATTTATAACAAAAACACAGAGATAAATTGAAACTTGACTTCAATTAATAAATGGAAAATGTTGAAATTGTATACATGAAAAATGAAAGCAAGCTAGCTTGAATGATGGTAGATTATATTTGATAAGAGATATGATGGTTTTGTGCCTTCCTAAAATTTGATACAATGAGGCTTAGAGTAATTTTTATCATGAAGAAGAAATGTGAAGCCTTAAATATCAAAAAACTTAACCCTAGGAAATGAAGTGTCAAAGTCTTATGGGTCCCGATCAGGTAATTTGGAACACCAACTTCCTAACATTTGAATGTAGAATAGCTCGTTGGAAAGGTCTATCCAAGGAGTAAAATTTCCAATAGTTGGTGATGATTTTATTATATTATTGGACCTTTTCCCTAAAAATCACCATTTAGGGTCTCAAAATGGTTCAAGGAGTTTAGGACCTAAATATTGCTAAAATAGGAAAATTGTGATGTGAGCCCATGGAATAGGTGGGTGGAGACTAATATCCACCTAGATTAGTCCCACCTCATAGGAATAAATGGTTTCCATTGCATTGAGTGCCTCCAAATGATGGGAAAATTTTGTTAAACTTGGTCGTTGGTGAGCCACTTTCCTTACTTTAGGAGCTTGCTTGATTTGTTTACATGATATAGTTGTACCCTTTATTGATGAGTGATATTAATATGTATGTCCAAAATCTGATCATTTATGGCATGTTCAATTAAATTTTGGTTGATTTATATTACTGTCAATTGCTCTGCAATTTTTCATGTGTTTAGAAATGGTGGAAAGTATGGTCGAAGGGGATTTTCATTGAAAACTGGGTGTATACGAAGGAATGGGGTAATAATTAGCTTAAAATAATTTCAACCCACAAAATTAGTGATGGCATAAGGTCCATAGTGGAGTGGATAAATCTTCCTACATCCTACAAGGTGATATTTCTGCAAATGTAATCAAACCTTGTCTCCCACTAGGAACTTGTGTGGCACCTAGTGCTAATAATCGTGTTCTTTATACATAGTATTGTATTGCTACAAGATATCATGAGCCTATGTGTTAAATTCATTCAATTAACTTGGTATCTCTCTTGGCTCTGGATTGAACATGCACATATTCTTACTGTGTAGTTGCAAGGGGTAGTGCGACACCAATAGAGCGTAATGGTTCAAATCCTAGGTTGTATTGAAAGGGGTTGTGGTCAGTTTAGATATGGATAACTTTGTTTTAGATATGCTAAACAGATGGAATACTGTTATCCCATGTGTGGGGATGCTTGGATTTTTACATGTGCAAAATTTCCATGATCATCCTATTGACGACCTTTATCTGGCCATTAGTCCAAGGGTGGAAGGAATTTGGTTTGATGATCTTGGTGTCCAAAATTGAGCAAAGGCTTGACTAGAATGAACTTAAGAACTTGCTATCTGATATGATATGATGGTATATGGGTGCACCCATTCTAATAAGAGCTTGGTACTGGCTTCTACTATGATACTACTTTTAAATGTAGCCAGGATGGTTATCTTAGAGAATATATCAACAACCACAAACACACAATCATTAACATGCTTGGTAGAAGAAATGATAGACATATAATACATTAAGGTTGATTTCCAAGACTAGTACAGAGTAGGAAGAGGGTTGTATAGGCCTTAATTCTTAATGGCTATTTTGAAAATGGTGTAAGCAATGGAGGACCTGATATACTTGTAAAAATCTCACCAAAGTTCCAGCTAATAAAAATACCTTTGGAGTACTAATAATATCTTCTCCACACAAAATTTCCCTAATAATGTATTGTAATGTGCCTCCTAGATCATCTTGGCACACTTGGTTGAAGGAACACAAAGGTGTCCTAGGTAACACATTAGAGCATCCTAGAGGCGGAAGTCTAGAAATTGCTTGCATGCCACCAACAACTGGTATGTGGCAGAAAATTCAAAGTCACTATTGTAGAAATGTGTACATACAAAGGTATCATGCCCACAAGAGTTGAGAATGTTGGGAAGTGCCACAACCATTGGATGACTGAGGAAATATGTGAAGTGATTGGTTCTACAATTTTTGCATTTAATATTCAAATGGTTTTTCTGCAAATATGTGAACCATTTTTTATGGCAGTCATTCCATAACTTCCCTTTTGTCTTCATAAATTGAAGAGGGCATTGATTAGTGTGGATGATCATCTCCTTCCCTATAATATATTTCTTTTTATTTTGACAATCGTACATTATAGAATACATCTCCTTATCATAGGTGGGGTATCTTCAAATAGTATTAGAAAGTGTCTCAATATGATAGGCCATATATGTCCTTCCTAAATGAGGAATTATCTAATAGCATAGTTAGAGGCATTTGTCTCAATATTAAATTATTTTTGCAGTTTTGAAAGGGTGATTACTAGTGTAGAGAAAAGGAAATGTTTCGTTTCATTGAAATCCTTCTATTATGACTTAGATGAAAAAAAAAATCATTTAAACCACCCTTGGTAATTGAATTAAGGGCCAAGCTTTGTTATATTTTTTGAGGTCATCAAGGTATTTGAGGATGCAAAGATATATTAGAGTCATTAGAGTCGAACGATCCAAAATGACTTAGATCTTGGTTGGATCCACATGCACACATTTCCCATCAATAATGTAACCTAGATATTATACCTTTTCCACAGCGAAGGAGCATTTTTCCAAGTTATAACATAGATTGTGCTACAATATAGTGTTAAGGACTTTTCGGATATGCTACAAGTTCTCTATCCAATTCTTGTTGAAGATGGGGATACCATCCAGATATACAACTATGAAAGAGTTAGTGAAACACTGGAATATGTCATGCATCAAACTCATTATTGTTTTTGGGGAATTTTTCAAGCAAAGGCAATGAATATCCATTCAAAAATACCCTCCTTGGACTTCAAAGTGGTATTCCACACATCAATTAGTTGTAATGGGACTTGGATATAGCCTAACTTCAAATTAATCTTACTGATGTACATAAGCCCCTTGAGCTAGTCAGGAAGGTGTGCTCAAGGAATGAGGTGCCTATTCTTGACTATGTTAGAAAATTAAAAGTTATAGAGAAATGGAACACATAAAATATTATGGAAACAAAAATTCAGAAACACATAAAAAAATATAGACACATATATATGTGGTTCACCCAATTTGGGTTACATCCATGGAGAAACAACCATTCGTTCCTTTTATATTATCTAGAAAAATGAAGAGATACAACCTACAATATATCCATTGTAATTTATTCTTCGCTTTCACACACTCTCCTCTCTTTTTCTTTCTCAAAATAATGTACATAGCTAAAATACAACTCCCTCATATAAACTGAGTGTTTCCCTATAGGGGAAAAAACCATAAATTAACATAACTTCTGACGTTAGATCATCCGCCTAATGAATGATCTATATTGAATAAGAAATTACAATATTTTACAATTAAATTTTCATCTATTTTTAGCTTCAGGGGCACTTCCCTCAAACCCCTGCCATGGGGGTTCCAAACATGCAACTAACCCTAGAAACCCCATGCAGCAATAGTGGGGGGGAATCCCCCCCACACCCCCCCTTGAATATTGGGATCCAAACATGGCTAAAACAAGACCTATGAATCAGGAAGATAATCAAGCTCCACCTCCAAGACTCTCCCACTTGGAGATTGCTTATATCAAATCCATCGTTGCTTCACTTTGTGGAAAATGAATCCACTTCGACCTATATGTTTCTCATCTTCACCATCATACTTGAAGACCAATTGAAACTGAGAAAAATATCAGTTTTGCCTTGGTTACAACTTTTGTTAACATATCTATAGGATTCTGGTTAGTGTGTATCTTTTCCAGCTTCAAATATCCATCTTCCAACACTGATTGTATGAAATGGTACTTAAGTTGTATATGCTTAGCATTTGAATGAAATGGTAAGTTCTTTGAAAGATGAATGAAACTATGAATATCACTATATAACCTGCTCATCTCCCACTTCTTTACTAGCTAATCCATAAACCTTCGTAACCAAATAATTTCTTTACTAACCTCTATAGCAACAACATACTCTTCTTCCGTTGTTGAAAGTTCAACAATATTTTGCAATTTTGAAATTCAACTCCTAACTGACAGTTGTTCCACCTACAATAAACACATAACTTGTGGTTATCCTCCTGTTATCTATGTTACCTACCATATCTGCATCAACATATCCTTGTAGAGAAGTGTTTGAAACTCCAAAGCATAATTCTTTATTTGTGGCACCTGTCAAATACCTAAGAATCCATTTCACTTCCATTGAATGTTCTTTTCCTGCATTATTCATCTACCTTTTTACAACTCCCACTCCATCTACAATATCAAGAATTGTGTAGACCATTGCATACATTAAGCTTCCAACTAGTGATGCATATGGAACTTTAAACATATAATCCATCTCTTCCTCAGTCTTGGGACACATCTCCTTACTTAGTTTGAAATGGCTAGCCAAAGGTGTAATAACTGGTTTTGCATTCTTCATATTAAATATTTCCAACACCTTTTGTATGTACTCGCTCTGAGACAACATTAATTTGTGATTTTTCCTGTCTCTAGTTATTCTCATACCAAAGTTTTTTTTTGCAACACCCAAATCCTTCATTGAAAATGAATTTTCCAAGTTTCCTTTGAGAATATTTATTTCCTACATGTTAGACCCTGCAAAAATCATGTCGTCTACATAAAATAGCAATATAATATAGCTTCTATCATTTTTATTCTTAAAATAAACACAATGATCATAAATACATCTAGTATAACCTTGTTAAGACATAAACTTGTTAAATTTTAGATACCAGTTCCTTGGAGCCAGTTTTAAGCCATAGAGGCTCTTCTTCAACTTGCACTCTAATTTCTCCTTCCCTTTGACCTCATACCCTTGTCGTTGTTGCATATAAATTTCTTCATCCAAATACCCATGGAGTAAGGCTATATTTACATCTAAAGTTCAAGATGAAAACCTTCTGCTACCACTAGACTTAAAATAGTTTTTTTGAGGTCATTTTAACAACAGGAGAAAAAATTTCATCAAAGTATATACCTTTATTTTGTGCAAATCCCTTCACCACAAGTGTATCATTACACCTCTGTTTACCTTCATATTCTTCCTTCAACCTATAAACCCATTCATTCTACAATTTTGTTTTCATGCAGCTTGAGTGAGTCCCAAGTCCATTTCTACATCAAGGAGTCCATCTCTTCTTCCATGTCTCTCTCCCACTTCTTCCTAGTTTCTACCTGCATTTCTTCTTCATATATTTATGGTTCACCAAAATCAATCAAAAATACATAATATAATGAAGGAGAGTGTCATTTAGGGGGTCTACTTATCGTGGTAGATATTTTAACACTAGTTTCAGTGGTTTGAGGTGTCCCTTGTTGTTGTTATTGTGGCTACTAATCATTTTTATTTTCAGACACCTTTAATTTTTCTATGATCTCATCAAGCATTGTGTATTCTTTGTTTTCCTTTTATTGTTTATTTCCATGCATCTAATCCTTATACAAGACCTTTTCATTCAATATGACATATATGCTCCTAACAATTTTGTGATTTTTATAAGAATATAAGAGATAGCCAAAATCATTAACACCATATCCAATAAACGTACATTTATTTGATTTTTCTTCAAGGTTTGTTCTATTTTATTCATTAATGTGGGAAAAGGCTTCATAGCCAAAAGTATTTAAACATTAGTAGTTTACCCTTTTACTTGTCCATGCCTCCTCTGAAATGACACCATCCAAGGAAATTGAAGGCCCTTTGTTTATTAGTTAAGCAACAATATCTACAACATCTACCAAAAATTGTAAGGGAAATATTGCATGCAATCTCATTCACCTTGCATGCTCCATTATTGTACTATTCATCCTTTCTGACACACTATTTTCTTGTGGTGTTCGTAGAACTGTCTTCTCTCTACTAATTCCATGCTCTAAACAATAGTTATCAAACTGTTTGATGCAATATTAACCTCCATTGTCTGATATAAGATACGTGAACTTCTTTCTCGTTTCATTCTTAACCAAAGCTTTCCATTGGTTGAAAGTATCAAATACATTAAATTTATTTTGAAAACAATAAATCTAGCTTTTTATAGTTGTATCATTAATAAAAGTAGCATTATAGTGAAAGCCACTAAGAGATGATACCTGAGGAGGTCCCCATATATCTGTATGCAAACGATATAATTTTTCTCTCTTATTTTCCTTCCCAAATCTGATAAATCCAACTCTTATTTTTTCCATGAGAAAAATGTTCACAGAAATCCAAATCAACATGCTTCACACTTAGCAAAAAATATTATTGAGTCAATAATCTACATCCCTTCCTCACTAATGTGCCCGAGCCTATGATGCCACAAAGATGTATCTTCTCCCGTGTATTTTAAATAATTAATATAATAAAAAATACCATTGCATAAATACAATGTACCAAACTTTTCTCCTTTTTCTATTACCAAGGGTCCTTTACTAACTTTCCAGGCTTTTTCTGTGAATTTAGTTACACAACCTTCACCACCTAACTGCCCTGATGAAATTAGTTTTTTCTTCATATCTAGAACATTTCTTACCCCCTTAAATATCCATTGCTTTCCATTTTGTTTCTTTATAAAAACATTACCCATTCCAATGATTTTACATGATTTATCATCACCCAAACAAACATGTACAAAATCTCCTTGAACATAGTCATGAAAATGTTTCCTATTAGGTGTAGCATGGAATGAAGTCCCTGAATCTACCACCCAGGCATCAATAATATTTTCTAATGAAAGAAAAAAAATATTTTGTAACACATCAACTGTCACATTAACTTCGTGATTGTTCTCTTATTGTCCATCTCCTTCTTTTCCTTTCCGATATTTGAAGTCTTTATTAAGGTGTCCCTTTTTCCCACATTTCTAGCACACTATACCTGATTTGGATTTGGATCTTCCTTTTCCTGAATTAATATAATTTATTGGGCTCCTTCCTTTTTCCATTTTTCTTCACCTAATCTATTTAGTCAAAGAAATACCTAATGTCTCATGGGATATTTTTCGTCACATTACATTGCTAAGGATGGCACCAACAACATCATCAAAATTTAAAGTACTAGATATAGAGATAGAGTTACTAATAGCCATAACTAATCCATTCCAACTTTCTTGCAATGAGCATAGAAACAACAAAGCCCTAACTTCATCATCACAATTTACCGCTACAAAACTTAATTGACTAGTAACCATGTTAAATTCGTTTAAATGATTAGAAACATATCCACCTTGTCAAATATACATATTAAATAGATGCTTCATAAGAAATACCTTATTTGAGGCCAAGGGTTTTTCATATAGTTTGGTCAATGTCTTCATGAAACCTTCTATTACCATTTCATTTGAAATGTTGAATGCCACTGATGCTGCCAGACACACCTGCATTATTCCCAGTGCCTTTCTATCAATAATATCCCATCATCCATCCTTAAAAATCGTTTGATCATTTGATTTTCCACTCAATGGTCGATACAGATCTTGATGAACATGGCACCAAGAAAGATCCTAATTTAATTTTCCCTTCAATTAAATTAGGAGAAAATTGTAATTCCACATCACAAGATAAATATAACTAGTTAACTAATTTTTCTTGACTTATTGGCCTAACAAGAGTCATGTAGAGTGTCTCCTACTTTTTCGGATCTTGGTTGAGTTTATTTTGAGTTGTAATTAGTTAATTTAGTAAAACTGAGTTAAATTCAGTTAAACTAGTTCCAACTGTTGGAGGAAATAGTCGGAGGCCAAGTAGTGGGGTGTGTGCTCTATGATCAAAAAGTTAATTGATAAATCAACCATAAATAACTCATGCATGTGTGATCTAAAAGTTACCGAGTTGAGTTTGAGTTCAAGGGAAGTATACTATTATTTGTATAGCCATCCAAATTGTACAACTCATGCATGCTGTCATAGGCCTATGATGGATTGCACAATTATAGACGATGAATTTACCTAATTAATATGGGCTAATTCCCAACTAAATAACACAAGGAAATATGGACTTGGGAAGGCTTGTATTTGGTTAACTATTGATGAGGACTAGCTTGTGAAGTAGTGAGACAGATTTTTATAGTGTAGAGGTTGCTCGGGATTGAGAAAAAGGTTGTAATCTTCTCTGTTTTTCTAACTAATGCAATATGCAAAAAAGAGAGATTTTTAGTCATGGATTTCTGTTAGAAATCATTGTGTGATGTGTGATTTAATTATTTAACTTTCATGCTTCTTTATTTCAAGATTGTTAATTGTTTCCACAGTTGGTAGAGTAGATTCAAGTCTATTGTTTTAGTAAATTAAAATTATCAATTTGATTATACAAGGAATTTCTACATGGTTTCAGAGCTGAAAAACATATAGAATATAAGAATACCAAGTTGTCTTTGTAGGATCGAATTTTCATAATCAAATATTCAGAGCTAGCGGGATGGCCTTCTATGGGTTGATACTCGAATATGCTCTTGAGGGTAATTCGAATTATATTTCTTGGAAGGACATGCTGGAGGGAGTGTTGGAAGATAACAGGTTGAGGGAATTCATAGATACTAATATTCCTAAACCTCTAGCATCTAATGCTCAGGATCTAGTAGAGTGGAAGAAGTGTGTTGCAAAAGTGAGGAGTATCATATCGGAAGGAGTTTGAGATCATATTTTATCAAACCTGAATGGGAAGGAGACTCCATATGCAATGTGGCAAGCCTTGATAGACTTGTTTCAGAACAGAAGTGACCATAAGAAGCTGGCACTGAAGGACAATCTTCGAAATATCAAGATGGACAAGGGCGACATAATACCACATTACTTGACCAAGTTAACCCAATGTCAGGATGAGCTTGTGAGTGTTGGTATTATAGTTATCAAAGATTATCTAGTCATCCTAGCACTTCTAGGCCTTCCCAACAGCTGACACAACTACTAAGATTCAGTAAATGGGAGAGAGAAGCTACCAAAGTGGGAGCATTTGTGGTTCGACTTGATGCAAGAAGAGATAAGGTAGAACATAATAGATGGAACCTCATCCAAGCATGATGTTGAGGAGAGTTGTGCCTTGGATAGAAATTAAAAGAAATAGAAAGGGAATAAATCTTAATCCAAAGGATATTCTAGTCAAGAAGGAAAGAAGAAGGAATTGTCTAAGATTAAAAATTTTCATTGTCATCAATTGGGATGCTATGCCACAAAGTGTCTACACAAGAAGGCCGACAAGAAGTCCTAAGCAGGAGTGGAAGGTGAATCTCTAGCTTCATAGTTCGAGTTGGATTTAAACCTCATTGCATGCATGGTGACATCCTTGATGGGTAGTGTGTTGTATGTCGATAGTGGAGGCTCATTCCATATGATGGAAAATAAAGAGTTTTTTAGAAAGTTGGAGGATACATCAAAATGGGAGATGATGAAAGGTATAGCGTGAACAGTATCGATACTGTTACTTTTTAGGGGAATTTTGGTTCTCCTCTCACATTAAAATTTTTCATGTATGTGTTGGGTCTAAATAATAATCTAGTTTCAGATGCTATGTTGGAAGGTTTTGGTTACAATGTGATATTTAGAAAAGGAAAGGCTTTCCTTTGTCACATATCCACAGGACAAGTGAAGCAGATTGAGGTTCAGGTGAAGAACCTCTACAAATTGAATGAAGAAGATTATGTTGCTTTGAGAATGAAGGCATAGAAGGTGAGAAGTCGGGACATTAGTGAATTATGACATAAGAAACTTAGCCATCTGTACCATGGAGCTTTGAAGATCATGAGGCATATTTCTACAACACTTCCCAAGCGTGAACTAGAGAAGTGTGATACATTCAAAGGGTGTACATTGGTGAAGTACAACAAAGACACCTTTCATGATAAGGACAATTGAGCACAAGTGATCTTTGAAAGGGTTCACTCAAATGTGTGTGGACCTTTCTCGACAACCTCCATGGACAATCATAGGTATTATGTTATATTTGTAGATTATTTATCACATAAGTGTTATATATTATTCATGTATAAGAAAGACCATATATTCTAAATTTTTTTTGAACTTAAAGCACATGTTAAGAAAGACACTGGCAGGAAAGTGAAAGCTCTCAGGAGCGATAACTGTGGAGAATATGTGTTAAATGAGTTCAAGAACTTCTGTGCATCAAAAGGAATTTGATGGGAGTTGACAAAACCCCATAACCCACAATAGAATGGGGTTTTTGAGAGGAATAACATGAGTATAGTGGGAGATTAACATGCGATGTTTCATGATCAGGGCCTACCATTCCACTTGTGGATTGAAGCATGCAACAAAATGGTATATGTGATTAACAAGATTCCGCATTGGATTTTATCTGAATGAGTACACCAGAAGAAGCATTTCCAAGTAAGAAACTAGATGTGGCACACTTCAGGATATTTGGTTCATCATTTTACTATAATGCTTCCAAGGATCACTACAATAAAAAAGGACATTGGTGAGGTTCATGCTTGTGACGAACCTTTAAGGTCTGTCACCAATGTCACATATAGTGACGGTCCTTAAAAAAGTGTCGTTGTAAGTGTATATAGTGATGGTCCTTTAAGGTCTGTCACCAAAGCCATTTTCAATGACACTTTTGGTGAGGGTTGTTAAAGGCCCATCACTAATTCTCTCTTTGGTGACACTTCTAGTGACAAAATTTTAATGACCCTCACCGATGTTATTTTTGTTACTTTTGGTGACGCTCAAAAAATGTTCGTCACCATTGATCATTATTTTTTATAATATGTCCACAACAGAAAAAGTTAGAGTCAGTCAATTTTTTAAGAAGTAATTAGTGTGTATCATTTCCCTCAAGTAATGACTAGTCGAATAGAGTTTTCCTATGAGTCAACACATGATTCATATCTATTAATTTTATTATCTATAAAATTCCCTTTAGATAAAGTCACACTAGTGTGTGTAGGAAATATATTATTTAATACATAATCAAGCTCTGTCAATTCTATTAATGAGAAAGACCTAACACTCCTCAACAATTCAAGCACACCTTAAATTGATGCTTTGGCACACACTAACATTTCTTAGCACCTCACATGCCTTGGAACATATTTGTACCTAAAACATCTTGTCATGACATTGACACCCAAGCACATGGTGGCATGCACTAGCACAACATAGAACTATCCTAGCATGTGTTGGCATTTATGTAGTCCCTAACATGCCCTAGAACACCTTGGTTGAATGCATTGACATACATTAGAAATTGGCACAAAATGCCACTTGGCATGTATTGGGACCTATTATTACTGTGGTTAGCATGCCCCTTTTGAAAAATATAAAGTCTCAACTTATTAACCCTCTTATTGGTTCTTCCATTTTTTTCCTTGAAACTTTCTAACACATATTGACATACCCTAGCACCCTGCAAATCCTTAGAACCTAGAATGTATTGGCATATCGTGGCACTAATTGGCACATATAATTAGCACACCCTGGACCTCCCAAGCACACTTTGAGACTTCTTGAAATGCCTTGATATTCCCTAGCATGCCTTACCAATCCTTACCATACCTTGTTACTCCCTCCTTGGCATGACAACTAACACTCATTAACACCAGTCCCTAGCACACGTTCCTCGTATTCATTAACTTCCATGAATTTTGACCTAGTTCTCCCTTAATTTTTTTTCCTATTACTCCTTAACACTCCTGAACATGTGTTATCACTCTCTAACACACTTTAGCACTCTTCAACATGCCCTTCCACTTCATAGGATGCATAACATTGTGACACATATTGGCACTTGGCACGTGTTGGTGCTTGGAAAGGCTTAGCATTTATGGAATAAGTTGACATGCCTTGGTATAATTTGGCATGGTTTAATATTAAATTTATTTGAGATCAATTTTTGGAAAGTAGATGAGAAGAAAAAAAGGAATATTTGACACTTAGAATGCACTAAGACTTTTCACTTGGCATGTATTGGTGCCTAGTGTTGGTGTGCCTAGCATGCCCCTCTTGGAAAAGGTAGATTGATGAATTATTAACCCTCTTATGTGTTTATTTCCTTGTAGTTTAAATTTTTTATCCCTTTTGTTGCCTTGGCAATCCCTGGAATACATTGACACACCCTTGCACATTTTGGCACTCCTTATCACTTAGCACATATTAGCATGTTTGACATGCCTTTGCACTATCTGACACATCTTAGCATTCCCTAGCACGCCTTGGCACTCATGTCCTCACAGATAGCCTTTAAATTTTTTCATGACTTGGGAACCCAGTCAATTCCTTGGCTACTGCAGTTAATGTGACAATATTGGCTTGCTTCAACTGCAACAGCTTGACCAATTGCACCTATTACAAGTAGATTGTGCCTTATTCACCTAAGAACTTCCTATAACTCATCTAATGAAACTCATGTCCAAGCTTAACTTGTCCCACTTGACTAGTTACCAAGATAAGGATCACATGATCTAGCCATGGCCATAAAACAACTAAGCAACATATCTTACATAGGAAATATTTCACATGTATGTTCAGTTCATAGAAACAATAGAACATTAACTGAGAGTTTGAAAGAACCACAAGATGCACAAGGCACACAAGATATAAGTCGACAGAATTCGAGTGCCCCAAAACTTATACGCAAAAATGTACAATATGAAATTATCTAGAATAGTTTAAAACATGAGCATATAGCCAAAGTGTGCCACATCTCACATAAAAAATAATAGCAAAAGGAAAAACAATGTTGTGCCTAGCAGAAAGTGATCTACCTTTTTCTAAAACTGCTATGTCAAGCCTCGTATAAAAACTGTAGGCTTGCCTCCTATAAATCCTATTTTGAACTTATCCTAACACACTTCATCCTTAGCACACTTGAATTCATTGAAACTCCCTGGCACACACTCTTATTCGTTCCTTTCCATTCATTTTGACCTAGTTATCTCTTGATATGCCCCGAAACTCCCTAACACTCTTCAACATGCATTGACATTGTCTGACATGTGTTAGTATGCCTTTTCATTCCTAATGTGCACGCCCTGACCCTCCCTAGCTATCATGCCCTCAAAACTACCCTTACTTAATTTGCAACTTGGGAACCCAACCAAGCCCTCGCTTGACTACAAGAGCTTGACCAAGTTACGGTTACTACAACTAGACTATGTTGTTGAATTGCGTAGCTTGGGAGGTACTCCACAAGCCTAGTGAGATGGGTTTGTATAAGTTTGGTCACAAAAGGATTTGTGGGCAAAGAAGCCAAGCAAAGGGATTTTGGACCCAAGATGGGGTTTAAATTCTAAAATAAAATTAAAAAGGAAAATTAATATTTCCTAAGGTTTAAGTGGATAAAACCTGTAATTTATAGAGGGCTCCTAATAGGTCTAGGAAAAGCTATTTAAGGAGGCCTTAGGATGAAGTAAATAACATCTAGTGAGAAGGAGCTCATTTGATCAAGAGGGCGAAGAGAGATGTAGTCGTAAAGTAGGTCGAGTAAGAGAGTCGAATAAGGGTTGCTAAAGGGAGGCCATGATCATCCTCCAAGAGCAAGATCATTATGTGAGGGTTCACAGGAATGTTGCATACCTTAATGGTCGGTTCGAAATAGGAATTAGGATGGAATATTGTTGGTTCTCTTATGGCAGATTGAGCTTAAGAGAGGTTTCTCATGAGAATCTGGGCATGTGATTTCAATGTTGTCTATGTGTTAAGGGCACATCAAATTCTGAAATGTTTAAATTTTCAACAAGAAGCATTGATATTGGAAACAAGAAAGGACAAAAAAAAAATGCACCCACACTAGTGAGGAATTTTGATGCACCAGGAGTGAGGAATGTGGGGCGTATAATTTATTTTCACCTTAAATAAATTAGACAATAAATTGTAATTTCATCTTATAACAACTTGTATCAGTTAACTAAGTCATGATGACTGACTTATCTCAAGAAATTCGAGTTGAGGGTCTAAGACGAGGCATGTAGAGGTATTAATCTAATATAATTGGAGTCCAGCTGCAGTTGATGCATTAGTGGGGTGCAGGTGTGAATTATTTAACTCAATTAAATGATTTTAAATCAGTTTATGTAGTTCTAACTAAGTGATGTTCTAGTGAGAGTTCGGCTAGTCAATTAAATTAGATTTAATTCACAATGAGTGATCAATCAGATAACTGATAATTCACTATTAATAGTTGCATGCTTGTTAGTTCCGAGGAAGACCCAGTTGAGACAGAGGTTAAAGGGAACATTAATATCAGTTGTATATATACAAAATTTCCCACGTGCAATTATAAAGCCATTTGGATGCGATGATGGATTGTGAAATAAAGGAAGACAGGTTTTCCTAATTAATAGGGAGTTAATTCCCTAGTAATTGCATGAGTAAGGCAGGCTGAAGGAAGGTTGAGAATTGGCTAAATACTAGACTGAGTTTGCCTAGATTAGCGGGAGACAATTGGCAGAGTGTTGGAGAATCTCATGAGAGATTAAGAATTGTATTGTTTCATGATTCCTTGACTTAATACACAATAGAGATAGAGAATTTTTGAGAATTTTCTTTCCCCATATACATCTTCTGATTTGCGATTCATAATTTATTTCTCTTACTTATATGTGATTGTGCGTTTGTGTTTTGTTTCTGAAAATTGTAGGAAGGATTCAGTATCTTGTTTTAGTACATTACAAGATCATATTGAATCTTGCTGGTTAGATTTTCTACATGGTATTAGAGCAGGAATTTTTTGGGTGGCGATTTTGTAGAAAATATCTGAAGATTTTGGTGTAAAAATTTCAAAAAAAAATAGCATATTTGGATTCCTTGTGAAAAACTACCCAAATGGAAAATAAATTCAGAGCTCAGATGAGGTAGATATCGTCAATTTAAAATAAACATTTTTTTAGAAACTTTTGTAATGGCGGGACAATTACAATGTGCATGAGTCAAGAACCTATATGCACTTGAGGTACCAAATGCATGCAAAGCTTTGAGAATCAAAGCATAGGTTAGAGACTTGGCTATTGAGAGGGAGTACAAATTACCTCTCAACATGCAGGCTTAGAGGCAATCTCAAAAGGTTGTGGAGCAGAAAAAATTGGAAAAGAAGAGAGGAGACCGAGTGGAAGTGTCCACTCAAGTAGACACATCCATGAGGAGGAAATTTTGAGCCAGATGGGTAGAGGGAGAACATGCAACCATACCTCCAGGTGAAAGGTGGGGTGATATATAGACATAATCCTAATATAAGAAATTTGGGTAGGGTCCATTGAGATGGTGTGTCTCATAGATCGAACCTAGCCATGAGGAGTCCACAATACAATAATAGCAGGAAGGATAAATTAGATTGGTGTAGTCAGATGTTAGGAAGACAAAAATCAGAGTGACAAATGTCAGATACTGGAGCGCAGATCAGAGTTGGAAACAATGCAAAGGGCATAGATGCAGATGTCAGCAGCAACGTAGAGAGTCTAGTACACAGGTGCAGTAGCTAGAAACAGTCATAAGAATCTAATGACAAATGCATTATACTGATTTAGTTGTTCAGAGCTTATTCAGTTTCAGTATTTTCATGTGAAAACAACACTAGAGAAGTGTTGCATGAAAAATTCCAAAGCTACAGGACCATGATAGATTGAATTCCTTTCTTGTTGAGAAGGAGTGTTGAAATTTGAAATGAGAAATAGTCAAATAGGAAAACAAAAAGGAAAAAAATATAATGCACCCACACTGGTGAGGAATTTTGATGTACCAAGAGAGGAATGTGATGCTTCTAATTTATTTTTCCCTTAAATGATTTGGACAATAAATTGTATTTTCATCTCATAACAACTTGGGTCAGTTAACTAAGTCGTGATGACTGAGTTAGCTCAAGAAATTCGAGTTAAGGTGATCGAGGTGGATATTGGTGGCCATCCGCCTATTCCACTTGGGCCCTTGCCATTGTCTCTTTCATTTTTCAGTTTCCTTAATTATAACATAGTTTACTATTTTTGTCAGTTTTCTGGGTCTTGAAATTCCGGAGCAGTTTTGAGGCCCCAAACGACGTTTTTTGGGCATGAAAGGTTTGGAGATTTCATATAAATCATTTTATTTGTTGTAGTCCTCAGAGATATATTTCTAATGAGCTATCATGTGCATCAAGCTAATATCATATGACCAAGTTACGACCCTGGGAAGTTGGCTTCCCAACTACCCCCAATGGGGCCCATAAACTCTTGGTGTTACATCTCCTCCGGTTAGGGTTTTCTCTTATTTTTCAATAATAAAAAGGCCCTTGAACCTTATTGTAACAAAATTGATAGGCATGTAGCTGCCACATCTTTTCTCAAAGAGAATCTACCATCGCCTGAGCTAGTTTTTTTTCCATGATGTCTATAAGAATTTTTTAGTATTTGATAATAACGAAACAAAGTTTTATTCCTACTGCATCTTTGTGTTTATGTTTATTTCTGTATTTTATTGCGTTCCTGCATATGCCCGGATCATGAGGGTCTAAGATGAGGCATGTAGAGGGATTCTAATATTTTGGGGGTCCAGTTGCAGTTGATGCATTAGTGGGGTGTAGGTGTGAAATAGTTAACTCAATTTAACTAGTTCTAACTGAGTGATGAGCTAGTGAGAGGTCCATTGAATTAAATTAGATTTAATTCACAATTAGTGATTAATCAGATAAATGATAATTCACTATTAATAGTTTCATGCATGTCAGTTTCGAGGAAGACCCAGGTGAGACAGAGGTTAAAGGGAGCATAACTATCATTTGTATTTATACAAAATTTCCCATGTGAAATTATAAATTCATTAGGATGCCATGATGGATTGCACAATCAAGGAAGGGTGATTTTCCTAATTAATAGGGAGCCAATTCCCTAGGAATTGCGTGAGCAAAGTAGGTTGAAGGAAGGTTGAGAATTGGCCAAGTACTAGATCGATTTTTCCTAGATCAGTAGGAGACAATTGGCAGAGTGTTGGAGAATCTCATGAGAGATTAGGCATTGTATTGTTTTACGATTCCTTTAACTAATACACAATAGAGATAGAGGGGTTTTGAGAAATTTATTTCCCTAGATACATCTTGTGTTGTTCGATTGATAATTTCTTTCTCTTACTTATATGTGATTGTGTGATCGTGTTTTTTTTCCATAAATTGTAGGAAGGATTCAATATCTTGTTTTAGAACATTACAAGATTAGATTGAATCCTATTGGTTAGATTTTCTACATGAAATAGAAGAGAGGGTTGATACGATCTTGTCTTGTGGTGGTTATTAGGTCACAAGGTCTGTGATAAAGACCAACATAAATGGAGGAGGGCTTGCACTGTAATTTAGAGCCAGAACATAAGTAGACGCAAGAATTTCAGTCAAATAAATGCCCATAATCTATGGATCCACATGAGCTAGGTCGAGTCTCTTATGGAGGAAAGAGTCATGGTTTTTTCTATGGGTGGATAGGGTTTGTTCTACAACAATTATAAGAACATAAGTATAGTGCCCTAGTTATGAAAGTTTCGTAACATGTTTAGTTCATAAGGTATGCCCTTAAGACTGTGAAACATTTGCGTAGAAGAAGAGCAGTTGTGACCCTTAGAGCGATGTTTATTTATGCAATATCGACTGCAAATCTGGAAGATAGTTTGCAGATTCAGTATGTGTGGAGATAGAAAATCCAAAGGAGAGTGGAACCTGAGCAGAGGATTGAGCATGTAGAAGAAATATGCCATATGAAGAATATATTGGCATGCAGAGGAGTTTATTTTGGTGGAATATCCATAGAGTTTTAGACTGAGATCTAAAGAAACCTATAAAAATTAGTCAATGGACTGTTAGTGGCTGATTTGTGACCCTAGCTCAGTCAACTATAGATTCTTAGAGGGTTTATAAGAGGAGTAGTTCATATTTTTTCATAGATTGGACAATAAAGATTAAATTGTCGATACACAAGAATAATGATTTTGAGAGGACTCAAACCATTGCTAGGTGGAAGATTTGAAGATCCCTTGATGAAGACAATATTGTGAGCCCTATATCAGTAAAATTATTTGACTATGGTTGGGCAGATTGATGGTAGTCCAAGTATAGTTGGAGGGTTGTTAGGTGACTATCAAAGAAGAGCCCTAACTCTTGTACTTGTGAAGGACAAAAATATTAGTATAAGGGCAAGTGTATAGGGCCTAAGGATGTGCAACTTTAAAGGATTAAAGTAGCATTCAAGTGAGCCAACCATATAGCCCTAGTTCACTAACTTCGATTCCCGAATGGTCCTTGATGAAAGGCCTTTGACACCAAATGGGATCACAGAGGGCCAAGTGGACCCAGCCCAGGTTCAGCGATGGAATTTAGAAACCAATGATGTTATTATCCTTGAAAATGTGAGTGGAAAGGATCAAGCAATATTTTTTACTTCGATGGGTCAAATTGATCCTACTAGGTTATAGCCTTGGGAACACCTATGCAAAACTTCATCCTAGAGCTAGGGCTTGAGGTATCCGAAGATTCCACTATCGGAATTGGCCCAAATTCTGAGGAGGTTGATGGGACCCACCAATGTAGTTGCCTCTAGGAGATACAAGTCTTTCTTTGGCTAGATTCTTGGGAAATTGATGTCATAGGTGACTTAATGGGGCTAATCCTGGTGAAAAATGGAAAATTGTGAAAAAAAGGGGGGGAAATCATCACCATTTTTTAGGGACTAGGGCGTAATTCACTTGGGGGTATGGAGTTAGGGGTGACAATGAACATGAATTATGTTTCTTGATCAAGGAGGCCCAAAAAGTTAATATATAAGTGTCCTCAAACACGTAATTTTATTTGATAATGGAAGAGAAATTACATAATAAATTGCAAGAGTTCACAAACATAAACTTCCACTAATTTGCAATTAGGAAACTAACCTATTTATAAGCTATATGTCCTAACTTAATTTAGTTATGGACCACTTGAAAAAACAACAAGTGTCCATTTACAATAAATGATCTTCTATCCAATCTACTAACTTTATTCCTATTTTAGAGCCTAAGATACGACTCTATTCTAGAGTCCTATCTTTTCTAACAATATTCTATTTCTAGGTGTCTCTAATATTTATTAAATATTATAATTTAATAAATATTTCTATCCTAACTTTACATTATTATATTTGGATCATCTAACATTCCCCCCTATGATCCAAAGATACATTACAACATATACCAAGTTCATCCTTGAACTTAGTAAATTTTGTTCTGCCAAGATGTTTGGTGAATATATCGAAGGTATAATCTTCTGAAGGAAAATAAATCGGCTGGATGACATCCTTTGCAATGAGTGTTCTGATATGATAATACTTGGTGTCCACATGATTTTTATTTGAATTAAAAACTGGATTCTTGGCAAAATTTATTGTTGACTAGTTGTCGATTAATAACGAAGTAGCTTCTACTGGAGGAATACCCAAGTCCTATAAAAATCTATGCAACCAAACAATCTCACATGTTGCTTCCCATGCTGATATGTATTCTACTTCTGCTGAAGAAGTGGCCACTGTAGCTTGCTTCTTGCAACTCCAGGATATTGTAGCTAACCCCATGTTCATTTAATAACCTAAGGTTGATGCCCTATCATCAATAATTCCAACAAAGTTAGCATCTGAAAATCCACCAAATACAATTTTTTTAGTCCTTTTATAAAGAAGACCAAAATCTTTTGTTCCTTGGATATAATGAAGATCTCTTTTGGCTGCATTCCAGTGGTTGTCTCGTGGTTCCTACATAAAGCGGGAAAGAATATTGACGAAATAAGAAATATCTGGTCGAGTATTTGTCAGATAAATCAGGCTACCAATCAAATGTCGATAAGTAGTAATGCTATCCACCATTTCCCCCCCTTCAAATTTTGAAAGTTTCAAGTTTTGTTCCATAGGGGTAAGAACAAGCTTGCAATCCTGCATTCCAATTTGCTGAAGAATTTCTGCTGCATACTTACTATGAGAAATGAAGATATGATATGGACGTCGGAATACTTCAACTCCAAGATAGTAGTGAAGTAGTCTGAAATCTGTCATCTTAAAACCGGCATGTAACTCATTTTTCACCTATGCAATGTTATCATCATTGTTTCTAGTGATAATCAAATCATCTACATACATAACCAGAATCACCAGATTTTTACCTTGTTGCTGTACATACAAGGTATCATCAGATTCAATTTGTTGAAAACCAACTTTCCGAAGGTATTCATCCATTTTGGCAACCAAGCTTGGGGAGCTTATTTTAACCCATATAAAGCCTTTATCAATTTCCAGACTTTATGTTCCTATCCTTCAATTTCAAAACCTGGTGGTTGTGTCATGTACACTTATTCCTGTAAATCACCATTGAGGAAATCACTTTTTACATCCATCTGATGAACTTTCCATCTTTATTGAGCTACTAAGGAAAGTGTGAGTCAGATGGTGTTCCATTTAGCTATAGGAGCAAACATTTCCTCATAATCTATCCCTTCCTACTGCACAAAACCCTTAGCAACAAGTCTTGCTTTATACTTGTCGATATCGCCATTTTTCTTGTACTTAATTCGGTAAACCCATTTTCATCCAATGGGTTTAACATTCTGAGGACAATCAACAAGTTTCCAAGTGTTATTGTCTTGAACTGCCTGATATTCATCGACCATAGCCTGTTGCCATTCTTTATGTTTTACTGCCTCTTGATAAGTAGAAGGCTTAGTAAAATCATTTGCTATCAAGGAAAAATTTTCTTCGTTTCTTTGTGATCCCCTTGTTCCTATTTTATTCTGTTCATTAGGCCTTACATATTTCAAAATTTGAACTACCCATTGTGGCAATTGATGTTCATTGGTTTGAGATTGTGAAAAATCACCATCATTGTAAAGAGGGTTGATGTAAACTGATGTTTGTTGATCAACATCAGGTTTCGAGGGCAGAGAGTCATTATAAGAAGAACTGTTGTTGCTATGAGAGTTGGATGAACTACTAGAAGACCCAGATGGCACTGGTGAAGAAAACGGACTAGATGAATCATTTCCAGATGAAGGAAACTCAAGTTCATACCAATTTTGTGAATTTGGTTGACTTTGTAGATTTTCATTTCTTTTATCACTTTTTGTTTCTAACTTTTGAAGGATACTTTAAAATTCTTCAGCACTCTTACTCTCATTTTCATCAAAAATCACATATCTACTTATAATAAATTTCCCATTCGACAAAAGTCAGTAACCTTTCTTCTCATCAGAATAACCAATAATTGTGCACTTCAAGCTTCATGAATCAAGCTTAGTTCGTTTTTCCTTTAGAACTAAGGCATAACATACTGATCCAAAACTCTAAGATTTTTAACCCGAGGTTTGAAGCTAAAGCATGCTTCATAACGTGTGATTCCATCTAAAGAAGAAGTGGGAGATCTGTTCCTTAAGTAGATAGCGGTATGAATTTCTTCCGCCCAATATAAAGGACTTAAATTTTTGAAAGTTAACATAGATATTTCCATTCCTAACAAGGTACGATTCATTCTTTCTACTACTCCATTTTACTACAGAGTGTAGACATTGGTAAGATGTCGTTTTATGCCATTATCCATGAAATACATTTTGAATTCATTTGAAGTGAATTCTCCACCATTGTTAGTTCTGAGAGTGCTAATCTCCTCCTTTACTTCATTTTCAATAAGATGACGAAAACTTTTGAACTTTTCAAATGCTTCTGACTTTTTCTTCAAAAAATATACCCAAGTCATCCTACTAAAATCATCAACAAAGATTAAGAAATATCTGCATCTTCCAAGCGAAGTTGGTAAGGGTCCACAAATATCATTGTGAACCAATTGCAAATGCATGTTTGCGCACCATGAACTTGTAGGAAAAGTCTCTCGATGTTGTTTTCCAAAAATGCAAGGTTCAAATTTTGAATTTTCCATTTTGAAGGTTGGAAGTCCTTAACCATTCCCTGTTTTTGTAACTGAGAGAGACTATCAAAGTTGAGATGGCCATATCTTACATGCCACAATCTGATCGGTGAAATGTTTGTACTTGTTGCTCCTACAAAGTTAGAATTTCTTGGAATAACTGTCCCTTTCATCCTTAATAGTTTTCCATCTTCATAACTTGTCATTACTGTTTTCATATTTTGTTTGACTGAGCTAATTTTAACTAAGCCATCTTCCATAATCACTATATGTCCTGCTTGTCGAATCGTGACTAAAGATAACAAATTTTGCTTAAATTTTGGGACATACCATACATTTGAAATCATTCTTTCTCCAATGCCTAGTAAAAAAATCTTTAACTACACCTTTGCCAGAAGGAGTATGTTTTGTTTTATCAACAAGATAAATTGAATTTATATGGCATTGTTGGAAACTCAAAAAGAAATCCTGTCAAAAAGTCATGTGTTGAGTTGCGCCTTTATCCATAATACATGCATCTTCATAATCACTTCTAAGAAAGCTTGAAACCTGTAAAGCTGTTGATTCTGTGTTCGTGAAGACATATTTTGAACCATCAGGATCATCTTCATCATTTGAAAACTGTGCAGAGTTTGGATGAAACTTGGGAATTTTCTCAATATAAGTTCTACAATCTTTTGCATAATGGCCAACTTTGTTACATCTCCTGCAAATAATTTGATTGAAATCTCCGCCTATGCCTTGAGACCGTCCTTTGTCTTGATACTATCCTCTGCCTCTGCTTTGGCCTTTGTTCTGAGTTTTTCCTCTGCCTTGATTATATCCTCTGCTTTGATTGTTGCCTCTTCCTTGAAAATTTCTCCTGCCTGAATTGTAGCCTCTGTTGAAATTTTTTCCTTTGCTTTGACTACGACCACGACCTTGGGCTGCTTTAATTTTATTGAAATTTCCTCTTCCTTATTTTCTTGAACTATCAGCTGAGGACTTAATTGAGATGGCTTTGGTGAAGAAGACATCTTCCCCAATATGTTTCTTCTTCCCAAAGGTTTTATCATGTTGGGCTAACATGTCAGTCAATTCATCAAACTTTATCTTCTCTAACTTTCCAGTGACTTGCAAAGTTTCCAAAAAATGTGTGTAAGATGATGGCAATCCAAAAATTAAAATTGTGGTAAAAAAACTTTCATCGATAGCTTGAAAACCAACATTTATTATTTCTTGCTTGATGTTTTTAAGCCGTGAAATATACTCAAGGACATCACCACCTTCAGTTAATTTCTGTTGAAGAAATTTTAATTAAAGATCAACCTTCTTTCATTCATGTTTTGTATCAAAGAGATATTTGAATGGGCGTAAAGCAATCCATGCATCTGAGGAATTTTCAATATGTATGTACATTTCATTATTAACTGAAGACTTTATAAGAGCTAATGCCTTGGCATTTTTTACTTCCCATTTTGCAAGTGAAGCTGTATCTGTTGGTTTATTAGGCTTAATTTTTCCATCACATATTTCATGCCACAATTCATTATAAATGAGAGTTCTTTCAATTAGACATTTCCATGTCTTATAAGATTTCACTCCTTCTAGCTTATTAGATTCAGAGAACAGATTAATTAACTTCGACATGGTAGTGTTGAAGCAGTGTACCAAAAGAATCAAGCACAAGAAACAACTCGTCACATGAAACACTCCACGCAAAAAAAAATGACACATGCCACGCAAAGAGAAAAACCGATCTATTGGGGCTTGGCCTTGACCCTCGTATAGTCGTTGAAAAAGGAGAAAAATGACTGAGCTTTGCACTTGGCTCTAGTTAATTTCTCGTTGAGTGTTTAGGATGAAATCTTTGCAAAATTTGATCGCTTGACAATGCCCGTACAAATTTCTTTTTAAACAAAAATTAACCCCCCCTCAAAGTAAAAAAGTACTTTGAGTTACAATATCACTCTTATCTCTCCATATAAAAAAAATTACAAATAGAATCTCCTTATTACTCCAAAAATTACAAAATCCTTATTACTCCAATAATAAAAAAATTACATAAAATTATATACCTTATCTCTCCATGTGACTTACAAAATTTAAAATCACTTTATAAAAGTGATTTGTAAAAAAAATCACTTTAATTTCCCAACTTTTTACTTTTTCACTTTATAGAAAAAGTATTTGATTTTCCCATATTTTCCATTTTTCAAGTAGAAACATTTTATTTTTCCTATTTTTCAAATGGAAATATTTTACTTTCCCAATTTTAAAATAGAAACATTTTATTTTTCCATTTTTTCACACTTTCAAGTATGAAGTTAAATATTTCAAGTCTGAAAATTTACTTTTGCAATTTTTGCAATTTAAACTCCATGCTATTATTCTATCTTTGATTTTGATGTAGATCAATGTTGCCCACACTGTTCACCCTGGTGTTTCTCCTTAGCAGCGCATCCTGGCATTTCTCATTTCTCATCTACTATCTGCCTTTAGCTCAATGTAGTGTTCTCTTCAACGTTGCCAACAATTTCTCTGAATAATTCAAATTTCATGTTAAACAACAGGATTTCATCCTGATAAACCTTCAAGAATTCGCTACTGCAAAAGTGAATTTCTTAAGAGTACAAAACAACTCCAATATTTCTTTAGAAGATACAACAACTTGTACAAATTTGTTGGATAATCTCTTCTTGCTGATCCACATCAAAACATTCAAAAAATGAAATTAAAAAAATTGACGCTGCTCCAATCAACTCAAGATTTCGAAGGAGAGCAGAACAAAGGTAATCATGATAGTAATTTGGTTCAAAGGATCTACAAACAATATTGCGGTAAAAATTGTGCAGCTGGATGGAACAATTATTTCAAATCCACGCCAAGTTCAAGAGAAAATGCAGTCAAAATTCTTCTTCAAGAGTTAAAAACAGGGTAGTTGCTGTGTCTATCAAGGACGTTGCAAATTAAGCCAAAAAACTATTACAGAGCTCAAACAATTCTACAACTCATCCCAAAAAAAATCATAGTAAAAAAAACATTTTTGCCCCGCCCAAAGCTTCGAAGGCTACAGATTTTAGTCTTCCAGACAAGTAAGCATACATCTGTTACTGTATTTGTACAATCTGATTTTCTGGGTGTTTGATAAACTCATGCGTTTATGTGTGAGTGTTATAGATATGAAATGCTGGCAGATCTTTTCAATTACATGGAGTCTGCCATCAAATTGCTTCGACTTTGTAAGGCAAACAGTAGCTTCAGCAATATCGTGATTTCAGATGGAGCTGGATATCACAGGTGAATTCTACGATTCCATGCAACTTAAAAATGTATAGAAAAAAAACGGTGCTTCTATGTTGTAGCATGTAGGGGTAGTAGTAGCTCCAGGTGATTTAAAAATTCATAGAATAAAAAAAAACGGTGCCAATGGAAGCAGCAAAAAAAAACTCTTAAAAAAAATTGATATTCAGATTATAATCAGTAAATTTCTTACAAAATTGCATACCAATTCAATTGATGAACAATTATCTGGAGTTTTCCACAAGCTTGTAGACCTGGAATCTCATTTTCTCGTCATCTGTATTAGTGAATCTTTGATACCACATTAATACAGAAGTGTCCTCAAACACATAATTTTATTGATAATGGAAAATAAATTACATAACAAATTGCAAGAGTTTACAAATGTAAACTTCCACTAATTTGCAATTAGGAAACTAACCTATTTATAAGATGTATGTCCTAACTTAATTTAGTTATGGACCACTTGAAAAACAACAAGTGTCCATTTAAAATAATGACCTTCTATCCAATCTACTAACTTTATTCCTATTTTAGAGCCTAAGATACGACTCTATTCTAGAGTCCTATCTTTTCTAACAATATTCTATTTCTAAGCGTCTCTAATATTTATTAAATATTCTAATTTAATAAATCTTTTTATCCTAACTTTACATTATTATATTTGGATCATCTAACGAAAGTAAACTTCGTCCAATGTTAGAGGAAAGCAAAAAGTGATCTTCAAGCATTTATACTTCACATAAATGGTTCAATAGTATTGAGATAAAATTATCTCTATTACATTTGATTCATCAAATAATGGCCCATGCATTAAATAGGCTAAATAGACACATAACTCCACATTTCCATCATGCAGCAATTAGCCCTAGTTATAGCAAAATTCAATAGTTTGCAACAACAAGAATAATAGCATTAAATTTGCACTCACAATGTTAGAGAGTATATCCAACCAGCTTCACATTTGCAAAAACAAAGCTCCAAGATAAAAATAGCCCAAATCCATACATCAAAATCCATCCATCATCCAAAATAGTCCTTTAAGGAAAAATGTAAATTTCTCTAAAGATGGAGAGATCCCAAGTCATGTGATGATACAAATGAATCCAACTAACTCCTATTTATACATTGATTACGAGTTGATCTAATTAGCTTATGGGCCTAC
Source organism: Pinus albicaulis (assembly GCA_034641835.2). NCBI lineage: Eukaryota > Viridiplantae > Streptophyta > Pinopsida > Pinales > Pinaceae > Pinus > Pinus albicaulis. The sequence goes on along the minus strand of CM076578.1, from coordinate 1,190,587,683 downwards.
ATTAGCCCCTAAACATAAATTAATATGCAAGTAACCCTAAATTTTGGTGACAATCCCACCAAAATATCTCATACATGGAATAATAAGCCTCATAAGAGGTCAAATGATGTCTTAAGGCCTTCTAGGAGGCATATTGGGGTCCATGAGTGCCATAATGATGCATGGGACCCATAAAAAGTGTTGGAAAAGGGGGTGTCCCCTTTTTCTCAAAACATTAAATCTATGGTGCTATCATTAAAATTGTGGACTAAAAGGGTTGTTTGTGGCCACCATCAACAAGTAGGTCAAGTGTTGACTTGTTCAGGATAGATTGGTTGTCAAAGGATTAACACGAAGCCCTAGTTGTATTCCTTGTATCAATGTGATTGTAAAGGGTCACTGTGTTCCTTGTATTTTTTATCCTTATGAGAGACTCGTCTTGAGAAAAGGACACCCTCGTCATGCTTACCCTCCAACTCCTAATCTTCTCAAAATAAAGGCAAACTTGCACAGTGAGGGAATGGATGTTGGTCTATGGTGTGCTGAGTTACTGGGTGAGAGAATCAATGTACTATGAGAGGGACTAAACGATTTACTTTGTGTCCTCTATGGATGGCGTGTTGTAGGTGTGTGTCATGGAACCACATGGCCACTAGAAAGATTGTGTAATATATAGCCCAACATAATCAATGCCTTGAGAGAAATATGTGGAGAAGGATCAAAATAAATTATATTGGTAAGTCCACCAAAAAATATTTACTAGAGAGTGACACCATGGTGATCAATGCCACACATTGAGTCTTTTGAGCTAGGCATTTTTTTTCTTCTAAAAATTTGTTTGGAGTGTCACTGAATTAGTGGAATTCTCAAATTCATGATGTTGTAAATTATTATGGAACTTTGTTGCTTTCATTACAGAGGTTAAGGTTTGCAAGGAGAATATAGCATTTGTAGGGTCTTAGGGGAAAATAAGCATCAACTTCTATCTCTTTGATATACTAAAGAGTACAGATTATATGAGTAGTTTATATGGTTTATATGACATTGAATCAACCTTGAGATGGAGGTTGTTATGTGTTAGAGAAATTAAGGAGATGGGAGTTAAACAATTTCTCTTATCATGAAATTATTTTATGATGTTTTTTTATTATTATTTCTTCTTTCAATTTATCTTTTCTTATCATCAAGAGTAATTCCAATGAAAAAATAGAAGAAGACACAAGATGTAGGCACATGTTAGGTAAAACCCCCACCTTTTGGGGAAAACCTAGTCAAAATTCTTCCTTCATTAGATTTAAGATGAGATGACCAAGACCTTAGACTATAGACTCCATCAAGTCATCCCTTCACTGTGTTAGCATCGATATCTCCATGATACCAAGATATCCTTTTCTTTCACCTAAACTCCATCCTCATTACCTTGATAGAGTTTGAGATAAAAACATAGCACCGAGCATAATTACTGAGATCACCGAGCATCATCATAGCATTGAGTACCATAATTGAGATAATTGAGCATATTCACTGAATTGAGTATCATAACATAGCACTGATTTTGTGGTAGATCTGTGTTGAAACCAAGGGACTATTTTACTGCAACATCATATCATGGAAGTTACTCGATTCATAGCATAAATGGTTACCGAAATTCTGTAATATGTTCGAGACCTTATCCTCCAACACCAAACCTATGGTCATGATCCGGACTGTATCTATGGTCCGAAACTTCAGAGATTTCCAAACTTCTGTGGTAGAAATGAAAAATATATCCCTATATGTATAGTTGTTTTCCATAGTTATTGAGCTGACATGATAGTGTGAAGTGTTGTGTCTTGATTTAAGCTGACTTGAAGACTGATTGAAGCCGAATTAAGGATGCAACTTTGATGACTTGTATCACTTGACATGATGGTTGTCTTTGAAGTAGATTTTGAGGATGATGACCTTGAAGAAGATGACTTAATGGAGGATCCTTTTGACAACCTAATGTTACATGATTTAAAAGCCCAAAAATTGGATCAATTTAAATTTGTAACAACTAACCTGGATGTCCACAATTGGGACCTTAATCTAAATATGACCCAAGCATGAAACCCATGCTTTAATAAGTCGAATAATAATAACTTATTTTGACAAATACATTAATAATGAAGACCGAACCTAGTTACATTCTTCAACATTATGACTCCTAGAGCCTCATCTTTTTTTCTGTTGATGAAAATTTTTTATTAGTTATCCCTTGGATAAGAACCACCATTTTCGTAAAGTCCTATAACTCTTCACTCTTCAACAATGTTCCATGTCTTGTGCCAAAATTCCATAATTGTGTCCATTAAAATTTATAAAATCTAGCTTGAAACTCATAATTTTGACCCACTGATTTGATCCTAGATTTAGTTTGCAATTAGAAACCTTGAACCAATCCACTAAACAAATCTGAGTTTTTAAGAGCATCTACAACTTGCATGAGACTTGTAGGCAACATGCTACTTCTCAAACCATTAGCTTTAATACCATGTTGGAGAATTGAGGGATTTTGTATATTAGAAAAATTGTATTCTAAAATAGAGGTGGTGTCTAAATTCATTTTTATCACACCTAAGAACAACCAAACATAGTTCAACATACTAAGAACTGTAAGAAACAAAATTATTTCCATACAGAACACATATAATCTATTGTTCACCATATAATAAATACACCCATAATACCATATTTTGTAGCACCAAGATGCAACCAACACATTCCATACTTTGCATAAGATAAAATTGATAATAACATAAGAATGATTTGAATGCAAACTAAATTGAAATGAGTCATGGTAGAATGGATGAATTCAAAACGTTGAGTTGGAAATTCAAAAGAAATGAAAACCCTACATAAGGAATAAACACATCACATGTAATATTGACCTCAGATAATGACGATAACAACTCCTCTTAACCACCCAAGCTAAACCTAGTTGACATCCTAATTTATTTTTTATCCTTTTCTAATGCTTCATATATATGAAATTGAAATGAATATTTTTTTTTTTATATTTATAAAAACTATACCTTGAGCTCCATTTAAATTTGGATAGCGTGGGTTGTCTTTAAAATAGATAAATTGAATTGACATTAAGCATAACCATGTTGAAACCTCATCGAGAACATGTTTTGGCATTAAAGAATTAAATTTGGTGATAGTGTGTGTTGTCTTTAAAATATATAAATTGAATTGACATTAAGCGTAACCATATTGAAACCTCGTCGAGAACATGATTTGGCAATAAAGAATTGAATTTGGTCATATAATAAGATTTAGAATTGTTTCTGATTGACTAAAATCTTGTTTTCCTTATACACAAGGAAATAAGTTAACTAAGCAATAAAAAAAAAATATCTTGCAATAGTGAAAGTCCACCCCTTAATGGCTTGCGAATGAATCATTTCAAATAATTTAAATTTACTTAAATAAAATTAATGAATTAGCTCTCACTCTATTTTGATTATAGAATACAATAAAAATAATTACTAAAAAATGACCTTTTTCAAATAACTTTCAATAAAATATGGTGATACAATATTAATAAAAATTATACACTTGAAATAGCGTAGTCCCTTCCATAGAATGAGAGGCAAAGGCTAAGATTATTTTAAAAAATATCCAACACTAACATAAACCTTTTCCTTCCAGAGAGAGCAAGGGTTCCCTCCCTACCCGTATCTACATTTTCCCTGAAGACGAAAACATGGTTCCTCATTCTTCATGCTTTGTTCCTAATCTCTAATCTTGCTCAAGCTTTCCCGATACAGGTTGTTCAATTTCATAAACATGTTGTGATCAAGTTGTTTTTAGGTCATGAATTCATAGTTTGTTCATTGTTTATGTTAGTTTCATCATATGTTTTAACATAAAATAAAGAACCCCATAGGTTTAAAATCGTAACCCTAGAATCAACTTCCTAGTTGTGCAACTTTTTCATAAAATATCTATTTGGGGAACACAATTAGTCCATATGAAAGAACTATATTTAGGATTACAAATTTTGGTTAACCCTAGGGAATGAAATAAAAACCTCTGGACCCATAAATGGCCAAAAAACATCATTTAGGGCCTACAAATGACCGTAGAAGTTCAAGACCCAAAAAACCATAGAAAAAATAATAAGAAGATAAAGAAACATTGAGTTAGTGGAAGATGTGGGTGGCCACCAAATATCCACCTGGATTAGAGTTCCACATAAGTTTAGGGTGGGAGATAAGGTATGGTTGAATTTTTATAAAGAACACCTCTTAAGATCCCATTGGAAGTTCCCCCAACTCTCCATTCTGATATAGGCCTTACACCAACACAAAGGTTGTGGGTGAAGATGCTTCTAAATAAAAAATTCCATTTTCTTTGGATTGAACCTTATACTTAATGTGGAGCCACTTCAACCATATTTTCCACCTCTCATCGGCACCTCATGTTCCTACCTTGGCGCACATGTCTCACTAGGAGCCATATTCAACAAAACCTTCCCCACTTGACGAAGGAACTTGACACAAAATGGACCACTTATTCATAAGGGGGGACAATTGACTCAATAGAATACTAGTGACCACCCACTTGTTACATTGATTCAACATTATTCCACGTCTTGGTAGTTATATTATAGTGTTTTAGGTCTCAAACTTCTGGTGCCTTTTTTGGGCATTTCCCTTGCATTTTTGGCATTTGTCATAGGCTAAAGACACATAGTATGGGTTGTATTGGTCCAAGAAATTTCCTAAATGGAGTTTGCATGCAAACGTTGTAGCCCCGGGAAGTTGATATATCAATTAGGCTCTTTGGGCCCACGTTATTTTTCGCATGCCATTTTCTAGGGCTAGGGTTTTGGGTTTTAGAGTTTTTGGATCTTAGGACATCATAATTTATGTTCAAAGGTATTTTTGACATCTTTTAATGTTTTATTGTGACTAAGAGTAATTGACACATCTCTCTTCATAAAGAAGCTACCTCCATCCCTCTTAGTTTGTATCACTTTGCAATTTATAGTTATTTTCTATTTCATCCATTAATAGAATTTGGATTTTTTTCTACTATTGTACTCTTTGCAATATCTTTTCTATGTTTCCATTTATGTTTTTTCATAATAAAATCCCCTTCAAACCTTAGGTCTATCTATGGATTTTTTTTTTTTTTAGTAGAAGCTTCTACCTTTGGATGACCATGGGTCCTAATATTTAAATATTGGAGCAAATTGTCAACTTTTTTATATCTTTACAATGGTTAAGAACATGTGCTTCCTCATAAGATGTCATAGGTTCAAATCTAAAGGGGTAGAGTATGTACACCTTTGTAGAGTTTAGCGGACTCAAGTCCTTTGTCCTACAAACACTGAGATCACAATAAGGTAAGATCACAATAAGAGTCCTACAAATAATGAGATCACAATAAGGTCTCACTAAAGGTCTTAAAAATATATTATTACTACTATATTACAAATATTAGCTCTATTTACCCTAGATTAACCTCAATAGCTATTTTTTTAATGAGAAAAAAAAATATGCTTAAAAAATATAGAGTAATGCTCTAACATTTTTAAGTAATAAAATTTTACAACTTGTTTTATTTATTTTTAATATGACAAAACATATGTCAAAAAATTATAACATTTGAACTTTTTCGGGTGTGTTAACCATTTGAACTTTGGTGGCTTATCAATTGGAGTGAAATCTAAGGCACGAGAACAAGGTTACTGGAGATTTGAGGGTTCAACAGTTTTGGCCATTAAACATTTTTGCGAAAACAAAGCTTTCAGAGATTTTGTGTAGTGATGGTTTCCGAGGACCTTTAAACAGACAGAAAGGAGGGATTTTAGACTTTCATAAGTGCCAATTTACGCATTCTGATTTTCTTCATTGTGTTCTCAACTATCTCCATTTACTTAAATGTGGACTCGTTTATCTGAGATTTTGGGGATAGTGATATTATTGTAATAATTTTGACTGGTGTTTTGTTTTGATCTTCTGTTATATTTTGGAATGTAGATTTCCATGTTAGATGCTGGAAGGTCCTTCAAACTAGGGCTAGCATGCCAAAAGAAGCAATGTCACATGAACAATAGGTGAGGTGCTTCAGATTGTGGTTGGAATTATAGTACCTATTCTTTTTTCTTGTGAATTTTATCTAGAATTTGTAATAGGCTTGCAGGAACCAGGGATGTATTACGTATGGAAAGAACCATTACTGAAGTTTCAGAGTGTGCTTCTAAGTTTTCTTATTATGTAATGCTTCGTATGCATGTTCTCTGCTCAACATGGAAGGAATATGGCACTTCTATTTTCTCTGTTGGCTGTGGTAAACAAGCTAAAATGTGGCAATTGCTGACTAGAGGCCAACTAGTGACTGTGGCTATGCATGATCCACCTATTAAGGAAATTTCATGGATTCCAACAATGAACTTGCTTGCAACTAGAAGCTGGGACAAGACACTTAAGTATGTATATGATGGTTTTCTCTGATTCCATCTTTCTTTGCTTATTTATGTTATGAGGTTGCTTGTAAATGTTAGTGGAGTTGTGAACTTATGAATTTTAAACCCATTTGAGCAAAGTGACAAAAATTTAATATCTTTTAGGCTTTGAGTGAAATAGAAACTTCTCATCTGGCCAAATTTTTTATAAAATTATATGAAATTATTTTTATAAAATTATATGAGATAAAGGGAAAAAAAATTGTTAGATTAACCCAGGTCCTAGATTAACTACTCAACATTCTTCGCTTACTACCATAGCCTCGTACCTATGCAAACCTTGTTATAAACATATAAACCTTCCTTTTAATTTGGATCAGCATTGTATTCTGCAAATATTCATATAAATTGTGTTGTCCCTGGTGATAAGTTTTAATGCCTGGATCTCCTGCTTGCAGCTGTCTATCACTCTCTCCTTTTATTCTATGCACTGTTCCATAGGTACAGGACCAAAGTTTGACTGGAACATTGGCAACTTGAATTTATTTAAGACTGCATCAACCTCTCCTCCAAACTTGAAGAAAATTTTGAAAGCTTCCTCAGCCTTTCCCTCTAAGGCTCTAGCCCTGTCAAGACATTTACAAGCTTCAGAAAAAAGATTATTTTCTCCAAGTCACGGAGCTGAGGAATGTCTACCCCCTCATCAGGATACTGTGTTTTCCATTGAATGATGTCATCTAGCATATTTATAATATTCTCCAATTATTCCTTGACAGACACCATCCTCTTTATATAATCATCAAACTTAGAAGTTTTATCTTTGATGCCCTGAATGCTCTTGTAGAATTATTGTTGAACCGTACTTAGTTCTTCTTGGATCTCAAGTGATTTCATTTTGAACTCTTTAACTGAGTCTAGTTCAAGTTGTTGCTGGAATTATAGCTCTATAATTCTTTGCTTAACAACACTGAGTTCCAACTGAGCAACATAGACCTTTCTCTTCAGCATGGAAACATTATCACCTGTTGCTTGGGCCATGGTAATACTGGCAGTTGTAGTCATCTCTGGATCAGATGTTGTTTCATGAATGAGAGCCTCCTCAGTGAAACTCGCTCTCCAAACCTTATCATTTTGGAAACTCTCCTGCTGACTTTGTTATTCTTGTATTCATAATTGAATTTTTTTAATACTACTACTGGGTCAGCCATGGTCATGGGCGAAAATTTCTCCTTCTCCATTTCTTCAATCTTACATAGTTCAACTAGAGAATGAGGAGTGGGTTTTATCTTCAGAGATGATGGAATGCCAAGGTGTTCAATCCTTTTATCTTTCCACATAGCTTATTCCTTCTTCTTTTGGAGTTCCTCATCTATTTTCCTCCAAATCTCTTCATCTCTTTTCCTTTTTTTTTCCTGCTGCTTGATTCTTTGTTCATTTTAAAAAGCTAATTGTTTCACCGGGTCATCTTGTTCTTCTTTCCTTCTCGGTTCTTCTACCTCCTTTTCTGCTTGCTCTTCTTCAATCCTCCTCTTGAGTCTATCTACTTCTTTCTCCAATGATTCCTTCATATCCTTCACCTGTTCCAACACCCTCTGGAGCTTTTCAACTTCTTCCCAGAGGTTGATAATAGGTGAAGCATTGGTCTATTTGGCCTTCTTCTGAGGTCCTTGATTTAGATTTTCTTTAACCTCAATGGATAAATAAGTTTCTTGAATATTTCCTCATTAGTATCCCTCTCATGAGTATAAGACCACATCTGGTTGACAATAACACAATGACTAATAACCAAAGCTTCAGGATCATGTTTCCTAAATATTATCTCTCCAAAATGATATGATTCAATTTCACTGGCCTCTTTCATGGCTTGGTTGGTTCGATAAAATACATAGTATTTGATCCTGATAGGAAGCTTAGGCCATATTGACCACTTTTCTCTCTTCAGAGTACTTGTCACTTGATGAGAAATTTTCTGATATAATATTTCCAACAGAACCACTATGTCTGGAGCATATAAAGGTAGTACATGAGGAGCTCTCGATGCACCATCTCCATTACACCATTACACCATACACCATAGGGCTCACAAGAGGAGATATGAAAAAAAAAACAATACACCATGAATCTACTCTCAGAAGAGATGAAAACAATGCACCATCAATCTCCTCTTAGGAGAGATTAACATAGTACACCATCAATATCCTCTGAAGAGATATGAAAATAGTACACCATCAATCTCCTCTTAGGGAGAGATGAAATTTTTACACCATTAATCTCTTCTTAGGGAGAGATGAAATTTTTACACCGTCAATATCCTCTCAAGGAGAGATGAAATTTGTACCTCATGATTGCAAGCCTCAGAGCCAAATTCCATGACCACATAGGTCTTATGGTAACCCGATGATGCTATCAAACCAGTGCTCCCTCTCAAAGGGATCCTTAGCCATTCTAGGCTTCTTACATAATATTCAACCTACTCAAAAGAAGAAAGGTAGCCATGGTGGATTTCAATACTTGTTTCATTAGTAAGATCTAGCTATTTGTCCAGCTTTAACCAAAGCTTTGAACAAAAGTGAACACCAACAACCTATCAATTCTATTTCTTTTCTCAGCAACATATTATTGCAACTTTTTCTTCATCAAGGAAGTAGCCATGGGCTCACAATCCATCATGCCACATTCTCAGCAAGTCTTTTATCAGGCTCATGTAACACTTTCAATCAAATCCCTCTTACACTAAAGAGGTTCTCATCCTTTGTGAGACATATATCATCAACACAGAGAGAATTTCATGAATTCGTCTTCAGTAGATCAACTTCTTCCTTCAGGACTTCAAACCATCTTCATATTTGAACTTCACGAGCCAAATCATGCTGTAATGAATTTGATCTTGTCTGCTTCCTTTAAATCCACAGCTCATCCATATTCCAATCATGAGTCATCTTGTCACTTCGTTATTCCATCCATTTTCAATAGTCACCACACATTGGCAATCTTCAATGTGTACCGGATATACTCACTAGGAGGCCATGGAAGAACAAATTTGGAGAAGAATGTTAGCTCCCTCTTGATATTGGCCTTCTTGTAGGAAGCATTGCAATCTTATTAAGCTAGAAATGTTCATCCTTGTCCTCATAATCATGTTTCTTTCCTTTCCTTTCCAGCATGAGATAGGGTTTGTTAACTTTCTTCTTTTAGTGGAAATAATCAATCCTAGGGTTTATCCATAACCCCTATGATTTATTATCTAAAGATTAAGCCTTGTAGCTTGCTAGGGTTTACAAAGTATAAAACCCTAGATTTTCATTTTACATCTTCTTGTAAGTCGAATAGTATTTGTAATGAGTAGAATTCTCCTTTTCATGTCAATTTCTAAATCTTACTAGAGCATTGCTAATAATTGTTTCTTGAGATTTTCAACCCAAGTATGCTACACACATAGAGTTCTGCAAATTATTCAATTTTTTAAAAAAACCTTCAACTTTGGAAGAGAACTTGGACACTTTTTCATTGTGATCTTATCATGTTAATGCTTTTCCTTCATCAAGGTAAGATATAATACAATGTCTTGCTTCTGAATCACAAGGAAACACATAACCCTGAAATATATAAGTCCCTTCATATTTTTATATATTCTTACAAGTTTTGATCCTTATGCTTGAGTAGTTATTAAGCTTTATTCATCAAAATAAAAATCCAGACTTATCTTGTCAATGCAAGACATATCACTATAGTTTATGGAATTACAAACTTTTAATCTTCTTAATCATTTCTTTTTACACTCACATAGGTTTCCCATACCATATACCATGATCGTAATATGCTACACATTAACAATTTTCCTTGACATGTTCTTAAGGATTTCTTTATAACTGCATACATTTTGTAGATCATTTACATAGTCCTCTAATGTATTTTTCATTTTTCAGGTATTTGACATAGACCTTTAGTATACTAGAGTATTATGATGGAAATATTTAGAATTTTGAGAGAGCTTCTCTTATGATGATAAGATATTATCTAAGAATACTTCAAACAATATTGTAGTTATGATGCATAATTCTCATTCCAATGATTCGAGAAGTCATCGATCTTTAAACTTAGTTCATAGAGAAAATTCCATTAAGCAGTAAGAATAAGAGGAAGCACATAGCTTAAAAATCTCCAAGCCTGAGTATTTTGTTAAAAAGTTGGCCTAGTGTTATAGTTTAAAAGTGGCCAATATTATAAATTTTCTTTAACCACTCTTTTCTCAAGGGTAGGGTCATCTAGCATAGGACATTCACTAATACAAATTAATTAATTGTTTTGACTAAGGATCCAAAACGATAAAATTACATATTGCTGGCTATATCTCCCTTCACACAATCCAATTACTAGGATTTCCCAGTCTATAAGCTCTTACATCTATCTCAATCTACCAACCCTCTCCCATCACTGGTTGCACAACCCAAGGAATGGGATCCATATCTTTGTCATGCAATCCCTCAGGTTATCCCACTTCCCTCTAGGGTCTCTAGCATTGGCTGGCCAAGAAATATCTCTGTTGTGGACTCCAGAGGTTGTCAAATGTAATTAAGTTTATTCAATGACATCCATTTCCCTTTCACATTGTCATGATTTCCACATAGTTTCATGACAACTCTTTCCATAATTATATTATATCATTAATACAACAGCCTAAGCTTTGAGAGAAAAATCTCAAGGAAGAATGGATGTCAAAGTCTCTTTTTCATGCTAAAATATCACTGATTATATCTACATGCATGGGAGAAACCATGTGCTTTCATAAGAAGTACATGTTTCTCTCTTAACTAGTAATTCCAAATTTCCAAGGTTAGTAAGACTTAGGGTAACCATAAAGCAAGGCTTAATAAGGCTAATTTTAAATAACCAGTGGGAGTAACAAAATGATGAAATATTTTTCCCTTATGCCCTAAGCCCCCTTTCATTCCCTTCTTGTGGGATCATAGCTCCCCCCATTGTTTTTCCTTCTTCTGTAGTCTGTGATGTATTTTTATTATGATTCAGTGTACCACTTTACATATTTCATTACTCATCTTTTTAGCCACTTATCATGTATATACATTAATGTTCTACGAATTAAAACTAAGGGTATTACATAAATAGCATTATCACCCAAATCCACTTGCATGTTTCCTTTAGCTCTTGAAACTTGCTGGATATCTCGCAGTTGAATGCCATGTGCTTTGATCTTCCACTTTGCACATGTTGATCAACACTAAAGTGGTATTGGTTGAGAAACGAGAAATTATGGAGAAGGATGTCTCTAGCTTGGATGCCAACTCATCCACTACAACTTTCGCACTCATCTCAAACAAATTTTGCAGTTGCTTCCCATTTTTGGATATTGGCTTGCTTAATGTCCCTCCTTACAACATTTGAAACATGTCACATGGATCATATCCTCCTCCTTAGAATGAGATGAGCAAACCTATTTTTCCTTGGCCTTCTTGGGTCCTCCTTTAGTCATCCTCCCAATGAGTGGAATATTTTGAGTCTCTTCCACTCTCACTAACAAATTATCCTCCTGGACAAAGTCATCCTACAATGTTTCAAAGGTACCTCAGATATTCGTCTTTTCCCAAACAAAATTGCTTCAATCATTATGGAAAATTTGGACTTGTTCATACTCTCAAACTATCCTTTGAACTCAGCAGTAATAGATGCCAGCAACAGTATTTTGGTTACTCAAAATATACAAATATCATGAATACACTTGGTCTTTTTGATTCAGAAAGGTGTGCACAGTCATGCTCAGATTGCCACTACTATTATCGTTGAACATAGTTTACATGTACCTCTTTTAACTTCCCTCTTTCTCCATTACTGCCTTCGAGTATGGTAATACTATATTGTAAGTTGTAACTTCTTGGGGCTGCTTCAAAATATATGCTTACGCTAAATTAGAACTTCTCTGTCCATACAGTTATGAAAATTTGTCTTCACATTGATCTCACTAATTGGTCCTTCAAGCTCGACTACAAGCCGCAGAGATATCATTGAGCTGCTTTCAGTGTTCTTTATCTTTCAATATCAAATAGGTCGGCTTCAAGAATTGAATTCATCTTTCTTTTATGTATGAGAAGGGTGTTATTTTCACAAACTTGTGTCACGGATTCCCTATAACCTCACAGTACTTATGAAGAGATATAATGCTGCTCATATTCTAGTGTCATAGAGATGGGCCTTATATCATCATAATAAATTCTGTCACAAAGTAGCATCCCTCAGGTTTTCGCACGAGATGCCACTAAACTTTGATTCTTGATGATTCAAAAAGTTTTGTATGTATTTGTATAGTTCAGATCCCAAATATACATGTTCTACTTGTCATAGAGATGCTCAGACTTTTCACAAATGTAAATTATGTCATTTAGTGTAGCTTCATACTTGGAACTGATCAGAATCTTGGCTTTTATTCACAGTGATGATTTTGGTCCCTTCTATAGACTATATACCTTATTATTTTGGTCTTGTAGCATAGAGTAGATCACAAAATTTTGATTCATTTTGCACAAAGGTATAGAGATGCTCAGTCCTTTATGTCAAAGATAAGACTTGTTTGGCATGTATTTAAGTTCATCATTTGTACATTTAAATGCCTCAGAGACGATCCACATGGTTTTTGTTTCTTTTAAATTCAAATCACAATACACTTCTATCCTTCATCTCACAGTGCCACAGGTTTTCATTGTTTACAAGGATGATGGTATTTTTAGATGTCAAAGATGGATAGTCTCCCAAATGAGTCGAGTTGCCTTATATAGTGTTAGATAGACCTTGTATCATTTCATGTTGGTTTCATCATTGATTCCTTGAATCTTCAAATATTTGTTTCTATAGTAAGCTTCAGATACCTCATAGAAGTGTCACAGAACCTTTTTGTATTGATCGAAGAATAGTACCTCAAATATTCATTTTTTCCCAACCAAACTTGCTTCAATCATTATGGAAATTTTGGACTTGTTCATACTCTCAGACTAACCTTTGAACTCAATAGTAATAAATGTCTGCTACAGTATTTTGGTTACTCAAACTATACAAATATCACGAATACACTTGGTTTTTTCGATTCAGAAAGGAGCGCACAGTCATGCTCATATTGCCACTAAAAGTATTGTCACAGTAGGTTGTCTTCTTTTAACAGATTTCATATAATCCATTTTCTTTTTATTTGAGTACTTTGTAGATTATAAATATAATTACTTGTATGCTTATCATGGGAGACGGTGCTTCTAAAATTCAGATTAGTATAGGAAACTTACTTCATAAATCAACATAGAGACTCAAATATGTGTACCTATGCCAAATATTTTGTCGACAACAGAGATATGAATTTCATCCTTGATTTACATAGATAATGCCATAGAGTCTTTGCATGTATTACAGGACTCTTTTTCTTGCCCTTAAGTATTTCGGTCCTTCCTTTATTGATGAGCTCGGTTCATAGGAATATTGATGTCTTTCTTCAAATTGAATCACAGAGGTACTGTGCCTCCTTCAATTTGTATTTTAAGGAAAGGATGTCACATAATTTGTATGATAATTTTATTAAGGTGCCATAGGGATAAGAAAATAAGCCAAAAAAGTTTTATCTTCAATCAGCCTTTTCTTCAACCTAGCTCTGATACCATGTTGAGAAATCAAGATGCTTGTATATTAGGGTAGATTTATGTTAACTTGATAATTAATTGTGAATGTTTGTTGGCTTCTTCTTACTTATGTTATCTTATTCATAAAGAAATTACTAGAAGTACAAAACATGAAGATAAAAAAGAGACAAAGAACACAAGATATTAGGTTGCAAGCCAGGGAAAAACCCCACAAGGGGGAAAACCCAAGAAAATCCTCTTCTTATAGAATCATATCAAAGTGAGATGTCGAATACCTAAGACCAAGACCGAGACTTCCAAGAAGACCCAAGTAAATCCCCCTCCCATCCATTTCCAACAAGTCATGGTAAATAGAAGTCAACATTGGTCAAATCTCATAAATCTGGTCATCTCCTAAAATTTTGGGCCTGCAATACCACAAAAATTAACTCAAAAAATTCCCATGCGTGAACAGAAAATAGGGTAGAAAACAGAAATTTCTCTCCTTCGACTTTTGTTGAAATTATCCTTCTTTCACAAAAATCGAAGTGATGGATGGATGATAAAATGAGATTGAAATATCTTGAAATATCATGTCCAGGAGGTCGAATGGCTGCCTCTTTAGTCCATCTTGTCTAGGAGGCCGACTTGGTCTTTATGGTGACATTTTTGACTCTTTGACTTGAAACATAAATGTTCTTTTTCTTTTACAAGTCCAAATGGGACCTTGACTCAATTACATTTTATTGAATTGTGATAAATTTTCTCTTGAATCAATTGACCCTAAAAGCATGAGGAACATGCTTTGAATAGAAATAAAATAATAATAACAATGAATATAATAAAATTATAAATACATCAATAATACATTTGAATTACATTATGAAGACCGATGCTAGTTACATTTTCAACAGGGTAATTTAATTATAAAATGACATTACAGTCCCCCCTTCCTGACATTGATTTTTCTCAGGCGATTGCACATTCATGTATTGCAAGATCTTTTATTTCACATATGCAGCCCACTTTAAAATTTCATCAATATATTTGAAGGCTTCATTCACTGTGCTACGATTTTGTGCCTTCATTTTCCATATCAACAACTTATGGCTGCTAAGAGATGCATAGAGATCCTTGAATTTCATTGCCACATAATAGTAATCTTGATGGTCTAGTGACTGATTGTTGTGGTGTGCCTCCACTGGACTAAAATCCTTAAACTAATCATATACAGTAAGTGGAACTCTGCTAATTTTCTCCTCAAAAATGTCATATTTATTTAGTAATAGAATGAATGGTGTATCTTTGAAACATGAATGCTCCAGAAAATTCTCAAAAATTTCTTTACTGAAGGTCATCTTATTTCTCAGCCCACTTTTGGTCATATTCAGTTATAGGAACACAAAAGATTACAGCTCATACATTCTCAAATATTTTCGACCACTTACACCCTTCATTTAATCCTTTAGTATTTACTCTAATAATTTGATACTTCACAGTTGGAGTTGGACAATCAAAGTTTTTATTATAAGGTTCTGACATTGGACTACGATCATCATTGTAAAATTCTATAAATGCTAACCCATTACTTTGAGTCACTCCAGCATATAAAATGTGAGATTTTGACAGATTATATGCATTACCTGATACCTCAATAACCTATTCCTAGAAGTGACCAGCAACATCAGGGAGGACATACAACTCATTTAATCTTGCATACGTAGCCTGAATTGTAGGGTCCCTCCACATTTCATCAACTATTGGGGCATACTCATGTGTTGCAGCTGGGAAAAAACCATCTAAATCCCCCATTTCCATAATTTCCAGAAGCCAATTGGAAAAATGTTTCAATTTTGGATTGAGAGAGTAAGTACATTGAACAACTTCTTTATCATCACTTTCATCTGAGGTAGAAACTTATTCATGTACACTGGAACCATCCATATCTGCTAATATTTCCTCCTCAAAATTCTTACGCCCCTCAAGAAATATGCAAAGGTATTTATATAGGTTTCTCTGTATCATCAGTTCGATGTTTTGTGGCTCCTCCTGTGAAAATTTCTCACCCTTGCAAAGAAATTTTTCCTGCTTGAAAATTGTACTAGCACTAGAGCCTTCATATCCAAGTAACAAGAGATTTTAAATATTCTTCTGCTTTAATAATTCTTGGATAGAATTGCTGGAATGATTATCTGTATTTTCCCTCGAGCCATGATAGTTACTCTCAGGGGTAGGTAACGATAGTAAGGAGATATCAACCTTGTTGAGAAATTAGGGCGTTTAATTCAATTTCTCTTTCATGATAATTAATTGTGAACTTGTTATGCTTCTTTTACTTAGATCTTATCTTTGTTAGATTATTATGTATTTCATCAAGTCAATTATCAAAACACAAGAGACACAAATTTTAGGCTCTTGAAGCCAAGGCCAAAACCTCTCCCTCTTGGAGAGGAAAACCGAAAATCAATTCTTCTTATAGATTTTCCATTGACGAGTACCATAACCATGAAATAGACCCTTGACACCAGTATGCCTCCAAGACCCTTGTCACTGCTCTTCTTGGCTTCTCTAGCTCATCTCTTCTTTCTACACTACACTGCACCTTTAATATGGAAGCTCAGTCCCTAGTCTAGCAGCCCCAAACTACGTGCTTCTTCTTGGCTTCCTTTGATCGTATCCTTAGCTTCCTAAAGTCTTCTTCTCGGCCTACTTCGAACATCCTTTGTACATCTTTGAAAGTCAAGACCTAGCCTTTCTTCATGCTGTTGTAGCCTTCCTCTTTACTGTGATTACCTTCAGCCTCCCTGAGACATGTGAGGCAAACTTGGAGACCAAAACAGAGATATGATAAGATTTTCTTCCTTCGATAGCACACCTCCTTTATTGAACTAATCACAGATCCTTTCATTGCTATATTACTTTCTTCACACATTGTTCTATGCACTAGAAGAAAGACTTATCTTTTGCTGCGATAGCCTTCTTTCTGAAATGTGCGAGGTGGTATAGACCCAGAACAAAGGTAAGTATACCTCTTCTTTTCTTCCCACACTAGCGTCCTATTCTCACATCAATGTAGACCCAAACTTCGCTCTTCTATCACAGACATGATCCAAAATTGCTTACACCTTAATGAGGCTGCATCAGCCTTTATATAGTGACTGGATTTATCTTGTAGGCCAACATGAGGTTTGTGTGTAAGCCAACTTCATCAAGGATAATATTCACCATCCTTAAGCCGACTTATGGAGCATATTGACAAGATCTTGAAGGCACACATTTACATCAATACATTGTCTTTATAATTGTAACACCAATTCATATACAAATTGTATATATTTATGAAAATATGACAAACCCTTAAAAGACATCAAGAAGAAGTCTTTGACCTATAATAAAAAACTCCTTGCTCATGAAACCCATTATGTGCAAGTATTACAAAATACATTTTATTATCTTTGTCTTATTCATTACATACTTTCATAATTACAAGTCATTATGAAGACCGAACTTAGTTACACATTCCAACATTCCCTCTTAACTAGGGAGGTATTCATAATGGTACATGGTCACTCTCAATTTGAAGAATCTCATAAGAGGAATTCGATTGGTAATCCATCTATTATAGCATCTTATTAACCAAAATTGTCACAGTGCAAGGCCTTGATTAAAAACCCCATCTCTTCACGAGACCATGAACTACAATGCTAACGAGACAAATGATTATAGAAATATTCATCATTGTTTCCAAGGTACATAATCCACCCGTGTGTTTACCGAGTATGACCTCACAGAACTATTCTTTTGGGAATAGCTATTCCTCAAAGAATACCCGTCCTTTCACAACTACTCTTACCTTGGATACCCTAATACATCCCCAAAAGAGTATCAGATGCCAGATGATTATCCAATCCCACATTCTGTCTTCCAGGTGAAGACCAGAATAATATGTCTATCTCTCCCTCTTAATTAGGGAGGACATACCCATTCCTATCAAGGAATGTTCTCAAGCTCCCTCTTATCCAAGGAATTCTCAAGGTTCTCTCTTAGCCAAGGACTTGTACAGGCTCCTAGGGACTTGCTTCCAAGTTTCTACCAGGTAAGAAACTTATTACTAGCCCCCTTCTTAATCAAGGACCTATAGCAGCAATGATGAAAACACCGAGCTGCTCATGAAGAACTACTTTCTTTGATGTCATGAATTTCTTTGTTGTTGAGAAGTCTTCATCTTTGGGATATCTTCATTAGGGCTCAAATCACCCATCACTTTTCATTTTTTTCTGAAAGTGATCCATCAATTTTTCATTTGGTCTACCTTCATATCATGTTGCTTTCCTTCAAACCATACTTCTTCCAAGGATATTACATCCTGCAATATGGTTATCAACTTGTGGAAGACATATACTTCCCTTTGGCTACCTTGAATAAGCTCATCAGATATTATTCAATTATAAATACGAATACTTAAATCAAAATTTACCTTAGTGATGATCTTTCACCATGAAATCCTTCTTGTATGCATCAACATCCTATTTTATCTCCTAAATATATGTATTGCCAAGGGTCTCTATCTTTTCCAAACTTCTATTAGAGTCCACATATCTTCCATGGAGATCTCCTAGTCAAGTCTTCTTGGCTTCCTTGGATGTTGATTGCTTCTTTCCATGGTTGTACTTCCCATGATATCTTCCTTTTTCTTTCTCCACAGTTTTATTTCATTCCCAATAAATTCCATTGTGAAGTTCCTTGATAATGTAAAACCACCTCATATTCCATATGAGGACATGTTATGTTGATTTCATCTAGTGTAGATCATGCCCTTTTGGCAACTTGTGCATCAAAAGAGTTTCTTCTTTCTATTTTGATCATACTTCTAAAGATAGAAGTATACTACCTGCAACCACATGGCATGACTTCATAGCATCCAATGTCAATATATATATACATGTGCCTCATTCTTTTCCTTTTTAGTCATCCTGCAATAGGATTCCTCAGAATGAATGAGTTTCATTTTCTTGATATTCTTCATCAATATGTCATCATATTCTAATCCCAAAATTCTGTAAGTTAGAATTCTTGATGAAACCTTTTTCTTTCTTCCTAACTAGTGAATCCAAAGAGGATTCCATTAGAAAATGTCAACACCTATTTCCATATTGATTATTGAATGATGATCCTTGATCTAGATGACTACCTTACATAAATATTGTTTTTAGTGAGGTTCCTAGGAGCCACTTCTTTCATGGCACTCTTGTTGACTGCTATGGTTTATTCCTTGGAAGGTTTTATCAACAAGATTTTCATGCAAGCTATTATACATTGTCTTGAAATTTGCCTATTTTTGCAAAGAAGTTATCGTCATGCTAGTGATTAATTTGGAACTGTATTTTAGTGGAAAAATTCGCTATTTTTTGGTGGAATAGTTCATAATTTATTTTTATCTTTTTTTTGCAAGTGTACTAGTCACGATGATAAATGTGTGGTTTACTTCAAAGGGTTCTCAGTTCTTTCTAGATACAATTTTCATCATTTTCTTTGAATAACTCCCTAGTTCTTTAAATTCATATTTTATCCCCTGCACAATTGCTCCTGAGGTCCATGTTGTTATGTTTATTGGTTATTTCTATGGAAACCTTTTCCTGAGGTTCTGCAAGGTAAATCCAATTGAAAAAAAATACTATTTTACATATTGATGTCTGTTCAAGACATTCTTGTGTGATACTTTAATTTCATAATTCTAGAATTCTATTTCGTTATCTATATCAATATATAAGAACATGCCCATGGATTTCTCATATTTCTCAAACTATGGAGTTGTTCCTTTCCTGTTGCATGTTCTTTTATATTGTTATGTTGTGATTCAAATTTATAGTTGTGCTTTCCAATTATTCTCCTATGTAGTACATGCTTTGTTAGATTATATCAAAATTTATTCTTATTTTCTTTTTATTATGTATATTGAACATATTATTTCTAGCAACTTTTGATCTTCCTAGATTTTCTATTCCTTTGGTGTATCTTTGCACCTTTAGGGGAAATTGCTAGTTTAAAGTATAATTCTTTAAAGGGTGCTAACTCAATGGAAGAGCACCTTCTTTGCAAGTAGGAGGTTGGTGGTTCGATTCTATCGTGCCCTGATATTCATAGGGGGATGAGGACGATCAATTTTTGGTGACGAATGATCTTTTGACCATCACCAATGAGCTTATGGTGACATTTTTTGACCTTCACCAAAATATGAAATGGTGACAGTCAACGAATGACACCATATATACGCATCAATAGTGACAACCATTAAAGGTCCGTCACCAGAAATATTTGTTGTTGATATGAAATGGTGAGGGTCACTGTTTTTCATTATAGTCATTATTCATGACAGACCTTGATGTCACCAATGAGTTTATGGTGACGGTCAATGAACATTGCCATATATATGCACCAATAGTGATGGCCATGAAAATTCCATCACAAAAAATCGTTGATGTTCATATGAAATGGTGACGGTCAGTATCCGTCATTATAATCAATATTCGTGATGGACCTTGAATGTCACCACAACACATACTTTTGGTGATGCCACCTTTGGTGACATTCAGTTTTTTGGTGATAGAGGCTATTTTCTGTCACCATTGCTCATATGAAATGGTGACAGACATTATCCATCACTATAAATCATTATTGGTGATGGACCTTGAATGTCACCACAACACCTATACTTTCGGTGATGCCACCTTTGGTGACGTTCAATTTTTGGTGACGAAGGCTCTTTTCACCCTCACCAATGAGCTTATGGTGACCAGTTTTGCCCGTCACCAATGTCCTTTTTTCTTGTAGTGGATGCAAAGAAAAATCTAGAACCGAGAACATAGTTGGGAATATTTGTGGGGTACATGTTGAAGCCTAGAAAATCTCTGCTTCAAACATTGGGGAAAACCACCCAGTCGGGACCTTAGGACAGCTCCTTTTCCGTTTGGTATGGTGGCTCCAACTGGATTTAAAGGATCAGTTTCCTTATAACTAAATGGGTTGGTGATGGGTTGATTTGGATGAGTGGAAATGAGACTAAACTAACTGAAATAAAAATATCTAATTTAAACTAAATACTGATAAAGAAATTCTAACACTAACCCGGGTAATTATATGTGAATACAACTTAATATTGTTCCAATTTAACAATAACCATAAAAATGTATTATTATTTAAATTGAAATGTGCGGAAACAAATAAAGATAACTCTGCTTAAGAAATTAAACAGAGTTGTATTATCATATTGCATTCATCATTGTATACCATCTATATATACTTAACGAAAGATAACATTTCAATTATACTCAGAAATGATATATAAAAAGAAACGTTGTGAAAATCAAATATATATAAATGATAGAAAATTTTAAAGCAAATATCATAAGACAAAAGAAATCAACAGTGAACAGATAGACATACCTCATTCATCTTGAAGACTTTCAAATGAAATCTGATACTCTAATCCAGTAAATCTGATGCAAAATCAAATTCCAAGGTACAGAAATGCAACACTTCAAAGATAATTTCGCATAAAAATCACCAGATGTGATCCTTTTAAAAATATATTAAGCCAATGGAGTACACAAATGTAATCTCCAAGTCAAAAATATTAAGATCCAGGACCCCTCTCTAAATGCATGAGAAGGGTTTTAAATACTACTTAGCTAAATCTAAAAATAGTCTATTACAAAAATTAAGGATTCGGTTTAATGACTGTCCTTTTCCTAGGCTAAAATACAGTAAAATTAAAACTAAATCTAAATATCTATGAACTTGATCTTTAAACTTGTAGGCATCTAACATAGTTTTGAGAAGATGTGGTTGACCGACTTCAGAATTCAACTGTCTGAAAAGACAAAGTCGGAAAGTGTAGGCGCAATCTTCTCTGTGGAATTGAAGATACAATTAAGCGCACTGTGCTGACTGTGTGGCTTCACTAAGTATGTCCAGTAAGAGTCCCAATTTAATCTTGTCAGCACTTGAATTGATTTTTCTCTTTCTTCTATTTTTTGCCTCCATTCCGTTTTCAGTTGATGTGCCTATGGGAGATATCCTAGAACAGTTTCTGAAATCAAATTAGCTTTGTGTAAATTATCATTTACACAATCAGTAAGAGTGTTTGCCGCTATAGCCGCCTCTTTTGTTGCCTTCTCTTCCCTTCTGATTTGTGCATCCCAGTCATTGAACAGTATTTATTTATGGTTTTCATTAGAGGGTGTGATTGGTATGTGCTCAATTACTGTGGCTGTGCTACTTATTCCTGTGCTCAAAACTTTGGTTGTTTGTACAGGGGTCTGTACATTCTGTCCTTCTACATTAATCAATTGGTTAAATGTTTCCCATTCTTTGTCTAATTCAATCGTGACTGGCTGTTGTTGTACATTGGTTGGAGGAGGATTTGTTTGCTGAGAAGTCAAAATTTGCTGCTGAGGAATTCTTTCGATTGTGCAGAATCTTTCACTGATTCTTCAATTTTATCTTCCTTTTCATTAGACTTATTGGAATGTTCAGAAGTCTCTCTGTCAGATTTGGACTTAGATTTATCTGTACTCGAACTGCCATTAAGACTAACACTAGGAGTTTTCTCCCTTGCGGGTTCTAAGCGTAGATTTTCCAAAGGAATAGGAGTTAGTCTTCTCTCTCTGTAAAGCTTGAATTCCTGGAATTCTTATGGAGATAACTGCATTTGAGCTGAATTCAAAACTTCTTTAAATGAACTTCTTGTTTGGAACATATCATCAAAAAGATCCGGTTCCCCGGAAAATTCCCTCACTTTGATTGCATTGGTGAAATTCTTAACAATATTATTTGGGTCAAATAACCTTCTCGAAAATTTGAACAACTGTAGGCATGTAATGTTGCCTATCTCTTTGAATGCATGACCAACATCAAACAGTGAAAATGTTCCATAGTTTACGGGAAATTGTGGCCAAATGCCTTTTTTCTTCTCTTTTAATTCCTTTGTTAAACCCCCTTGGCCACAGGTCTGATAAGCAATTTCCCGAGCTACAAGTCTATCTGGAACATATAGGGGTAAAAAATGGGGGGAAGTAGAACTTCCAAAAACCCTAATATAAGTGAACAATTCTTCTCCAAACCATCTTGCGACGGGGAGAATGTCAACCTCTGTTTCTGGGGATAACCTTGGGGCATCCTTATTATGCAATGTTCTGTACAATGGCAGCATTACACCATGGCAAATTTGGTAAAAATGGGGGACAAACTTAGACTCCCATAGTTCCTTATGATACACATGAATAGGCAAAGGATCGTGGATAGTCCATTGCCAACCCATCACAGGGAATTTAGAGACATAAAAGATAGCATCCATGACATAAGCAGATAAATAAAAAGGTGGATAAATCCATTGAGAAACACTTCGCTTGGACCGGTAGTGAAAAATTGCAGTGGTCAAATTATCAGATAAGATTTTGGCCCAATCTACAATTGTAGAATTAACGGCATCATTCAACAAAGGGAGCCATTCAGGCAAGATCATATTTATGTCAGGCTTTCCAAAAAGCCTGCATAACATGGCAGCAGCAAAACAATAAGGCGAGGTAAGTGAACCAGTACTGTACATACCTTGTTTGTTTTTCTTCAATGGCTCATCTCTTTTGGTCCACTCTTGTGTGCATTCTGACAAATTTGCATGTTCTCTGGCAAAATCTTCCATGAATTTCTTATTATAAGTCGCCTGAGGTTCCGGCAACTTATACATCAGCCTTACATCTTCCGTGGTGAATGACCCGATTAGCTCTTGAGATGGAGTTCTAAATTGCCTGTCTGAAATATCTGTGCTGTCTAGCACCCATTTCACCATGTCTGTATATGGGAGAATCCTCGGCCTTGCCGCTATCCTATGCAGAAATGAGCAAGCCAGTTCTTTAAGAGTTGCCTCAGATGTATTACTGGAACCTGCTGTAGCCGCAACTTTCAATACCACAGGATTTTCTTCTTCCAGCAAATTATACATTCCTTCCCATGTGGTTATACCAGCGTCCTTATTGCAAGCGGTGTCTGCATATAGTGAAGCCATTTCTCTGTTTTCAGAATTCGAGCTCTTCTCCTTCTTACCCATAATGTTCTGTGAAAGCTTTGTATAGACGTTTGCTCCTTCGTGCTTGCGTTTTACGAGTTAAATGAGAGTAATGGCATGAGAAAGGTTTTGAGATTGTTTTGAATGCGAAGGCGGATGAAATATATTATTTTAACGTGAAATGACTTTCAATCAAAATAAAATCTCATTTATCATTAATTGTCAATTCATTCATTTAATCCAATCATTAAAGTGCATAACAGATATTGATATATGGGAAGATTGTATTTGAACAACACGCCTTTATGAAACTGTGACATTGCGATCTGCGATTTGCTGCGCAATATCAAAATATCGCAATGTCGCAATATCGCAATATCGCAAAATGAAACCATCGCAATTTTATAAATAGCGCAAAAGCGCAAATTGTGAAATAGCGCAAAAGCGCACATCGCAAATCTCGCAAAAGCGCAAAAGGTATTCGTTTAACATTTCTGTTTTCTGCGCTATGCGATCTGCGACCAATATGTTTATTGTATAGGCTTTTTGGGATCGCATTATCGCAAAATCGCAAAATCGCATTTTCAGTTTTATAAAAGATATATACCATTTTGCGATGGATGTGCTATTTTGTTTAAAGAACAATTTTATTGTAATCTATCATAAACTCAAGTGTTTCTTAAGGTTCTTTCTAAGGGATTTCTCTAAGTTTATGATAGAAAGTTTTATTTGAAAAGGAAAACAAATCCTAATTAATTTTTTGGATTTTTTAACTAAGGGTCCCCATTTATTTAGTATTATTACTAATATTAAATAAAAGGGGGGTTGTTGCTGGTCACAACAATTGGCGATTCACTGAAAGAAACAGTTATCTTTGAAAAAAATAAAATGAACACTATATTTCTAGTAAATAAAGTTTTTTAAAGATAATGAAAACTATCTTAGGATAATTCAAATAAAATCTAACTATGAAAAAGAAATAAATGTCATTCTTAATTTCTTTCTAATTCCTTAAGAATAAAAACATTTTTGGGTTATCTCAAGCTTTGATCGGTGTTAATAATGAAGTAAGTGGATTTCTCCAAGTTTTGGTTTTATAATATACTC
The DNA here is from genome assembly GCA_034641835.2 of Pinus albicaulis. NCBI lineage: Eukaryota > Viridiplantae > Streptophyta > Pinopsida > Pinales > Pinaceae > Pinus > Pinus albicaulis. Next base: position 1,190,562,479 of record CM076578.1, on the reverse strand, counting down.
TATTGCCATAGGTATTGCCTCTGCTGCCAACAAATGTTCATAGTCTCGACAAGGTTACCTTTAAACCATTAACCATTCATTGTCCCATCCAACTAAAATTATGACTTTTTAAAAGATAAATTCATAAGACCTATTATCTCATGTTTTTGTCTTTTACTTATTTTTTATTTTTAAGAGCCATTGTTCTGATTTGGTAGTCAGTTAATAACAATGCCATTCACTAGTTATAATTAAACTGAACAAGCTGACTCATGATGAGACCCCTTGTCTTATATTTATAAGCCATTACCCTGTTTTGGTATGCAGTATTGGTAATGTCAGTTTTATTACTCCTTATGAACATGGTAAGTCGGCTCATAATGAGACCTCTTATCTCTTAAATTTTCAAATTTCTTAGAATTACATTCTAAAAAATCACAACTTAAATGGATGGGGTGAAATAGTTTTATCCTTAAGAATTATTGGATGACAATTTTCAGAGTTTTTTGAGTTCCAAAACTTTGAAAAATATTTACTTTTATAGATAACCTTTCTCTTCTCAATAAACTTATGATGATTTACATTCTCCTCAAGTTTTCAAAATATCATGCAAATGATTGGAATAATCTTTCAAAGTTTAACATCTTATTTTAAACTATCCAAAAACTGTGATCATTACTCTAAATATTGTTATTTACACAAAATAAATATTTATAATATTATTCCGAAGAAATTTTCTTAAATAGTAAACAGTCAATTAGAGACTCATTAACAACCTTTATTTGCAAAAACAATCAAAAACTCTGCAGAAAGGAATATGTACAGTTTAAGAAGGGGTTACCTTAAGAAGGGAATATTTACAGGAAGATATTCTCCCTTACTTGTTAGATCTTGGAGTATCAATGTATTTGAGCCTATCTTTTCAACGATCTGAAATGGTCCAAGCCACATTTTCTGAAACTTGGTATGTTTACCTTTTTCTTCATGTGCTTTATCCCATTTCAGAACAAGATCACCAATTGACAAAATTTTTGAGCCGGTAGAACTTGCATCAAAAGAAGATTTTACAAGCTGTTGATGTTTTTGATGAATAATTTTTGCTTTATCTCTATCTTCTTCTAGTTTAAGGATTTGATCATATCTCAATTGAATGGATGAAGAAGGATTTTCCTCAATAAATTGCACTAGGGTTAATGATGGAAGAGTTAAATTTGATGGTATCACAGCTTCTTTTCCATAAACTAAATTGAAAGGTGAATTCCCTATTGAAGCTTTTTAAGTGATACGATCAGCCCATAATGCAAAGATTAAAGACTTGTGCCAATTCTTTTGATTTTGATCAATGGTCCTTTTAATGATTTTGATAAGGTTTTTGTTAGTGGATTCAACCAAACCATTACCTTGTGGATAATAATTTGTTGAATATTTCAATTTAAAACCTCTTTTGACTGCAAATTCTATTAAACTATTTCCAGAGAAGTAAGATGCATTATCAAAGACTAGAGCGTTAGGTACACCAAACCTGGTTATGATGAATTGATCTATGAAATCAATAATTGCATTAGAATTGGCTACCTTCAACGGGATTGCCTCTACCCATTTTGTAAAGTAATCAGTTGCAGTAAGGATGTACTTGTGATGTTTGGAAGAATGAGGTACTATCTCACCAATAATGTCAAGCCCCCATTGTTCGAATGGTTGCTCAATAGTCACTGGTTGCAAAGGAAAAGCTGGTTTCCTTTGTCTTCCACTTGCAGTTTGACAAATTCTTCACTTCCTTACGTAATCATGCATATCTTTAAAAAGGGTAGGCCAATAATAACCAGCACGAATTATTTTGTGAGCTGTGGTATCACCTCCAAAATGACCTCCTGCTGGTCCATCATGCAACTCCTGCAAAACCTTTTCAGCTTTAGTCTTTTCAAGACATATTAATAAGATTGAATCATAATTTTTCCTGAATAACACATTATCAATGATCTCATATTTAATAGCCTTTAACCTTAAATCGCGTTTACTCTTATAACTGAGATTAGAAGGAGCATACCCATTTTTCAAGTAATAGATAAGATCAGCATACTGAGATTCATAATCTGTAACACTTATCTAACTTACTTGAATATCTTGATTTGAATCTTGATTTTCTGGTATGTTATGAGTGTTGGGAAAAATACTGAGAGGGGGGGGGGGAATCAGTATTTACTGCATATTCAAAAAAATTTACTTTTTCACTCTCTAAAACCCATACGCTACTTTCCTTCAGTAAACTCGTGTATACACGCGGATATCCTTCATACAACTCGCGTATTAGCAGAGATCTAAATATGCAGATATTTATTAACTTAGCTCTTTGCAATATTCATTCATCTGATGTTAACTTAACAGTAAACATGTGTAGTAACAACAGAATAAACCATCACACAAAGCATCACACATGAACACCAGGATTTTTAGGTGGAAACCCAAGTCGGGAGAAAACCACCGCTGCAGTTGCTCAGCCTTCAATATTTTATTATAGAGAAAACATCTTACAACATGTGTGCTGGCGCAGACTTGACCAGCACGCAGGCACCCACCTGCGCTCGTTTACCAGCCTCTCCTGGAAGGGAGCTCCAACCCCCTGACTCGTTTACCAGCCTCTCCTGGAAGGGAGCTACGACCCCCTGATCTCGTTTACCAGCCTCTCCTGGAAGGGAGCTACGACCCCCTCATCTCGTTTACCAGCTTCTCCTGGAAGGGAGCTACAACCCCCTGACTGAAGGCTACAACCCTCAGCACCTCTATGGACCACGTTTCATCAATTTTCACACTGGATCCAAAGCTTCCTCTAGGACACAACTTGCAGGCCACGTTTCATCATATTTTCAGACTGGACCCACTCCATACTTTTAAGCACAGTCAAACATGAAACTGATACATATAACTCACTGACAGATATCAGCAGAACGGATTAGACATTTCTTACCACAGACTTCAGCAAACCCTAGTTTGCATACGCGCTTTCCTTTCTCTGATGTCGCGTATATACGCGCTTCCGTTTACATAAACAAGCGTATACTTCTGTACATATTACAGATCTAATTTCATTGCGCATACGCGCTTTCTCTTCAGCGAAGCCGCGTATATACGCGCTTCCTCTGCGGCAAACAAGCGTATGGTTCTTCAGACATTTAGGTCATTGCAATTCTTCAGAACAGATACATCACACAGATTTTTACCCTTTACTTCAGACAGATGTTCGCCTCATCTTAGATCTAATCATTCCATAAACAGATCTAGCAAATACAAGTACATTTCAGATCTAGATCCCCTTCTTCATCATTGGTGCATCATACATTCAGATCTATCATTCAACTGTAACCCTTTCCATTCAGATATACTTCAGAGAGAAGTATTCATTCAAGCTCATACATCTTGCACCCACACTCATGATTTGCACAATGAATTTCTTCTCTTTATATAGGTTTACCCTTTTTCAATACCATGAGCCAAAACCACATTACATCCGATGGTATTCCTGGACGAGGTCAATTAGGTGAATCATTACCCAATACAATGGGTCAATTCCATGGGGTTACCCCTGGTTTTGCACTTTTTGAGCGCTTTTGCCCATACGCAACTTGGCACGTTCTTTTCCGCGTGCATACGCGACTTCCCCTAGACAAATACGCGTATACCTTGAGACATACTCTTTTCACCATAGATATAGCACATGCTGAATTCCTTTCTTCATTGCCTTCTATATACACTGTAGATACATCATATTTAGTTCATCAAGACATATTCTATCAAGCACAACTTCATCAAGTAAGTTGCCATCATCTTCATTAAGTGGGTTGCTATTCAAGAACAACACTCAGCACCATAGTGCTAGCAAACATCATTTCATATCAGATTTACATCATTTACCAAGCCCATCAGGTCAAGAATAACTTCATCAGGTGGATTGCCATCAAGGACAACACATGTCAACAATCTCATGTCTTCATCTTCATTCAGTGGGTTGCCATCAAGGACAACACTCTTCATCATATTGCCAACAATCTCCCCCTTTGGACTTGATGGCAACCACGATGGTGTTTGGTTACCACAACAGATAGGTACATTAAGAATACAATGACACCATGTCACTCTCCCCATTTTTGACACCATTCTTTCTCTTAATTCAAACACCATGTCACTCTCCCCCTTTGACATCAAGGGCAAAGGGTGGATCAAAACCAACATACTCTCCCCCTTTTCTTCACATGTGGAAGAAGTGTTCTGCAGATCTGATATATACTAAAGTGACCAAGCTCCCCCTGAGTTCATGCTGAATCTTCAAACATATTTTCCAATGAAGTACATGACTCAATGAAATTCCTATCACCAATGACTCATACTTACATCAAAGATCCATCCAATTGGATTTACATATGAGACTCAACTACCCAACCAAGTGGGTTTACAAATTTTACTCAGCTACCCAACCGAGTGGGTTTACAAAATTTGACACAGCTACCCAACCAAGTGGGTTTACAAATTTATCAAGTCCTTACATGACTGAATATTACAAATTTACATCATGGATCTCTACATGACCTTTTCATCCAACTACAAATATAACTTTAAGACCAACACCAGAAATTCCTCAAGAAAGAGAACATATTTCAGAACCATCATAATGCCAACAATGCATTATACTCAGCAAAGCTAATGCTCCCCCTGAATCTGTGCATCCAAGCAACCTTTCCATATGACCAAGGCTCCCCCTTAGTTTGTGCATCCTGAACACTTTTACCAACAAATCATCAAGGCATCTTTATCAAAACATTTAGAAATAGAATTATGAGAACTGGAACACCACCAGAGATACCAAACAGTATCAGAGATACCAAAAACGACCTTTACTTGTTTGTCTTGAAGAGGACGACTCCAAACGAGAAAGAATTGTCGGCAATCGGACATACGATGTATATACGCGGCTTGTGTTTCGGGAAACCGCGTATCAGCTGCATCTTTTTGCCTCTTTAACAGGATACGATTCCTCTGTGAGAAAAGGCAGTGTTCGACTTCTTTACGGGATATTTGGATGCTTCCTTTGGATACATATAGATAGAGCCGATGGAACTAGTTATCAAGCGTCAAACAGTTGTAGCATAAGCACAGTAGTAACCAAGCCTTGATTCTTTGCAGCATTAATACAATCTTTCCAAGAGAGATTATCATACCAGAACAACATCTTCAAATATGTGTCAAGCAATCATCCATGTGGTCCAATATCATCAAGATCTTCAAGATTTAACATGAAGTAACATATGTAGGCAAAAGATCTCAACCATAGTCACAAACTCTGCATGATCTATTCTTATTTCTGAATCAAATGACATCCAACTCATCCATGTGTGAGCACAAATGATACTTATCAGCAACCAGGGCTCAAAATATCATCATGATAAACCATGTACCAAGTCATCATCATTTGAGCATGAGTATCACAAAAAAAAAAGAATAAGCAGTCATATTGCCAACAATGCAATCATTAGTATTCAACCTGCTACTCCCCCTGAACCAGTGCTCCTTCTTAACTTGTGCAACCTGAATACGTTCATCAGTAAGTCATCAGCAACAATCTCTGCATGAACTGTCCTTATCTCCGAATTATAAGACTTTCATCTCAACAATGAATACTCTTCATCAAAAAGAAAACAGGACTCATCCACAATCTTCAACATAAGAAACCATGTATCATATCATCATTATTTAGAACTGAGAAACTAAGCTGATATTGAGTCAATAATATAGTTATTAACAGTCAGACTGATGCTCCCCCTGTGACGATACATTACTAAATCTCATAATGTATCCCACATCATTCCTGCAGTCAATAAGAGAAGTAAGCTTCAGAAGCGGATGACTGCAGTAGGGTCATTATTCCCTACGTTTCTGACTGGTCCTCCTTCTTTTTCCAAATTTTCTTGAACTTTCTAACTGTGTGCTGAAAATTGTCCACTTTCTCAGATCTGTTCAACCTGCATTCCTTTTCTACATGTCCATACTTGTTACAAGAATAACATCTCATGTGTCCAGAGAAATAAGCATAAGAATCATAATGAGTATTTATAATCTTCCTCCTTTTACAATCAGCTGCTTTATGTCCATACTTGTTGCATGAAAAAAAATATCCCTTGAAGAAACCAGAGTACCTTTCTATGTAGGATCTGTTAGTTTGAGGCTGAAATGATCTGCTCCTGCAATTAGCTGCAACATGCCCATAATTATGACATTTAAAACATTCAACATTCTTGAATGAATTCCTTTGAGAATTCATGATTTTTGGTTGATCTTTTGTCTCTTTCAACACTTCAGGTTTTTCATTGACATCCTCTGAATTTTTAGCACTTCCTTGTGAGCTAGATTCTCCTTTAACAGTTTCATGGAAGCCAAGACCAAGTTTGATAGCAGGAGACCTTTGATTACTCAGAATATTGTCCAAAATATTAGAACTATCTTGAAACCTCAAAAGTTTAACCTTTTCTTCTAATTTACCTTTGAGAATGTTTACCTCAACCTCCAAGGCTTGACACTGCTTTGCCATGCTGTCTTCTTCCCTTCTTCCATCTTCTATTTGATCTTTCAAATTTAGAATCTCTTCTTTCAACCAATTTTCGTTTTCTTCACATGTTTGTTGCAGCTCTTCATTCTTCTTATTTGATTTTTCCAGATTTTCCTTGAGAGAGATGATTTTTGCTTCAAGGCCTTCCTTTTCAAATGGTTGTAGAGGTTCCTCATTCTTCTTACTTGATGCTTCTAGATCTGCTTGTAGAGAGATGATTGCAGCTTCAAGTCCTTCATTCTTCTTGCGTGATTCTTCGAGATCTGCATTTAGATCGTTGATTTGTGCTTCTAGTCCTTTAATTCGATTGGATGCATAAGTATGAAACCTTTGATACTTGTCCACCTGTCCATTCATCATTTCTATTTGTTTTTCCATTTGAGAGATCATCTCTTTGTAGATAGTTTCTTGCTTATTAGATGAAATTTGTAGTTCTTCAACTTTAATCTTGAGAGCTTCTTCTAGGTCCACAACTTTACTTTCACTATCTTCACTATTGCATACACCAGAAAGTGAATCACAAGAACAAATGTCAATACCTGATTTATCTTCTTCATTTTCTGTTGCACATGTTTTCTGAGCTATCTCCATTTCAGTAGCCTTCTTCTTTTGCTTTCTTCCCATTGCGACGGATCTCCTTCAAGCGATCAAGCTTCTGCAGAAGGACCTGCTTTGATACCAATTGTTGGGAAAAATACTGAGAGGGGGGGATGAACTAGTATTTACTGCATATTAAAAAATTTTTACTTTTTCACTCTCTAAAACCCATACGCTACTTTCCTTCAGTAAACTCGCGTATACACGCGGATATCCTTCATACAACTCATGTATTAGCAGAGATCTAAATATTCAGATATTTATTAACTTAGTTCTTTGCAATATTCATTCATCTGATGTGAAGTTAATAGTAAACATGTGTAGTAACAACAGAATAAACCATCACATAAAGCATCACACAAGAACACCAGGATTTTTAGGTGGAAACCCAAGTCGGGAGAAAACCACTGCTGCAGTTGCTCAGCCTTCAATATTTTATTATAGAGAAAATGTCTTACAACATATGTGCTGGTGCAGACTCCTACCAGCACGCAGGCACCCACCTGCGCTCGTTTACCAGCCTCTCCTGGAAGGGAGCTCCAACCCCCTGACTCATTTACCAGCCTCTCCTGGAAGGGAGCTCCAACCCCCTGACTCATTTACCGGCCTCTCTGGAAGGGAACTACGACCCACGATCTCGTTTGACCTCACACAGGAAGGAGCCTCGACCCCCCGATCTCGTTTACCAGCCTCACCTGGAAGGGAGCTACAACCCCCTGACTGAAGGCTACAAACCTCAGCACCACCTTGGACCACGTTTCATCAATTTTCACACTGGATCCAACCACTTCAATAGAACACAACTTGCAGACCGCAATTCATCATATTTCCAGACGGAACCCTTTCCATACTTTTAAGCACGAACGTCAAACATGAAACTGATACATATAACTCACTGACAGATATCAGTAAACCAGTAGAACAGATCAGACATTTCTTACCACAGACTTCAGCAAACCCTAGTTTGCATACGCGCTTTCCTTTCTCTGATGTCGCGTATATACGTGCTTCCGTTTACATAAAAAAGCATATACTTCTGTAGATATTACAGATATAATTTCATTGCGCATACGCGCTTTCTCTTCAGCGAAGCCGCGTATATACGCGCTTCCTCTGCAGCAAACAAGCGTATGGTTCTTCAGATATTTAGGTCATTGCAATTCTTCAGAATAGATACATCACACAGATTTTTACCCTTTACTTTAGACAGATGTTCGCCTCATCTCAGATCTAATCATTCCATAAACAGATCTAGCAAATACAAGTGCATTTCAGATCTAGATCCCCTTCTTCATCACTCCTTCATCGGTGCATCATACATTCAAATCTTTCATTCAACTGTAACCCTTTCCATTCAGATATACTCCAGAGAGAAGTATTCATTCAAGCTCAGACATCTTGCACCCCCGCTCATGATTTGCACAATGAATTTCTTCTCCTTATATAGGTTTACCCTTTTTCAATACCATGAGCCAAAACCACATTACTTCCGATGGTATTCCTGGACGGGGTCATTTAGACGAATCATTACCCAATAAAATGGGTCAATACCATGGTGGTTACCCCTGGTTTTTCACTTTATGAGCGCTTTTGCCCATACCCGACTTGGAACGTTGTTTCTCACGTGCATACGCGACTTCTCCTAGACAGATCCGCGTATGCCTTGAGACATACTCTTTTCACCATAGATTTAGCACATGCTGAATTCCTTTCTTCATTGCCTTCTGTACACACTGTAGATACATCATATTTAGTTCATCAAGACATATTCTATCAAGCACAACTTCATCAAGTAAGTTGCCATCATCTTCATTAAGTGGGTTGCTATCATCTTCATTAAGTGGGTTGCTATTCAAGGACAACACTCAGCATCAAACATCATTTCATATCAGATTTACATCATTTACCAAGTCCATCAGGTCAAGAATAACTTCATCAGGTGGATTTCCATCAAGGACAACACATGTCCACAATCTCATGTCTTCATCATCATTCAGTGGGTTTCCATCAAGGACAACACCCTGCATCATATTGCCAACAATGAGCTCCTGCCAATAATCTGCAAAAACCTTGTCCTCTAACAATCTTAGCTGGTTTAATATCAATATCATATTCTTGCAAGGCTATTACCCAGTTAGCTCTCTTTTCTCCTACTTCTTTTTGAATTAATAATTGCCTCACAGCAGAGAATGGGACAATGATTTTTGTATGTGTTTTCAAGAGAAAAGGTCTGAAATGTTTGATTGATTTAAACATGACAAAGGCTTGTTTTTCAACATCGGAATATTTAAGTTCATCTCCTTGTAGATTTGAGCTAAAGAAAGAAATTGGTGCCTCAATTTTCTGATCATTGAGCTGTGTTAAAACAGCTGCATAGGATGTTTCGGTGGCCAAAGTATACAAAGTAAAATATTTAGAAAAATCCGGGGTATTCAATGCTGGTGCATTAATGATCGCTTGTTTGATTGCCTCAAAGGCTTCTTTCTCTTTATGCCCCCATTTGAATACTGAATTCTTCTTGATCATAATTTGCATAGGTAAAACAATTAAAGAAAAATCAGGAATGAATCTTTTAACAAAATTGATCTGTCCAAGAAATGATTGCATGGATTTTTTGTTATGAGGTAAAGAAATATCAGAAATTTATTTCACTCTATCTGGATCAATATATATACAAATCCTAAGAGTTTTCCTTCATACAAAGAAAAGAAAGATTTCTTTGGATTTAAGGAAATACCAAACCTTCTACATCTTTCAAATATTTGCTTTAGATCATGTAGATGATTGGTTCTCTTTTTTGAAAATACTGTTATATCATCAAGATAAACAAAAACTGATTTATTGATCAGGCCTTTAAATGTTATGTCCATGGCTCTTTGGAAATTTTCTCCTGCGTTTATTAGACTAAAAGGAATTTTCTGATAAGCATAAGTTCCCCATTTTGTTCTAAAAGTTGTTTTCAATCTGTCATCTGGATGAACTAAAACTTGATTATAGCCCGAAAATCCATCAAGAAAGGACATAAGTTCAGAACCAGCTACCTTTTGAAGTATCTGTTCCATGGTTGGCAATGGGAAATTGTCTTTTAAACATGCCTTGTTTAAGTTTCTAAAATCAATATAGATTCTTATATCACCATTCTTCTTCCTTACAGGTACCATATTGGAAACCCAATTGGAGTGCCTTACAGGAAAAATGATTTTGGCTTTTAAAAGTTTATTAAGTTCTGATTTGATTTGTCCTTCGAGATTTGGATGAACCTTCCTTAGCTTTTGTTGAACAGGTTTAATATCAAGAAGCATTGGAATTCTGTGTTGAATAACCGAAGTATCACACGTTTTTAAATCATCATAATTCCAAGAAAAAACGTTTTTATATTTGTTCAAGAGTTTAATGAAAGCATTCCTTTCCTCTGGTGTTAAATTGAGTCCTAAATTAACGTTTTGAGGTTTAGAATCAGAACCAAGATTTACTAATTCAAACTTCAAAGTGGAACTTTGAAGTTTAGCATTGGTGACTTTCTTGAATCTGTCTTTAATGTCATATAAATCCTCTAATTTAACAACAGATTTCAGAATGGGATTTTCATTACCTTTTGAGGTAATTTGAAAATCATGATCATCTTCGTCAATAATTTTCTCATCATATGATTTCTCTGAAGTCATGAAATTTAAAATATCTTGATCATGATAGAATACTCTCCAATTTGTAACATTATCTGGGACAGATGGACGAAAAATCAATTCTACAGAAAACCTATCAGGACTGCAATCTTCAGCAGGAAGGAGCTTAGATGCAACATTAGCTAACAAGTTAGCTGATGTATTTTGATTCCTAGGAATAGGAGAAATATTGAATGCTAAAAAATGAGTGGTAAGATCTTGTACTAGGGTTTGATAGTGTTTAAGATGTCTTGAAAGGCAATGAATAGTATTCCCAACTTGTTTTATGACAATTTTGGAATCACCAAAGACTTTCAAGTATTTAACATCTAACCCTATAGCTTTATAAAGTCCTTGAACCAAGGCTTCATATTCTGCGGTATTGTTTGTACACTCGAATTCTAACCTACATGAAAGCATGGTTTTCTCTCCATCTGGATCAATTAAGATGCATCCAGCTCCAGCTCCATCACTAGACTTTGATCCATCAAAATATAACGACCAAAATAAAGATTTATCTATTGGCTTATCTACAATTACATCAGAAATATTTACAATTATGGAAGAATCAGATTGTGAAAAATTTTCTATTTGAGAAACAAAAGTATTTACAGAAAAAGGTGATTGAGGTGCTTCGAAGTTTCCAAGAAATGATTCAGCAGAATAACCTCCAAGAATATTGTTGTTGAATGCCACAGGCTCATTAGGTTGTTCGAATTCAGTGACAGTGTGCGTCATACGTTTTTCTCGTTCAACTTTGATTTGATTTGGTTTCCCTTTGTAAGGAAGCCACATATGTGAATAATTAGTTGAGATATAACCATTAAGTTTCGCAGACCAGTCCATGCTTAAGATTAATCCATAGAATTCAGGAATATCAGCAATCAAAATATCAATTCTTTGGACAATCCTAGGATCAGAAGCTAATCTGATAGTAACTGAAATGATTTCTCCTACAACTTGAACTTTAGAGCGATCCAATTGAACGATATGAACTGCTTATTTCTGTGGTTCGATATTCAATTTGGCATAGACAGAAGTAGGCATTATATTGGAGGAGGCTCCAGAATCAATTAAACAAATATGAAGATTCTTATTGTACATTTCATAAGTCAAAAGAAAAGGAGGAGTTTGAGAATTTGATTTTTCTCCAGTGAGCACTGTATCAGTAGCATCCACCTTATCTGGTGGCTTACCAGCTCCCCTAGCTGCTTTTGCAACTACACCACTTGGTAAAGGAGCAATTGGTGTAGCGTTTAATTCTTTCAATAGAAACTTTTGCTAGTGTTTTAGTTTGCTGAGTTCATGTAAGGAAATGTTGGCTTTGATCTTTTTCATGTCTTCGACAATGTTGTACTCCATAGGATCTGACACCACTAAAGTATTTGTTGTTGATGTAGGAGGATTAGAAGAGGATGGCTGATTTTGAGTAGGTAATGGAGAAGTTTTCTTTACAGGGGATTTGTCTTTGGTACTTGAAGTTGTAATTTTCTTTTTAGGAACTGCTTGTACTGGTTCCGATATAGATTTACTCCTAGTACTTACAGGCATAGATTCTTCACTATCAGAATTAGGGAGAATAAAATCCCACATTCCATGCAATTCAGCTATTTCTTCATTCTCATCTTCCCCATCTGATACTAAAGATGTATCTTCTTCTTCTTCCTCTTCTTCTGATTCTTCATTAGAGATTGCATTAGGAGGTTTAGATTCAACTTGGTTTCTTCTAAAATTTCGGAATGGTTTTTTGGTAGAAGTTTCAACTACTTGTTTTTTAATTTCAACCATTTCATTTGACATGTTTTTAAGGACTTTCTGTAAACCTTCCATGTCGTATGGGTCTTTGGCCTTTTTCTTTGAATCATCTTTGAAGCTGAATTTCTTTGATTTCCTTTCCTCAATAGCATTTTTCTTTTCTAGAGAAATAATTCGTTTGTCTACTGCAATAGCCTCTTTCATATTCTCGGCTAATGTAGGTTTTGCAGCTCTATCTACAAAAATTGCTATGTTTGAGGGTAAGGCAGTTACGTACCATTCACTTCTGACTTGTTCACTAGGCCTTGAATCTGTGTGAATTTTGTTCAAAATTTTGTTGAATCTAGCGTTGAATTCTTTAATGGGTTCCTTGGGTTCTGCTTTCAAATTTGAGAGATCGTTGATTAAAGTAGCTATTGATCTGTCATCTCCAAATTTGGTTAAAAAATGATCTACAAAAATGGCCCAACTTGTTATGGATCCCGAAGGTAATGAAAAGTACCATGATCCTGCTACTCCTTGAAGAGTATAAGGGAATAGTCTGACTACAACATCTTCATGTGTGACTCCATTCAAATTTATAGCCAGCATAAAGTTATTGATATGTTCTTCAGCTTGAATGTTAAGATCTGGACTAAATTTTGGAAGCCATTTTCTAGGATTGTCTGGTAAATCATGTAAAGGTGCAGCCATGTTGACTGCCCCTCGAGTAGCCCATGGTCTATCCATTATTGGAACAACTATTGGAGGATTAGTAGAACTTGGTGGTGTTTGAATAGAAGTTGTTGGAATAGATGATGTTGAGATTGATGATGATTGAGCATATGATGATTGAGGAGATGATGTGGAAACAACTGTACTTTTTGGAGTTGGGATTTCGGAAACAGGTAATTGAATATTAGATGTTGAAATTGTTAAAATCCTATACCAATAGGTGTCATTTTTCATGATTGACTTGTTGAACTATGCAATATGTTCAAACCTTTTTCTTGTTGCAAAAGGTGTTCGATATTCTTTAAAAAAAAAAATCAAAAAATCAAAAAATTTGAAAAATGTAAAGAGGGTATACCCTAAAAGAAAAATCAAAGGGTAAAAAGAATAAAATGGTCAAAAAAGTAAAAGAAATGAACCCCAAACAAAAATAGACCAGGAAAGTGTGCAAGTCTAAATGTCACTACTATTTCATTTTCTATAATAAGTAATTGTGTGCAGCTTGTCAAACTTTTGCCACAATTTATGAACAGTCAAACTGTTTAAACTTGACTCATTCATTTTTCAATTTCATGTTGTAGAATAGAGAATAAATATCTAGCCAAACAGTTTAATCTTGGCAGATAAGTAGATAGGTAGAGTTAATAAAAGGTGCTCAACAGTTTAATCTGAGCCCTTGGAGGTAATAAGTGTAGAAATAGATAGATTTGCCATGTAAAAGAAAAAAAAGATTGATAAGGGTTTTCCAGTCTAAGTGCACCCTAATAAAGAAGAGAAAATGGTAGTGTAAAGTAGATAGGGTAGGTAGATGGTGTTGCAAAGTTTCATATGATGAATGATGGTGCTGAATGTGCTTAATCTTTTACTTTCATCACTAAGTACAAAGGCATAACACTACATTAGCAGAATTTCAGAGGAAAGCAAAGTTAAAATAATTAACTTCCCATCTCACTTTTCCCCTAAAGCTTTCACTAATTTCCCCTAAGTGCTAAGGAATTTTAAAATTAGAGGGGCTCAAGGCATTTCCTTGACTTTTGGAGGGACCGGACCCTCGGCCCAATAATTGAAAAGACCTAAGTACTTGAAGTTATTCATCATTTCACTCATTCACTTTTAATCTTTTCCTAAGTAAAATTCCATTTTACTTAGTAAAATCATGCCATATTTCATAAAGTCCCTCAAAATTACTTGCTATGCTAAATCTAAGTGTTGAAGTTGATATAATGCAATTTGCTTCAGAAATCTTCACTTTCTTAGTTGTGTAAAGTATTTTGAGTTTTCCTTATTCCCCTTGTCATATTAACAATTGATTTTATTTTAATAAATCCTTAGTCAAAATACCTTCTCCTATATATATATAACCCCCTTTTATAATATCCAAAAATCCACTTATTATGATTTTTAACCAAAGTATTTATTCCCTAGTTGTTTAAACAAAAAACCCAATATATACTCCCTTTGGTTAAAAATTATCATTTTATAATTATCCCCGCCCCTATGGTAAACAAATCACATCGGTTTATTACCATATAATAAAAATATTGAAAAAGAGTTTAAAACATACGTTTTATATGTTTTAAACGGAAAAAATAAAACCCGAAACCCATCCGTAACCCCGACCCTTCATAAACCATTTAGATTAATTAATCACTTGGATTAATTAATAATCACATCCCTCCGCCAATGAAATCCCGCCCGAAATAATTAATTAACGTTGATTACTTCGGACCCCCACTCATTTAATCCCCCGTCAACTTCGTGTCATGTCAACCGTCAGATCATCTGCCTGGAGATCTACGGTTCGCAAACATTCCGCTGCCCATCTCCCATCCAAGAATTAACTCGTGAAATGAAAATTTGTTTTCAAATAGTGTATGCTACGTGTCAATCTCTGAATCACTTCGCTGCCTCCCCGTCCAAAACAGCCTTTCCGCATAAGTGGTGCGGAATAAACAATTACCACCTCCACTATTCCCCGTGACTCATCCATCGTACAGGATGATGTCATCCAATAAAAAAATAGAAAAATCCCGCCACCCATTGAGTTTGCGAATAAACAAAATAACCCGTGTCTTTTTCATTATCTCGTGTACAATGAACGACCACAGTCCCATGCAACGAAATTCCAAAAACTAACTGTTGAAACCTGTCGACCGTTACTCTACTAAAGAGAATCGAAAGTCAAGGATTCCAGTGTTCTTCCGCCTTAACCAATACCTGTTCAAATCACTTTTCATTCAAAGCTTACCCGCCAATATCAACCATTTACCCGTTTAAACACAAACACCCTAGTGTTGCTCATTTTCACCTGATTGTGTAGTAAAACCTTTTGTAACCCAGTTGCGCCACTTGAAGCCTCTGTTAACCAATTCGAGCATGGTTTACCTCCCAAAAACCATTCTAGATTCACTCCACAAACATCTCAAAATCAAATGAAACATTTTCGACCTCCCCTGCAAACCAATGCTTTCTTAACAATTTGTTTTGTTTTACAGGCGATCAGATGACCACATCCTTGGATAAACAGTCTTAATACTAGTCATAAGACTTGTTTACTCCAATATTGTTATCAAATTTATTCAAAAAGAGGTTAGAAAGCATAACAGCTAAAGAGTATCAGTGGTTAAAGTGTATCAGGTAAAAGTCAGTAAAAATTAAAATGAAGTTACAGAGCAGTCAAAGGTAAACAGTAAAATTAAATACAGAAGGCAGTAAAATGGTAAAAAGAGATGAGAATACTTTCACCAATAGTGAATTTTGTCTAAAGTGAAAGTAAAATAGTCAAAAGAGCAAGAAAGTAAAAAGATGAAAAAACATAACAAGAAGGAACATTTTTGCAGAAATTGCATGTTTTAGTCATTATTTTGCAGAACATATTGTGACCAATACAAGATGAATTTTGAAAAACTGAAGGAGGTTTATGTTCTTAAGAGGGCCATCTACAAAAACCTCTCTCACGTTTCTATCAGCCATTATGGTTTTGGAAATATTAAACAATTTTGGAAAGCACTTTTTGCAGAAAATTCCTGTTAAGTCATCATTTTGCAGAAAATATTGTGATCAATCCAAGATGAATTTTGCAAAACTGAAGGACATTTATGTTCTTAAGAGTACCATATACAAAAACCTCTCTCACTTTTCTAACATCTATTATGGTTTTGGAAATATTAAACAATGTTGGAAAGCACGTTTTGTAGAAAATTACAGTCAAGTCATCATTTTGCAGAGAATATTGTGGAAAATTAGAAATACATTTCACAAAACTGAAGGACTTTTTGTTCCTAAGGGACCCATATACAAAAACCTATCTCATTTTTTTCACAGTGATTTTAGAAAGAGAGATACATGTACATCTTTACAGGCTATTTTTCAGACTTTGTAAAACTCTGTTTTACACATATTTTTAAAGAGCCTATTGTGCACAACTGGAGAGGAAATTTAGGAAAATGAAAGAGGTTTATCTCACTAACATATTTATCTACAATAACCTCTTTCAATTTTTACATATCTATTACGGATTGAGAAATATAAAGGTATAATTGGACCCAAAATTTGCAGAATTGTTGGAGCAGAATTGCACAAAGAAAGAAAGTAGTTAGTGACTTGGATGCCTCATCATCAACTAAGAGTTGGATCAAATTCGAATTATCCTCTTTGTCATCACCTATCCATACAAAATAGTGCCAAATAGATGAATTATTTTGAGTGTCCTTTACTTAAGTTCTATTTATGTAAAATAGTTGGAGAGATTTGTGAAACAATTTTGATATTTTTTCAAGATATTTTAGTTTAGAATTTGTATAAATACTTCACTCTTGGAAGTATTTTGGGTGGATTCTAATACTTCGCTGTGAAATTGATGTTTTTGGAATAAAAGTGTTTTGGAGAAATATATTTGTGGCTTGCTGGATGACAATTTGAAGCTCAGGACTTTTTGCAGGATTCATGTGTCAGATTGTGGTTCAATAAGTCTTTCTATCCTATGTCTTAAGTTCTATATCTGTTTATAATATCATTGTGTCCATTTCTGAATAATTGACATAAAAGAATAAATCATAATTTACTTAATTGTACTCTGATTTCATTTGTGATTATTCTTAATATTTTCCTCTAAATTGGTTATAAGCAATGAATTCTTAAATGCTCTTGCTTCGATAATTTAAACATTTTGATTACTATAGTAAAGAATTCTTCACTGCTCTTTATTTGTAATCATTCCATTTCTTTCTTTTGAACATGTTGAAATATTCTTAACTGTCTTTCATCCCTTCAAAAATCCATTCCATTCACTTTAAATTCTAAAATTGTTCTCTGTTTGGCTATCTTGCCCCGCAAAGCCATCTTGTGTGTAGAATAGTAATCCAGTAAAGCCATCCTTTGACTCCATAGCCCAATGGACTGAAAATCTTCAACCTTTCCCTTAGTTGGCGAATTCCACCATTTTCAAACAAATTCTTGGACTTATAACTAGCCTAAAACTTTCTAAGAACAAAGCTAAATTTTAAAGAGAGAGCCCTCTCTCGATACAGATTGGCTAGATTCTGTATCTGAAGGTTGGTTTGTGGTTACCTCGGGTATACTTTCCTTTTGCACAACTTCAAGGAAAACCTGAGTGTTAACATAACTTATATCACTTACTGATTCCGATTGAGTTTTTCTTGTCTTAAATCTACTAGGTAAAGGGAATTCTTTCGGAGAAATACCAAGTTTTTCACTTTGAAGCCTAGTAAGAGGTTTCGAAGAAACAAATTTTGAAGTTACACTACCTTCAGATATTTTAGACTCTTCTAGAGATAATGAGAATCCTTTCAATTTATGAATTAAATCTTGAACTTTAGGAGACTCAGGATTTTGATTGTTGAATGTTTTGAGATTTTGGTAGTGGGTGTATGAATATTCTTCGCAATTTCTTCTATAGGATTTTGTATTTCAGAAGAAATTGAAGAAGTTGATGAGGGTGTTTTGCTCTCAGAATGGCTTGTGGGTAAAGATTTACTTTCCATTCATAGCTCAGGCCCTCCTTCTAGCGCCAAAAATGTTGAAGCCTAGAAAATCTCTGCTTCAAACATTGGGGAAAACCACCCGGTCAAGACCTTAGGACAGCTCCTTTTCCATTTGGTATGGTGGCTCCGACTGGATTTAAAGGACCAGTTTCCTTATAACTAAATGGGTTGGTGATGGGTTGATTTGGATGAGTGGAAATGAGACTAAATTGACTGAAATAAAACTATCTAATTTAAACTAAATATTGATAAAGAATTTCTAACACTAACTCGGGTAATTATATGTGAATACAACTTAAGATTGTTCCAATTTAACAATAACCATAAAAACGTATTATTATTTAAATTGAAATGTGCAGAAACAAATAAAGATAAATTTGTTTAAGAAATTAAACAGAGTTGTATTAGCATATTGCATTCATCATTGTATACCATCTATATATACTTAACGAAAGACAGCGTTTCAATTATACTCAGAAATGATATATAAAAAGAAACGTTGTGAAAATCAAATATATATAAATGATAGAAAATTTTAAAGCGAATATCATAAGACAAAAGAAATCAATAGTGAACAGATAGAAATACCTCATTCATCTTGAAGACTTTCAAATGAAATCTGATACTATAATCCAGTAACTCTGATGCAAAATCAAATTCCAAGGTACAGAAATGCAACACTTCAAAGATAATTCCACATAAAAATCACCAGATGTGATCCTTTTAAAAATATATTAAGCCAATGGAGTATAGAAATGTAATCTCCAAGTCAAAAATATTAAGATCCAGGACCCCTCTCTAAATGCATGAGAAGGGTTTTAAATACTACTTAGCTAAATCTAAAAATAGTCTATTACAAAAATTAAAGATTCGGTTTAATGACCGTCCTTTTCCTAGGCTAAAATACAGTAAAATTAAAACTAAATATAACTATCTATGAACTTGATCTTTAAACTTGCAGGCATCTAGCATAGTTTTGAGAAGATGTGGTTGACCGACTTCATAATTCAACTGTCCTGAAAAGACAGAGTCGGGAAGTGTAGGCGCAATCTTCTCTATGGAATTGATGATACAATTAAGCGCACTGTGCTAACTGTGTGGCTTCACTAAGTATGTCCAGTAAGAGTCCCAATTTAATCTTGTCAGCCCTTGAATCGATTTTTCTCTTTCTTCTGCTTTTTGCCTCCATTCCGTTTGCAGTTGATGTGCCTGTGGGAGATATCCTGGAACAGTTTCTGAAATCAAATTAGCTTTGTGTAAATTATCATTTACACAATCAGTAAGAGTGTTTGCCGCTGTAGCCGCCTCTTCTGCTGCCTTCTCTGCCCTTCTGATTTGTGCATCCCAGTTATTGAACAGTATTTCTTTATGGTTTTCATTAATAATGGGTGCACTAGCTTTTCTGCCTTCTTCTGTTTTTTTCCATACCAGATAATAATTGATCTTTTCATTAATCAAATCATAATCATTTCGTAAATCTACGACATGATTTGTGATTTTATCACTCTCTTGGCAAAAATAATTCCATTGCAAGATTTTTTGGCATAACACTTCCTCTTGTTGTAGTAGTTGATTGTCTAAAGAGATAGTTTCTGAAATGAATTCTAGAAGCTTAGGATCATCTTTGTGCTGATCTTGGATAATCTGTATTTGTTTTTCTTTATCAACCAAGCTTTTTTTATGTCCTATTTGCATTTCTTGAAGTTGTTGTTGTAACTCTTCAAGTTTCAATTGTGCTTCCTTATTGGCCTGTACCTGTTGCAATTGCTGTTGTAGAACTTTTATCTGTTCTTCTTTTTCATTCAAAAAAAGTTGTATCTCAAATGCTTTGTCAATTGTTGCAGAAGCATAAAATCCTGTCATTTGAGATAACTTAGTAAGATTCTCAGAAGGCTCTGTGGAAGGATCCTTCCACAAGACATCTAGTTGTTCTGCTTCAGTAGCAATTGAACCTTCTAACTTTCTCTTTTTTCTCAGTTTCTTCACTACTGCTTTATATTTTGGGCTATAGAATGCATCTAGAGGAGGAATGTCCTCTACATTAAGTACAATTTCAGAGGAGGGTGTGATTGGTATGTGCTCAATTACTGTGGCTGTGCTACTTATTCCTGTGCTCAAAACTTTGGTTGTTTGTACAGGGGTCTGTACATTCTGTCCTTCTACATTAATCAATTGGTTAAAGGTTTCCCATTATTTTTCTAATTCAATGGTGACTGGCTGTTGCTGTACATTGGTTGGAGGAGGATTTGTTTGCTGAGAAGTCAAAATTTGCTGCTGAGGAATTTCTTTCGATTGTGCAGAATCTTTCACTGATTCTTCAATTTTATCTTCATTTTCATTAGACTTATTGGAATGTTCAGAAGTCTCTCTGTCAGATTTGGACTTAGATTTATCTGTACTCGAACTGCCGTTAAGACTAACACTAGGAGTTTGCTCCCTTGCGGGTTCTAAGCGTAGATTTTCCAAAGGAATAGGAGTTAGTCTTCTCTCTCTATAAAGCTTGAATTCCTGGAATTCTTCTGGAGATAACTGCATTTGAGCTGAATTCAAAAATTCTTTAAATGAACTTCTTGTTTGGAACATATCATCAAAAAGATCCAGTTCCCCGGAAAATTCCTTCACTTTGATTGCATTGGTGAAATTCTTAACAATATTATTTGGGTCAAATAACCTTCTCGAAAATTTGAACAGCTGTAGGCATGTAATGTTGCCTATCTCTTTGAATGTATGACCAACATCGAATAGTGAAAATGTTCCATAGTTTACAGGAAATTGTGGCCAAATGCCTTTTTTCTTCTCTTTTAATTCCTTTGTTAAACCCCCTTGGCCACAGGTCTGATAAGCAATTTCCCGAGCTACAAGTCTATCTGGAACATATAGGGGTAAAACATGGGGGGAAGCAGAACTTCCAAAAACCCTAATATAAGTGAACAATTCTTCTCCAAACCATCTTGCGATGGGGAGAATGTCAACCTCTGTTTCTGGGGATAACCTTGGGGCATCCTTATTATGCAATGTTCTATACAATGGCAACATTACACCATGGAAAATTTGGTAAAAATGGGGCACAAAATTAGACTCCCATAGTTCCTTATGATACACATGAATAGGCAAAGGATCGTGGATAGTCCATTGCCAACCCATCACAGGGAATTTAGAGACATAACAGATAGCGTCCATGACATAAGCAGATAAATAAAAAGGCGGATAAATCCGCTGAGAAAAACTTCGCTTGGACCGATAGTGAAAAATTGCAGTGGTCAAATTATCAGATAAGATTTTGGCCCAATCTACACTTGTAGAATTAACGGTAGCATTCAACAAAGGGAGCCATTCAGGCAAGATCATATTTATGTCAGGCTTTCCAAAAAGCCTGCATAATATGGCAGTAGCAAAACAATAAGGCGAGGTAAGTGAACCAGTACTGTACATACCTTTTTTGTTTTTCTTAAATGGCTCATCTCTTTTGGTCCACTCTTATGTGCATTCTGACAAATTTGCATGTTCTCTAGCAAAATCTTCAATGAATTGCTTATTATAAGTCGCCTGAGGTTCCGGCAACTTATACATCAGCCTCACATCTTCCGTGGTGAATGACCCGATTAGCTCTTGAGATGGAGTTCTAAATTGCCTGTCTGAAATATTTGTGCTGTCTAGCACCCATTTCACCATGTCTGTATATGGGAGAATCCTCGACCTTGCCGCTATCCTATGCAGAAATGAGCAAGCCAGTTCTTTAAGAGTTGCCTCAGACGTATTACTGGAACCTGCTGTAGCCGCAACTTTCAATACCACAGGATTTTCTTCTTCCAGCAAATTATACATTCCTTCCCATGTGGTTATACCGACATCCTTATTGCAAGCGGTGTCTGCATACAGTGAAGCCATTTCTCTGTTTTCAGAATTCGAGCTCTTCTCTTTCTTACCCATAATGTTCTGTGAAAGCTTTGTATAGACGTTTGCTCCTTCGTGCCTGCATTTTACGAGTTAAATGAGAGTAATGGCATGAGAAAGGTGATGAGATTGTTTTAAATGCAAAGGCGGATGAAATATATTATTTTAACGTGAAATGACTTTCAATCAAAACAAAATCTCATTTACCATTAATTGTCAATCCAATCATTTAATCCAATCATTAAAGCGCATAACAGATATTGATATATGGGAAGATTGTCTTTGAAAAACGCGCCTTTATGAATCTGCGACATTGCGATCTGCGATTTGCTGCGCAATATCGCAATATCGCAATGTCGCAATATCGCAATATCACAAAATGAAACCATCGCAATTTTATAAATAGCGCAAAAGCGCAAATTGTGAAATAGCGCAAAAGCGCACATCGCAAATCTCGCAAAAGTGCAAAATTGTAAATAGCGCAAAAGGTATTCGTTTAACATTTCTATTTGCTGCGCTATGCGATCTACGACCAACATGTTTATTGTATAGGCTTTTTGGGATCACATTATCGCAAAATCGCAAAATCACATTTTCAGTTTTATAAAAGATATATACCATTTTGCGATGGATGCGCTATTTTGTTTAAAGAACAATTTTATTGTAATCTATCATAAACTTAAGTGTTTCTTAAGGTTCTTTCTAAGGGATTTCTCTAAGTTTATTATAGAAAGTTTTATTTGAAAAGGAAAACAAATCCTAATTAATTTTTTGGATTTTTTAACTAAGGGTCCCCATTTATTTAGTATTATTACTAATATTAAATAAAAGGGGGGTTGTTGCTGGTCACAACAGTACACTAATACACGTCAAAACTATTGGGTGTACCTACCATCTCATAGGATGATAATTTTTTTAGAGATGTGAATTTCGATGAAGAGAAGGCCATGAGATGTTCCCTTGAGAGGGAGCTTCAGTTTCATGTAGATGAGGAGCTTTTATCTCCAAAGGAAGAACCTTCGGATGTTTTGGAGTTGCCACAAGCATAGGTGAAGAGAGTGGAAGAACCCACTAATGCAGAGACATCTAGAGATGGAAGGAAGTGCACTAGAGAAGCTGGCAGATTGATGCATGATGCTAGAGAGAATGTGGGAGCACCCATATCATAGCGCAGGAACAGGAGGTCACCAGATTGATACATTGGCTACATGGCTCTGATGAGCAAGAGGGTAGAGACTGAGCCATCCTCATTCGAGGAAGTAGTGAAACAACCAGTATGGGTTGATTCCATGGTAGAGGAATATGATTCCATTATCAGGAACAATTCTTGGGAAGGTATCCCAAGACCAGAGCACAAGTCAGTGGTAGGTTCCAGGTGGATCTACAAGGTAAAGTAAGCAACAGATGGGAGTGTTGAGAAACACAAGCCCAAATTTGTGGCTAAGGGGTTCTCTCGGGTGGAGGGAATTGATTATGAGGAAAAATTTGCTCCAGTAGCAAGGTACTCTTCAATTAGATCAGTTCTAGCTATTTTACTGTAGATGGGATGGAAGATACATCAAATGGATGTGAAGACAACTTTCCTTAATGGATTAATTGAGGTAGAATCTATACATAGAATAATTGAAAGGATTTGAGACCTTCGACAGAGGGTTGCATGTGTGCAGACTCAAGTGAGCGTTGTATGGATTGAAAGAAGCACCCCATGCTTGGTACACTAGGATCAACAACTATTTCGCCGGGTTGGGCTTCACCAAAAGTGAAGAAAATTGAAACACTTACCACATTGTTGTTGAAGGTAAATTGTTTAACATAGTATTATACGTCGATGATTTAATTCTAACAAGTGATGAGAAGTTGATAAAATCTTGCAAAGAGGATTTGGAAAGAGAATTCGAGATTAAATACATGGGGCTCATGCATTATTTCCTTGGTTTGGAAATTTAGCAATGAGATGGGGAGATTTTTATCTCTTAGTGCAAATATGGCAATTAGATACTGAAGAAGTTTCACATGGAAAGAAGAAAACCCATGGATGCTCCTCTAGCAGGGAATTGGAGGAAGGAAGATGTTACTTCCGACAAAGTAGTAGAGGCTACCATTTACAGACAGCTTGTGGGTTCACTTATGTACTTGGTGAATACACAAACAGACATGTGTTATGAAGTTAAAAAACTTAGTAAAGAAATGGGTAAGCCAACCAAACTCTATTGGAAGGAAACTTAACATGTTTCGATATACCTCAGAGGCACCACTCACATTGGTCGTTGGTACAGATGAATAGAGGGAGTGAAGCTGCAAGGCTTCACATATGCAGAATTGGAAGGGATTCCATCAAACAGGAAGAGCACATCAGGAATAATCTTCAATATCGGATCAGTAATAGTTTCTTGGTACAATAGGAGGAAGATATTAGTGGCACTCAGTTCAGCAGGAAGCAAAGTACATGGATGCTAGTCAAGCAACTTGTGAGGCTATGTGGATGAGGAATTGTTGAAAATGCAGCAAGATGATGGAGCTTAGTGAAATTAAGTCGCCTTCACTAAGTGGGCCCACAGGCGAATTATGGCGCAGATTCTATTTTTAGACTATGTCTATTTTTAGACATATGGAGCATGGTTCGGGGATTCCAGTATGAGATTCTTGGAGCATTGGTCATGTTGGTAAAAATAGATGGGACTCTATTTTTGTGACCTATAGGTCGAAGAGGTCGAAGTCTATTTTTAGACTGCCTCTCCTAAAAATAGGGAAGTCAAATATTATTTGCCCTTAATAATATTTGGACTCTAAACAACAGTTTACTCTCTTGGAGCACTTTAGTTCAAGCTACAAAAGTGGCTCATGCATATGACAGAGGAATTACGCTATTCCCAAGGGTTTGATTGCATCATGCATGGTTGACTTCAGTTAGGACTTCAGTGGCAGAAGTTTGGTGGAGTTAATGAGACAGCTAGTGGAGTTGTGTTCTGTTTATTTTAGTTGAACTAGTTGAGATTAGTTTAACTAGCTAATAAATTAGTTATGAGTGGAGTGAATTAAATATTATTTAATTCATTAATTAGTAACTCATTATTCAACTCAAGAACACATCAGTTCACTACAGTGCATGATCAGTTCAGTGGAGACCAGTGAAAGAGGTAGATGAAAGGGTGGAGTTAGCTATCAGTAGCGACATCAGTTGTGCATGAGATTTGCACCACACTTGGAGGAATTTCCCATGATGATTGTGCTGTCAAGCCAAGGAGATTTGAACCTTGGATCTCTATATAGACAGGCCTGGATTGCGCAATAGAGGCAAGGAAATTGGTGGTGATTTTTGAACCAGTAACCTGTTCAAAACCAAGATAGTTTGTGTGTAACTTCATGAGATAGTACTGAGTACTTGTGAGGAGTATTGTACTAGTTTTTTACATGATTTATCCATTATAATATACACAATAGGTGCGGGGTTTTCAGCTATAAGCTTTCCCCATACATACTGTGTTAATGTGTATGATGATTTGATGTGTTATCGCTTGATTTTATTTCCGCATTTTTGATGATCTGAGTGGAAGAGATTATGTGTTGCATATAAATTCGAATTGTATGTGATCAGGATAGTCTTGGTGGATAATTAATCATTATTCAGCAAATTTATACATGGTATCGGAGCTATTGAAGCAGAGATTGATCATCACAGTGATTACAAACTTATTTCGGTAGACAGAGTCTGCATGCGGGCCAGGTAGCCTTCGGATTCATCTTTCTTCAGAAAGTGAAAGGTTTGGTAAATGCCCCTTGCAGTCAATCTCTGTGCTAGAAATAATTTTTTCTCATAGATATAGAGCGGTTGAGCTTTGAGGTGGAATTCGAAATTTTGCAGCAGTTTTGTTTTCTTGGTGCCAGTGTTGAAAATGTCTTTCAATGGTTTGCGACTCGAATATGCTCTTGAAGGCAGTTCGAATTATGTTGCATGGAAGGATCGCATGGAGGCAGTATTAGAAGATAATGGTCTGAAGGAGTTCGTAGATACGGATGTCCAAAAGCCCACTGATGTAGCTGAAGTCGATGCATGGCAAAAGAAGATGGCGAAGTGTCGAAGGATCTTGTTGGAGGGCGTCAAGGATCATATTGTATCCAGCCTGCATGGAAAGGCTACTCCATATTTAATGTGGAAAGCTTTGACGGATCTATTCCAGAGTAAGAGTGACCAAAGGAAGCTGGCGCTCAAAGATAAGCTCATGAACATCAAGATGGAGAAGGGCGACAGTATCGCCAAATACCTCACGAAGTTCACTCAGTGCAGAGATGAGCTGGGAAGTGTGGGGGTGACTGTCGAAGACGAGGACATGGTCGACCTGGCTCTCCTTGGTCTTCCGAAGGCTTGGCACTCATATGAAGATAGTGTCAATGGTCGGGAGAAGCTGCCGGGATGGGAGCGCCTTTGGGCGGATCTCATGCAGGAGGAGATAAGGAGGACTACTCGAGATGGATCTTCATCAAAGGGAGCTGATGAAGAAAACTGCGCTTTGGTTGCCAAAGCAAAGAAGGGGAAGGGTAAAAAAACCTCTCATTCTAGTGCAAAGGGCAAGAAGCAGGATATGGCGAAAGTGAAGTGTTTTCACTGCCATGATCACGGACATTATGCTACCAATTGTCCAAAGAAGAAGAAGAACAAGCAAGCAGGAAGATCTGCAAATGGAGAAGCTTTGGCTTCACAGTTCGAGCTTGACTTTTCACTGATCGCATGCTTGGTTTCAAGTGTGATGGGATCGGTATGGTTCTTGGACAGCGGTGCGTCATTTCATATGACGGGAGATCGAGATTTGTTCTCAGATCTGGAGGACAAAGATTTGGGTGTGCACATCGAGATGGGCGATGATGGTAGATACAGTGCGACTGGTATCGGTACCATATCCTTTTAGAGGGAGTTTGGTAAACCCTTTGTATTGAGGGATGTCATGCATGTACCTGGATTGAAGAAGAACTTGATCTCTGTGGCGATGTTGGAGGATAAGGGGTATGATGTGGTCTTCAGCGAAGGAAAAGCCTTCCTGCGCAGTAAGACTACTGGAGAGACCCGGAAGATAGGGGTTCGAACCAAGAACCTTTATCAGTTGCAGGTAGATGGCTGCGCAACTATGGCATGCAAGGCGGGAGAAGTGGTGAGCCGGGATGATGAGGGCGAACTGTGGCACAGGAGATTGGGCCACCTTCACCATGGAGCTTTGAATATTCTGCAGCAAATTTCTACTGGGCTTCCTAAGGGCACCCTTGCGCAGTCAGATCAGTGCAAGGGGTGTACTTTAGGGAAGTATGTGAAAGCCACCTTTCACGAGAAGGATAGTCGCGCCACGAAGATCCTTGAGAGAGTTCACACAGACGTGTGTGGTCCTTTCTCAGTTGCTTCGACAGCAAAGCACAGGTATTATGTGATCTTTGTTGATGATTTCTCTCGAAAGTGATGGATCTTCTTCATGCAGAAGAAGAGTGATACATTCGCGAAGTTCTGTGAGTTTAAAGCACTGGTCGAGAAGGAGTCGGGGAAGAAGGTGATTGCTCTAAGGAGTGATAACGGTGGTGAATTCATCTCGGCTGAATTCAAGGAGTTCTGCAGCGCAGAAGGGATTTGGAGAGAGCTCATTGCACCCCATAACCCACAGCAGAACGGGGTGGCTGAGCGGAAGAACAGAACGATCGTGGGTGCTGCACGGGCGATGTTGCATGATCAGGGCCTACCCCTTCACTTGTGGGCTGAGGAATGCAATACAGTAGTGTATGTGCAGAACCGTTGTCCTCACAAGGTTCTTGGCATGAGTACACCAGAGGAGGCTTATTCTGGCAAGAGGCCTGATATTTCCCATTTGCGGATCTTTGGTTCTTCTGTCTACATGCATGTGACGAAGGATGCGAGAAGGAAGCTGGATCCAACTGCTGAGGTTGGAATATTTGTGGGGTACACTGATACACCTCACAACTATCGGGTGTATTTTTTAGACAGTCGAAAGACTGTTGTGCGACGGGATATAAAATTTCAGGAGGAGAAAGCCATGCGGTGTTCGCTTGAGAGGGAGCTACACTTGCATGCAGATGAGGAGCTGTTAGTTCCTAAGGAGGAGCTTCCGGATGTGGATCAGCCACAAGAGGAGGTTCAGGAGGTGGAAGAAACCACCCATGCAGCGCCAACCATCAGAGGGCGCATGCGCAATACAGAAGCTGAGCGACTGGCTCGGGATGCAGAGAAGGTTGTAGGACCACCTACAGCACAGCGCAGACAGAGGCAGTCACCGGATCGGTACACTGGATACATGGCTCTTGTGAGTCAATGTGTTGTGATGGAGCCATCCTCTTTTGAGGAAGCTGTGGAGGAACCCGCATGGGTAGATGCCATGATCGAAGAATATGATTCGATCGTCAGAAACAGTGCATGGGAGATTGTCCCAAGACCGGAGGGGAAATCGGTGGTGGGTTCGCGATGGATCTACAAAGTGAAGCAGGCGGCTGACGGGAGTGTGGAGAAGTACAAGGCGAGATTTGTCGCCCGTGGCTTCTCACAGATCGAGGGGATCGATTATGAGGAGACCTTTGCACCTGTCGCAAGGTACTCTTCCATACGGGCGATCCTAGCTCTCTCAGCGCAGATGGGGTGGCACATCCATCAGATGGATGTGAAGACTGTGTTCCTCAACGGAGTCATTGAGGAGGAGGTGTACATAGAGCAGCCTGAAGGTTTCGAGATCTTCAGCAGTGAGTCACATGTGTGCCAACTCAAGAGAGCACTGTACGGGCTGAAGCAAGCACCTCGTGCTTGGTACACTCGGATAAACAGCTACTTCACCGGGCTTGGATTCTCCAAGAGTGAGGCGGATCCAAACCTGTACCAGATTGTGGTGGAGGGGAAGCTGTTGATCATCGTACTGTATGTAGATGATCTGATTTTGACTGGCGACGAGCAGTTGATACTTTCATGCGAGGAGGATCTTGCACGAGAGTTTGAGATGAAGGACCTGGGCATCCTTCATTATTTCCTGGGATTGGAGATTTGGCAGCGCAGTGGAGGACTGTTTGTTTCTCAGGGCAAGTATGCTTGGGAGATTCTCGAGAGGTTCAACATGCAAGGCTGCAAGCCCTGCTGACACTCCTTCCCGGTGCTTGAGGAAGACGGATGCTATCAATGGGAGAGGTAGTGGATGTGCCACCGCCCATCGACGCTGGTGGGCCGCCGATATCCGGTCAATACACGATTCGAGCATATTTTCATGTGAAGTTAACCAGCTTTCGCAAGCTATGGTTAAGCCTACCAAGCTCTTTTGGAAGGCGGGCAAGCATGTATTGCGCTATATCTGAGGCACATCGGGATATGGTCTATGGTACAGACAGGAGGATGGAGTGAAGCTTTCTGGTTTCACTGATGCAGATTGGGCAGGGAGCCCAACAGACCGGAAGAGCACTTCTGGAGGAGTTTTCAGCATTGGGTCGACAGCAGTTTCCTGGTACAGCAGGAAGCAGAGATCCGTGGCACTCAGTTCAGCAGAGGCCGAGTACATGGCAGTTAGCTTGGCTGCATGCGAGGCTATTTGGATGAGGAAGATCCTCGCAGGATTGTTCAGGTTGCATTTGGAGCCTACAGTGATCTACTGTGATAACCAGAGTTGTATTAAACTCTCGGCTAATCCAGTATTTCATGATAGATCCAAACACATCGACATCAGGTACCATCATATCAGAGATTGTGTTCAGCGGAGAATCATGATGCTTTCATATGTTCCCACGGAGGATCAGGATGCCGACATCCCGACGAAGGCGCTCACCAGGAGCAAGTTCGAATTCCACAGAGGCAGGATAGGGGTTGCAGATAATCCATATCTTGCTGAGAGGGAGTGTTGAAAATTCAGCAAGATGATGGAGCTTAGTGAAATGAAGTCGCCTTCACCAAGTGGGCCTGCAGGCAAATTCTGGCGCAAAATCTATTTTTAGACTATGTCTATTTTTAGACATATGGAGCATGGTTCGGGGATTCCAGTTTGAGATTCTTGAAGCATTGGTCATGTTGGTAAAAATAGATGGGACTCTATTTTTGTGACCTATAGGTTGAAGAGGTCGAAGTCTATTTTTAGACTGCCTCTCCTAAAAATAGGGAAGTCAAATATTATTTACCCTTAATAATATTTGGACTCTAAACAGCAGTTTACTCTCTTGGAGCACTTCAGTTCGAGCTACAGAAGTGGCTCATGCATATGATAGAGGAATTATGCTATTCCCAAGGGTTTGATGGCATCATGCATGGTTGACTTCAGTTAGGACTTCAGTGGCAGAAGTTTGGTGGAGTTAATGAGACAGCTAGTGGAGTTGTGTTCTGTTTATTTTAGTTGAACTGCTTGAGATTAGTTTAACTAGCTAATCAATTAGTTATGAGTGGAGTGAATTAAATATTATTTAATTCATTAATTAGTAACTCATTATTCAACTCAAGAACACATCACTTCACTACAGTGCATGATCAGTTCAGTGGAGACCAGTGAAAGAGGTAGATGAAAGGGTGGAGTTAGCTATCAGTGGCGACATCAGTTGTGCATGAGATTTGCACCACACTTGAAGGAATTTCCCATGATGATTGCGCTGTCAAGCCAAGGAGATTCGAACCTTGGATCTCTATATAGACAGGCCTGGATTGCGCAATAGAGGCAAGGAAATTGGTGGTGAGTTTTGAACCAGTAACCTGTTCAAAACCAAGCTAGTTTGTGTGTAACTTCATGAGATAGTACTGAGTACTTGTGAGGAGTATTGTACTGGTTTGTTACATGATTTCTCCATTATAATATACACAATAGCTATGGGTTTTTCAGCAATAAGCTTTCCCCATACATACTGTGTTAATGTGTATGATGATTTGATGTGTTATCGCTTGATTTTATTTCTGCATGTTTGATGATCTGAGTGGAAGAGATTATGTGTTGTATATAAATTCGAATTGTATGTGATCAGGATAGTCTCGGTGGATAATTAATCATTATTCAGCAAATTTCTATAGGAATATCCTTGTTAGGTTATTTTGCTAGCATATGGATCCTATAGTGATTTAATGTGACAATCAGAGTCGTATAAAACTTTGAGTGAATTCATTTTTTCATGATCGGTCAAATCATATCGACATTCGGTATCACCATCTCATAGAATGTTTCTAGAGGCAGATCATGTTCCTAGAGTACATTCCTACAGAGGAACATGATGCATATCTCTTGACTAAGGCATTGTTAAGAGGAAAAATTGAGTTCTATATAGGCAATATTGGGGTATATGATAACCCCTTTCTTGTTGAGAGGGAGTGTTGAAAATGGCACCAAGAAATATCCTAATTTAATTTTCCCTTGAATTAAATTAGGAGAAAATTGTAATTCCACATCACAAGATAACTTGAAAGAGTCAAATAATTTAGTTTTACTTATTTGGTTCAATTAATTCGAGTTGAGAGCCTAACTTGAGTCATGCAGAGTGTCTCCTACATTTTAGGAGCCCTGGTTGAGTTTATTTTGAGTTGTAATTAATTAATTTAGTAAAATTATGTTCAAGGCAGTTAAATTAGTTCCACCCGTTGGAGGAACTAGTGGGAGGTCAAGTAGTGGGGTGTGTACTCTGTGATCAACCAGTTAACTAATATATCAACCATAAATAACTCATGCACATGTGATCTATGAGTTACTCAGTTGAGATTGGAGTTCAAAGGTAGTGTACTATTAGTTGTATTATCATCCAAATTGTACAAGTGGTACCTGCAGTCAAAGGAAGGCCTATGATGGATTGCACAATTATGGATGAGGAATTTCCCAAATTAATAGGGGCTAATTCCCAAGGAAAACAATTTACATTCCCACATATTAATCCTATGAAATATTCTCTTAAATCATTTCATCTAATTTAACCAAAATTTCTTATTTACTTGATCAGTTTTAATTTCCATGCCTAAAATAAAATTTGCAACACTAAGATATTACATGTCAAATTTAGAGGACAACTAATTTTTCAAATCTTGGATGATTTCCTTCTCATTTAAAAATAGAAATATATTATCCACATACAATACCAAATAAATAGGATGATCACCAAGAAATTTGAAATACACAGAATGCGCAACATTGAAGTTTTTGAATCCAAATTAATGTAGGTTTTAACCTTGTATAGAAATTATCTGCAAATGAATCTTAAAAATAGAAAATAAACAATAGCGAGAGCATAAAACATAAAACATATATACATAGAGATTTTACCCTGGATCCCAAATCGGGACTACCAACTTGATTTTTCACTATATTCCTTTTAATGTTACAACACATATATATACACGTCGAAGCATACATAAACCCCAATCCTTTAACCCTAGATTAGCACATAACCATAGTTCCCTTGAACGGATATACAAAATACCAGGGGCTGAAAAACATCATGCCCCAAAACCATGTGCAAACCCATGCACAAAAACATGGGCATGTCTGCCCACCGAAAAATAGGGTCCAATTTTTTTTTCCTTGGGTGCTACCCTAGACCCCGAATAGGGGGACCTTCTGCCCTCCCTATCACCCCCATGTTGTTCCCTGTGCAACATATAGGGGGGGATATTGCCTCCCCTGTGACCCCCCCGCAGGTATAACTAATCATGGAAAGAATATAACACATACCCAACATTCTCCCACTTGTTGTTTTCTTTCCACAGGGCGGCATAGGAGAGCTTAGTCATTAGCCTAGCTCTGCAACACCCATTGTTTCTCTACACCAAGAGAACTCCTGAGTGCTGATAGACTTCGTCAATGCATCTGCAACATTCTTCAAGGTGTCCACCTTTACCAGCAACACCCTTTTATCCTCAACCATATCTTTCACAAAGTGATATTGAACATCAATGTGCTTTGTCTTTAAATGATAAGCAGGGTTCTTAGCAAAGAAAATTTCACTTTAGCCGTCTCACTTGATTCTTATAGCCCGCTGCACACAACCCCATACTTGAACAAAATCTCTTCAACCAAACTGCTTCCTTGCTTGCATGATTGGCTGCCATGTATTCTGCCTCTGTAGCTGAAAAAGCCACTACAGACTGTCTTTTACTCATCCAACTTACTGCACCTCCAAATAGGCTAAACACATACCCACTTGTAGATCTTCTTTGGTCAATATCTCCAGCCCAGTCTGCATCAACAAAACCATGGATGTCCAAAAAAATTTCCAATCCTAGCCTTCCCTCATAGCACAAACCATAATCAATAATTCCACGCAAATATCTAAAAACCTGCTTTAATGTTGTTCAATGATCCTTCATTGGTTTTGACATAAACCTGCTCAATACCTCCACTGCATGTGTAATGTCTGGTCTAGTACAAACCATTGCAAACATCAAGCTACCCACTGTACTTGCATATGAAACACGTGACATATCATCCTCTTCTTCTTGTGTCTTGGGAAAATGTTCAACAGATAGCTTTACACCTATAGGAATAGGAACCTTCACCGGTTTACTATCCCGCATATTGAACCTCTGAAATATAGTCTCAACATACTTCCTCTGGTTTAACCAAATATTCCTCTTTTCTCGATATCTCTTAATTTCCTTGCCCAAAATATAGTTTGCAGTAACAAGATCCTTCATGTTGAATTTGGAGAACAATTGGGTCTTCAAATCTTGGATAATTTCTTTGTCATTTCCAATCAACAACATATCATCCACATACAAGACCAAATAAATAACATGATCACCAATTAATTTCAAATAAAATCCTCTCTGCTTCTGGTGAAGCCAAGTCCCCGTATATAGGTATCAAATTTTTGATACCACATCCTTGGTGATTGTTTTAACCCATACAGAGACTTTTTTAACCTGCTTACAAGTTCTTTCTTGCCCTTCACCATAAAGACTTTAGGATGCTTCATGTATATTTCCTCTTCCAGATCCCCATGAACAAATGTTGTCTTCAAATTCATCTGTTCTACCTAAAAATCAAATGCAACAACAACAAATAAAAGTAATCTAATAGAAGTAACCTTGGAAACAGGAGAAAAAATATCACCAAAATAAATTCCGGGCACCTGGGAATAACCTTTTTCTACCAAACGAGCTTTGTATTTCTCCACCTTTCCTTCTACATTCATCTTCTTCTTAAACACCCATTTTCTCCTGATGGGCTTCCTTGCAGCCGACAACTCCACCAGATCCCATGCCTCCTTTTTGTGCAAGGATGTCATTTCATCAACCATGGCCTCCTTCCAGAGTTTTCCATCCTCTAAATCCACTTCCCCCCTGAAAGTTCTGGGATCATCATCAGTGATATTTAAAGAAAATTTTGAACAGAAAGAAGATGGGCTATACCTTTCTCATTGTCTTCTTTCCTGAACTGACCTTCTCATAGTTGGAGTTTGTGGCTCTTCCTCTTTTGAATCTTCTTCTGTTATAGAATCTAATTCATCATCCTTTAGCTCAAACTCTATCTTCTCAGTTTGCTTTGGTAGGACTTCATGTTTAAAAACATATTTCACCTCTCTAAACACCACATCTTGGTTGTACACAACCTTCCTTGTTTCTAGGTTCCAAATCGTGTAACCTTTTAAACCATCCTTATACCCAATAAAGATGCACCTTTCAGATTTATTATCCAACTTGGTCCTTTTCTCCTTTTGAATATGTTCATATGCATCACATCCAAATACCCTCAGATGTGAAAGAGAGGGTTTCTTACCAGTCCATACTTCATTTAGAGTCTTATCCTCCAACGCTGATGAAGGTGATATGTTCACCACGTAACATGCAGTCTCCACTGCCTTTGTCCAGAATTCTTGTCCTAACCCGATACCACTGAGCATGCTTCCTTCCTTTTCCATTAGTGTTCTATTCATTCCTTCTGAAACTCTGTTTTGCTAAGGTGTGTATGGATTAGTCTTCTGTTGTGCCATACCATACTTCTTACATAATTCTTCAAATTCCTTCTTGTGGAACTCTCCACCATGATCTGTTCTCATCACCTTTATCTTCTTCTCTATTTTGTTTTCCACCAAAGCCTTATATTCTTTAAATCTGTGAAACACTTCAAATTTCTTCCTCAAGAAATATATCCAGGTATTCCTTGAGAATTCATCTATGAATGAAACATAGTATGCATACTTTCCCAGTGATGGAACCAACATAGGTCCAAACACATCACTATGCACAAGCTTTAATATCTTGTTCACCCTCTTAGCAACAGAAGGAAAAATCACTTGATTCTGCTTCCCATATACACAATGTTCACAGAAATCGGAATCCAGAGAGAAATTAGACATACCTTCTACCATACCATTTCCATGCAGTATCTGAAGGCCCTTCTCTCCAATATGTCCAAGCCTTTGATTCCATATCATGGTCTTTTCTCCAGAGACCGCTAGGCTTTCCACTCCACTTTCAGGAACCACAGAACTATTGCACTTGTCAATAACAGTGCTACCCTAAAGCTTGTACAAAGTTCCAATCTGAACTCCCCCCATTAATACTAGTGCTCCCCATACCATCTTGCAGGTATCTTTCTCAAACACTATTTTTACACTTGCATCATCCACTTGCTTACATAAATAAGATTTTTGGCCAATGCAGGAATATGCAAAACACCAGGAAGTGTTCTAATCATTCCATCTTGCAGCTTTAGCTTTACTTTTCCACGTCTGATGATTCTGACCTTCCTATCATCCCCTAAGAAGACATCACCACTATCATACTTCTCATACTCGTAGAACCACTCCCTATGGGGAGTGAAGTGAAAGGATGCACTTGAGTCAATCAACCATGCCTCATGATCTACATGTGTATTTGAAGAAGAAGGGAAATACACATCCCCACCTTCATTTGAGGTTTTTTTTTCTTCTGCAAAAGAAGCATCATTAGATCCCTTTCCATTCTGAGGAGCTTTAGATCTGCAGTCCTTTTTGTAGTGCCCTTCCTTTCCGCATTTCCAGCACACCTTTACAAAATTTCCTAGAGATTTAGATCTGCCTTTATATTTATATCTCCCAGTCGAAAATTTATTTTTGTTTCTATTATGGGATCTTCCTTGTACAGATAAGGCATCTCCATTTTGGCCCTCCATATTTCTTCGTCTCATTTCCTCCAACAGCAAGGCTGAGACAATTTCATAAAAATTCAAGGTAGTTGTATTGCTACTTATTTCAATAACCAGATTGTCCCACGAATCTGGTAGAGAACACAAAAAACTGATGCGCTTATCTTCATTTGAGATTTTAATATCAATAAATGAAAACTAATTTACCACAATATTGAAGGCGTTCAAATTCTCTATCACCGAGTCTCCATCCTTCATCCTAAGGTTATACAAATTTTTCCACAGGAGAAATTTATTCACTAGAGACTTAGTTTGGTACAAATTCCCTAGCTTGTCCCACAAATACTTCGCCATAGCTTCCCCAAATACATTCAGAAATACAAATTCTGAGACACACAATCGTATTGTGCTCGTTGCCATCTGATCCAACTTCTTCCATTCTTCATATGACATTGACATTGGTTTAGTACCCGGATCTATCGCGATCCACTGATCTTTATCTACCAGCATATCCTCCATCTTGAGTTTCCATAACTCAAAAATCTTCCCATTAAATTTCTTGATCTCTATATTTCCACTGCTCACCATCTTCTTTCACTACAAGAATCAATCCCGTAGATCTCCCACTGAACAGGGTCTACCACATGCCCGAGAAAAAAACCCTCAGTAGCAAAGGCATCCCCTTGAAGCCAAAACAACTGTGATACCAAATGTAGATTTTAACCTTGTACATAAATTATCTGTAAATAAATCTTAAAAATAGAAAATAAACAATAGCGATAGTATAACACATAAAACAAATATACACAGAGATTTTCCCCTGGATCCAAAATCGGGACTACCAGCTTGATTTTTCATTATATTCCTTTTAATGTTACAACACACATATATACATGCCAAAGCATACATAAACCCCAATCCATTAACCCCAGATTAGAACATAATTGTAGTTCCCTTGACTGGATCTACAAAATACCAAGGGAAAAAAACCATCATGCCCCAAAACCATGTGCAAACCCATGCACAAAAGCATGGGCGGCTCCACCCACCAAAAAATAGGGTCCAAAAAAATTTTCTCGGGGCGTTGCCGCCCCCTGTGACCCCCCCGCTACACCCGACACAACATATAGGGGGGTCTATCGTCCCCCTGTGACACCCCCCCCCACCCCCCCTTCCACCCCCACACATGCGACTAATCATTGAAAGAATATAACACATACCCAACAATTAAAATATATAAGTATCAATTTTATGATACCACATCCTTGGTGATGGCTTTAATCCATTCAAGGAATTTTTTATCCTATATAGTAGCTATTTATTTCCCTTCACTATGAATCTTTCTTGCTAATTCATGTAGATTTTTTTTTCTAGATTCCATGTAGGAATGATTTCTTCAAATCCACCAGTTTGAATTCACAATAAAAAGAAGTAGAAATAGGTAAAAAAGTATAATATAAGTTAACTTGGAAATAGGAGAAAATCTCACCAAATCCAATTCCCTCTACCCATAAATAATCTTTTACCACTATCTGAGATTTGCATTTCTCCATTTTTCCTTCTTCTTTAAGTTATTCTTAAACACCCATTTGCTACCAATGTGAATCCTTCTAGTCGATAGCTCCACTAGATCCCAAGCCTCATTCTTTTTCAGGGATATCATTTCTTCAACTATGGAATTTCTCCAATGTTTTCCATCTTATGAATTCACTAAATCCCTAACAATTCTAAGGTCATCATCAGTAATAAAAAAAGCAAAATTAGAACAAAAATAAATTGAATTATACCTTTATGGTTTTCTTCTTTCCTTCACCAGCGTCCTTAATATCAAAGTATCAAGTTATTCTTCTTTTGATTCTTATTATTTTTTAGAGTATGATTCATCATCCTTCAATCCAAACTCTATTTTTCTAACATGACTTTGTATTTAAAATCATCTTTGATTTCTCTAAATAGGACATATGGATTATATACAAAATTCTTAGGTTCTCTATTCCAAATCTTATAGCCTTCTAGACCAACTTTATATCACATAAATATAAGATTCTAAACTTCATTATCCATCTTTATGCTATCTTCCTTTGGAACATGTACACAAGAATCATAGCCACATACCATGAGATTTTTAGGAGAGTGTTTCTTACCAATACATACTTCTTGTGAATTCTTCTAATCAAACAATGATGAGGGTGATTGATTTACAAGGTAACATATTATATCCAAAACTTTTTCCTAGAATTCCTATCCTAACTTGACACCATTGAGCATGCTCCTTTCTTTTTCCATTAGTGCTATTTTCATTGTTTTGTAACTCAATTCTACTAAGGTGTGTATGGAGTAGTTTTCTACTAAGGTGCACATGGAGGTATTTTGAAACTCCATTCATTGAATTCCTTCCTGTAGAATTCTCCACCATTATCCATCCTTAACACCTTAATTTTCTTCTCTTTAATTATCCACAAGAACATATAACTCTTTAATTTTGTCGAATACTTTAGATTTATTCATGATGAGATAAATCCATTTACTCCTTGAAAAGAAATCTAAAAATGATACATATTACATAGATTTACCCAAGGATGGAACTGACATAGGTCCAAACACATCATTATGCACCAACTGTAATATTTGATTTTCCCTCGTAAAATTATAGGAGAATACGACTCAATTATGATTCAAATTATGATTCACATGTAATGTATATATAAATCAGAATAAAGAGAGAAATTAGGTATACCTTCCACGATGCATTTACCATGTAGCACTCAAAATCCCTTCTCTCCAGTATGTCCTAGTCTTTGATTCCACATCATAGTATTCTCTCTCTAGACTATATGATATTTTCCTTCTTTATCTCCACCCTTAGGAATAATTGAATTGTTAAACATATCGCTACTAGTTCTTCCCAACAACTTACACAATTTTCCAATCCAAACTTACATCAACCATACCTTTTCTCCTAGAACCATCTTGCCAATTTCCTTTTCAAACACTATTTTAATGCCCACATTGATAATCTTACTTGTAGAAACCAAAACTATGCCTAATCATGGGATGTGTAAAATAGAGTGTTCTAATACTTCCATGCATGAAATTTAAATTTAATGTTGCTTGTCCTATGATTCTAGATGTCAAATCATCTCCTAGAAGAACATCACCACCTTCGTACATTTCATAAACATAAGACCACTAGTTGTGAGGATTCATATGAAATGATCCACTTGGGATTATTGGCCATCCCTCATTGTCACATTTCCAATCCCAAAAGCCTTCATTAGGGTTGTGCGACATCACATTTTTCTCAAACCCAGTCCCTTAAAGCTTGATTAATGATTTTGTATCAATTTTTATTCCTGTTTATATTGTGCTTTGTTAACAAAACAATTAGTTCTGATTTTAGGAGTATTCATGAGACCCAACTCCCTTAGGGAATATCTCCAAAACTAAAGGGAATAATGATATGAAACTTCTACCATATGTACCTTAAGTTATATTCTCTATATGCTCAAAATTTTAGGATTTGAAACCCCAAAAAAATAAAGTTATAGTGAAAATACAATGTTGACTTGTTTGAAGTCTAATTTTAGTCTACAAAATTATAGTGAAGAAATATCTAAAAATGGAACCAAATGTAAACAAGCTTTCCCCTCACAATGGTCCAAGTTTTGGCCTCTCAAATCTTTGAAAAGAAAATTTATAGTGAAAACTGCACTGTTGATTCTTGATTTGTGCGACAAAAGAAAACCCATCAATTCGTTGTTAGTTTCAAAACGTTTTTGAACTATTTTATGACAATGAAAACCATTCAAATATTATAGCTAGGACACCGATAACTTTTTCAACATTATTCTAATCTTCAATCCTCTCTCCATGATCCCAAATTAATTCACAACTCCTGTCACTCTAGTCATGAAC
Organism: Pinus albicaulis; assembly: GCA_034641835.2. NCBI lineage: Eukaryota > Viridiplantae > Streptophyta > Pinopsida > Pinales > Pinaceae > Pinus > Pinus albicaulis. Next base: position 1,190,522,320 of record CM076578.1, on the reverse strand, counting down.
TAGTCACATTCATATGCAAGGTTTCAAACTATCCCCATAGGATTTGTATATTCACCATGTTCACTTTTTCAGTACTCTAATATGCTAACTCTAAGATATTCTAGGCTTGCTTTTCACTAGATAGTTTTGTTATCTTGTGAAAAATTGAGTCATCTTCTGAACTCTGAATTCGAATACTTGGCCTTGTTCTTCTTTTTCCTTAGCTCTATAAGTTTTTTTTAGTGAGTATTAGTCATAGCCTACATAGTTACTCGCTTGGACTCTAAGATGTCATTCTCACAAGATCCCAAAATTCGGACTTGTAAGATGCTTTTAGTATATACTAAAAACTCGTAATTCCTACCAACTAGAACCAATCTCTATGTTTACCTCAAATTATTTGTAAAAAACGACTAAAAAAAATATTCAATAAGATTTTAACAATAATAAAAACCAAAAATGGTTTTCTTTTAATGAAATAAATTATATTAAGAGTAAAATCTTTCTGTCTACTTTGGAATTATATATTTCCTCAATAAAATAAAATAGAATAGAATTTTAGTTACCTTCCACAAAGTTCAAAAACTTAATCAAAAACATCTTTCAAAAGTTGCAAAAGAGCATGACCAAACCGTGATCCATGTGGAGAATCCTGAAAGAAAGGTGCAAAGTTTCAAGAGAAGGGAATATGCCACTGTTCCTCTTTGCTCAGAGCAAACTGAAAAGCTCAACTTTGTGGAGCTTCCCAAGTAGCACCTGCTAAGTTGGCCCAACCGAATCTAGTGTTATGAAACATAACATATATTTTCTGAACTACCGTGCTTACATTAACTTTGTAAATTGGAACGGAGTCCAGAGAAACAAGTGGATAAGTGAAGCGATCAAGCGAGGTTTCGTTAATTGGAAATAATTGGGTGCATAATTTATTTTGGAACAACGATATATTATATATAATAATTCCACTTCCACCCACCTGAGATTACGTTAATTTTACAGGGAGAGATAGGTATGATACTGAACTATAAAATTAATTGGGCTTAGATGCTCCTTAGCATTAAATAGATAGATAACAGTAACAGAGGTTTGATTCTATCCAACATTAACAGAAATCCAATTTACCAACAGATTTCTATCCAACCATTTAATATCAACAGAAAATTTAACAACTCTTGTACAAATTTAGTCAATGCAAATGGCATAATAATTAATACTTTAAATGTTCTCTTTCTTAGTTAGTGTTTGGTATATATTTTTATCAATTTTATCTAATTAGTACTGGTCTTTCAATGTAGTTCTAACGCGTACACAGGGTCAGAAGATTCAAACCACTTAATTCAATTTTTTACATGAAGTAATTAATAAGGTAGATAGCTCAGAGTGTGGTTGGTTGAGATGTTGTGAGATAATATTATATTTAAAAATAGTAAAATAATAATTTAAATTAATAAATAAAAATAGTAATAAAAAAAAGAAATTAATGAAAGTCATAATTACAATATTTAATTTTAGTAATCTAAAGTAAAAAAATAATTTATTTTTTATTATCATAAAGAAATATAATGAGTAAAATAATATAATTTACTTTTTAGTATAAGTAGAAAACTCATTATTTTTACATGACAAGAAATAGTATTATTGATATTACATTATGTTTGATTCATTCTACCTTTCATTTACATGTGATATTTAAAACAAAAATATATTTATAATAAAAAATATCTTACTTTTAACTATAATTAAAATATTTTAATTTCCATATTAAATAACATAATTTTATAAAATAAAATAATTTAAATTGAAAAGTTTCTTACATATTCACTTTAGAGTGAAAGATTGAGAGAATATAATTCTAGAGGTATTTGTGAAATTTTCAATGTTTATTATGGATTTGATATGTAATATTTTAGAAATATTAATAATAAAAATAATTGAATGTCTACATACATGAAAAAAAAATGAAGGGACATATTTTAACATTTTAATTAGAAGAAGACCAATTATAAATAAAATATTTAAATGTCATCTACATATATATTATATGAGCCTAGATTCATCTTAACTCTAGATCTACCAAGTGCATATATGGATCAAAAATCTTTTCACTCTAAAAGAATTTTTGCATCTCAAGAGATTAAGATCGATCTAAGGTGGTTTAAGTTTATAGAAGACACACAATCATATTAATAAATGTGGTTGATATGTCCATCAACCACATTATTATTTATTAAGTGTATAATAAAATTTAATATTAATATTAATATCAATTAATATCTAAATATTATATTAAAATAATAATATATTAATATTAATTAATATATAATTATAATATTAGTACTAGGATTTTAATGCGTGGTTTAAATATTGGGTTTAAATATAAGTAAAGATAAATTAATACTTAACTAAGTGAGCAAGCCTTAATTAACATTGAAATCTTATATTAAATTTTAATATAAGAATCAATATTATAAAACCTATATTAAACCAAATATTAATTTCAATATTATAAACTTTAATATACCATAATATTAAACCTTAGTTTCTTATTATGTCGTAATGCAATATTGAATAAAATATAATGTAATGTAGTATTGTGAGAATGATTGTCACACTTATTGGCACATTGCAACAATGGTTGTGACAATGTGATGTTTGGTAAATTTGTGTATCATTCGAACGTCATATTATTAAAATAATATTATAAACCCTAACATTATAAACCCAATATTATAAACCCTAATAATTAAACCCTAATATTTAAACCAAATATTATAAACCATAATTTTAAACCCTATTTTTCTAATGTTGTAAGGAGAAATTTAAAAAAATCCAATGCAATGAAACAACATGACGATTATGGTTAGATTCATTATCACATTGCGAAAAATGTTTGTTACAATGCAACATTGGATAGATTTTCATACAATTCCAACATCACAATATTAAACGCAAATATTCTAAACCCTAATATTAAACCAAATATTATAAATTTAATATTAAACCCTAATATTATAAACTCAATATTAAACACACTATTATAAACCCTGATATTAAATCCAATATTATAAACTCTAATATTAAATTTAACATTATTATTATTATTATCCAATTTTAAGGTCACGGCCAAGCCAGACACCAAATTGGTGTATGAGACCCCCTTTTTTGTGGAACAAGGGACCCACCTCCGCGAAACGATTTGAATGCTAAGCCTATGAAGGCATGCATGCTCTACCCCCCCTTTGGTTTTGAACATATGACCTCTTAGGAGGAAACATGTTCTCTTAGTCATTATGCCCACTCAAGCATCATAATACTAAACTAAATATTAAACCCACTATTATAAATCATAATATTAAACTGAATGTTATAAACTCAATATTATAAACCCTATTATTAAACTTTAATTTTGTAATGTTGCAAGGTTATGTTGGATAAATTGTAATGTATTGTAACATTGCGATAATGATTGTCACATTATGACAATGTTTTTCACAATGCAACGTTGGATAGGTTTCTATAACATTTCAATGTCACAATACTAAACACTAATATTAAACCAATTATTATAGGTGTTAACATTACAAAACCTAATATTATAAACTGCATTAGTAAATGTGGTTGACTAATATTGTAATGTTGCAATGCAATATTGAATAAACTACAATGTAATGTAACATTGCAACAATGTTTGCTACATTGCAATAATGTTTGATCTTGGTCAATAAATTAAAAAAAGTTTATAAATGTTGAATTTGTTTAACTTTGTTGACTAATTTGGTTGACTATGTTTCACTATCAATATAATTAATCAATAATAATATTAATAGGAAATTATGTTTGACTAAAGTTGAAGAGTGTTGACTCTCAAACATAGTCAAGAAACATAGTCAAAAATAGTCAACCACATTAATAAATGTGGTGGACTAATTTTTTAATGTCGCAATGTGATGTCGGATAAATTGCAATGTAATGTAAGATTGCGAGAATGTTTGTCACATTGTGACAATTATCATCACATTGCGACAATATTTCTCACAATGCAACATTGGATAGATTTATGTACAATTACAATGTTACATCATGTTTAACTATGAATAATAATCAATAATATTAATAGGATATTATGCTTAACTGAAGTTGCAAATTATGGTCTACTATTTTGACGTTGACTATAAAGGTTGAATTTATTTAACTATGTTTGACTAATGTGGTTGACGATGTTTGACTATTGATATTCATCAATAAAAATAATAGGCGAGTATGTTTGACTGAAGTTGAAGAGTCTTGAAAACGATTATGTTTGACTGAAGTTGAAGAGTGTTAACTATCAAACATAATTAAGCATAGTTAACCACATTATTAAATGTGGTTGACTAGTTTTGTAATGTCACATTGTGATGTTGGATAAATTGTAATGTAATGTAACATTGTGACAATGTTTGTCATACCCCAATGTTGGATAGATTTCAACACCATGCCAACATCAAAAATTAATACTAATGAGTAAATAAGGTTGACTATTCTTGTTTGATCATTGTACCAACATCATCTATTTAAACAATGAATATAAAACTTGACTTTGTTTGAATATGTTTGACTAATGAGTTTGACTATATTCAAATATTAATATTAATCAATAATAGTAATATGCGATTATATTTGACAAATTTAAAGAGTCTTGACTATCCAACATCAATAAACATAATCAACCATATTACAAAACCAATATGTATTAAATTATATTAATAATATTATTAATAAACATTTTTTAACATTAAATATGGTCGAGAATAGTTTAACTATAGATAAACATGGTTTGATCAAGTTTATCATGGGTGAACTTGATTTAACTAATTTTATCATAGCTAACCATAATTTTATATAATATTAAATTTTAATATTAATATTATATAAAAACTTAATATTATAAACTTAAAACTCAATGTTAAAATACAAATGATATATAATAGAAATACATATTATTAATATTATTTTTTAATATTAATGTTAATGTTTTTATTTAAAATCTAATATTTTAAATATAATATTAAGATTTTAGTATTGGTTTTAATATAAAAAAATTAATATTAAAATTTTAATATTATTAAGTTTTAATAATAATACTAGAAACCTGATATTATGTTGGAAACCTTCCTATCATGGAATCCAAAATATCTTGTTGAACAATATAACATAAACATATTGCCGACACAAACATCTTGCCGCTAGTAGCACATCATGAGTATTTTATGTGAATCTTCATCATGGTTAGCAATGTCCCACAAAGAATCATATCGACTCTTCTACATCCACGGAAAAATGATGGTTTCTTTTCTATCAAATAACAAATTATAATCGAAAAATATCCCTTCTAAAACTGTATGACGACATACCCATAATGAAAATCTAACAATTCTTTTAAATGAAAATAACACCAATGTTCGCATCCTTGTATATCTGAATTTGAAGAGTTTGCATGCCTCCACATAGAGGATGGGTAGTGTTACACTGTGTCTATGGGTAACATTGTATGGGTAACAATGTGTAGCCCAGACATTTATGTAGAGATGAAATGAAATAAAGGAGAAATTTGTATAGATACAGAGTTAAGAGGGATTTTATGTTTGTTTTTGTTAACATATTAATTTAATATTTTAAAATTATTAGTATAATATTTTTAGGGTGTATATATCTTTTAAATATATATTTAAAAAAATGTTTATATTTCAAAAGATTTTTTTTTTTTTTTTGTATGGGTAGATATTTGGTTTAAATGAATCTATATTGATTACACATCATTTGTAATTTTTTATTTTTTAAATTATATTTTTGAATCGATTTATGGATTCAACTCTTTGAAAATCTTTTTGGAAATTTGCGTTATGTAGATGAGACAACTTAAACTTAAATTCCAACCAATTTTTATTGGATTTGAAACAAAATTGACAATAAAATATAATATATACATAATTCAAATTAAAATATTTTAGTTAATATGATATAGAAAAAATATTATTAATAATTTTTAAATACACCATATTATTATACACTTTTCTTATTTATTTTATTACAATTAAAATTAATATATATTTTTTTATATTTATTTATATATGTAAAAGAAGTTAATATTGAAATATGTTAACTCACATATAAATAAAAATGTTTTATTTATAATTTAAGTATAAACGAAATACTTTTTATCATATTTCCATGGATTATGATATCAACAATTAACTAAATAAAAACAATAATATTAGAATTATTAATATTTTATATATCAATTTTTTTTTTTAAATAAATTACACGTCAAGTCGAGGTTCAACACAAAACTAGGAACAATGATGGTGATTAAATAATATTAGAATTATTAATATTTTATATATCAATTTTTTTTTTTAAATAAATTACACGTCAAGTCGAGGTTCAACACAAAACTAGGAACAATGATGGTGATTAAAAGGACTGTTCGAGTAACGGAAGGATTGCTGTAAATGAAGTGATATTTAATGGAGATTAATTCATAATCTTATTTTTCTAATTTAGTATGTAATAGTAGGGTTTTAATTGTACAATCATCTTGCGTTATAAAGATTAATTTTAATATATTATCAAAGCCATTTTGTATGATTGGATTATTTTTTAATTTTTAAACATTATTAAAAATATGTAAATTATCTCAATTATAAATTATTAGTATCAATCTATATTTATTTTTAAAGACATTTCAAGATATATATACAAAATATAAATATATGTAACAATATTTTTAACCATGAAAATTTATCTTCATATAATTATGAATATTTTTAACATGTAAATATGTTTTGTTAGAATATCATGACTTATCAATATCACATACCTAAAAAAAATGGTAACTCATTTTATAGTTAAAATATTTATATATTTTTTATTTTATTTTAAATTTATAACATTTTTTCAATAAAATTGAAATGTAAAATTAGCACAACTACCTATAACATAAATCTCAACTTTTTATCCTCAAAACTACTAACTAGCTCAACCATATAAATGAAATAATAGTTATTTAGATATGCATCAATTAACAATAAGCATCAAATCAAATTGCCAAAGTAAAAAAAATTAGTGAAATATAATAATTAACTAAATTATAACTTTATTTAAAAATTATTATTGATAAAAATAATTAATATATAAGTTAAACATATACACATTTTAAAAAACATGTAACAATATTCTTAACCATGGAGATTTATCCCCATTTTATTATGGAGATTCTTAATTTGTAAATAGTCTTTGTTACAATACCATGAGACAATACCATTGCTTATAAATACCACATGTCCAAAAAAACCACCACTCATTATACTTGTTCATTTGATGCATAAATACTTTGGAAATACATCTCAAATTTTGATATTTGTACACTATTAATAATATTCTATTTTATGAAAGTTAAATATCTACCATCCACTTAGAAACTTTATTCCAAAATAAACATGCATATGAACAAAACAATCTTAATTATTGATAGTTAAATTAAAATTGTATAAACCTATTTCAAAACAAGTATAATATGCAACATTGCTACTTAGTACCTCCCTCTTATGCAGAATGTAATTGATAGCAACGGTTATTGTATCTAAGATACAAATTCCCCTCATGCCCGTGCATAAAGATCTTAAAACTTGTGATTTGCAAGGTTCCATTTTGTAGGCGACATTAGAATAGTTTAGATCTTCTTAAACTTTCGAATTTAAGTTTCCATTTCAAAATAATAATTTTTTTTTCCAAAATATTAAAGGAAATACAATTATTAAAGTTTTTAATTTGTGATATTTTTATAATTAAATTCACAAAGTTACGATTCAAAATAATATTTTATTTTTCCAAAATATTAAAACAAATAGAATTATTAAAGTTTTTAAGTAGTGATATTTTTATAGTTGAATTCACAAAGTTACGATTCAATAACTTTAGTTAAAACAATAAAATTTCTTTTGCATTAAAATAATTTATAACAAAAAATTCCACAACAAATGAGATTAATTAGCTTTTGTTTGTTGTCTATATTCTTAAATAAATAATGCATCTAAAAATTCTTATAAGTATTTACTTTACATTATTTGACAACTTGATATTTCAAGGTCTTATATGACTCATACGCAAATTATCTATAAACTCAAGCTAGCTATTAAAGATAGGTAAAAATGTTTGAAAGAAAATTGTTATATAGTATTAAAGGAACACATAATTAATTATGAAAATACATGTACCAAAGAGCTATAAAATTTTATAATGAAGGGGACATTGTTTTTCTTACGATACATTATATGATTTTTAAATATGTTGTTATTTTAGGCATTTTATATTTTTATGAAAAAAATAATAGAAAAATATTTATAAGTATTTGGAGACTTTAAGTTATTAATTGATTAGATAGGAAATACATATAAAATTGGGATTATAATATTAGTTCCAATTAGAAATCAATTTATGAAGGTAAAAACCAATTTGGATGAATGATTCAACTCAAATGTTGATCATCTATTTAAAAAAGTTGTATAAACCTAAGAAGAGACTCAAATGTAGCAAGAGTTTAGTGGAAGAACTTAGATTTCATTTTCAAAAATATCTCTTTATTGATATATGAAGTGATAGAATATCACAAATATATTTGCTGGATTTTTTGTAGTTGTTGCAATAAATATTGAGATTTGATATCTATATTTTTTTTCATAAATATTGAAATTCGATGTCCGTACTATTATGACACTTGGTGGGATATAGAATTGTTTTAATTTTTGAATTTTATTTTTTATAAATAATAAAATTTTCATAAATATTGAGATTTGATGTGGGTACTATTTTTCATAAATATTGAGATTTGATGTGTATATTGTTATGATATATTTTCATAAATATTGAGATTTGATGTGTGTACTATTTTTCATAAATATTAAGATTTGATATGTATACTATTATGATATTTGGTGGCATAGATTTTTTTTCTTTCTTTTAAATAATATATTTTTTTTTGAGAAATTTTATTTATAACTTCATAAAATTAATCATTTCATCTATATAAACCAATAAAAAAATAAAAATTCAAATTTCAAAATATATTTTTACTTTTCAAAATATTTAATTTAATAAATTTTTTTCAAAACTTTAATAAATTTTATAAAAACATTTTGAGTATAAAATGATTACACTATAACTACCTTCCTATCGAGTATAATAAACATAGTTGAAATTTTTTAATATAAAACTAACTAACTATCTATAAACCCTAAAACTTCACCCCTACTAAATAAGAATAAATTTTTATCTCTCCAACTACTTTTGATGTAAGAACAACCTAAACAACCTAAACGTATATTATAGGTTTAGATAGTTATACTACGACTATTTTTTTTCGTTTAGATATCACTTTTAAGATGAAGTGTTAGAGAGGTAAAGTAAATGTAACACTCACTATATAGAAAATAAATAATAATGTGATATTATGAAAAGTGATTTTTAATACATATTTTTGTATTTATATATCTTAAACTTGTAAAATTATTAAGAATATATATTATAGCAAGTTAACATAACTATTTTAAATTTTGTCATTGATTGAAATTGGCGTAGGCCAAATGCTTTTTTCTTCATCCACATTAGAGTACTCATTTTCTAAATTTCTCAGCAAATGTCGATCCAATATTCAATGCATTCAACATTGTTTGATCATGAATCTGAATTAATGATGCATTGTAAGTTTTGTAGCTTTCACAACACATATCGAATTTGGTTCACTATTACGGAGTGCACAAAGGAGATTATTGGATTTTTGGCTACTATATTAATTAATTCAAGGACTAAATTACATATCACAAACAAAGGGTAATTCAAATATGCTCACAAGAATACAGAATGGCATTCAAATATATTTGTATTCATTCAAAATGTGTTGTTACAAATAAGAAAACAAATTTGAGAATGGAGTCCTCAAAGTACTTGAAATTCCCATGTTGTTACAAAACAAACCACACACAACAACCGAATGCCCAAGCTAATTTATACAATAGTCAGTCACACTTTTTGAAAATTGTGCAGTAATTAAACCAATCGCTAGTATTCTAAGGGAAAGAAGTCCAAGAACACAAAGAGAACCTATAGAACCCAATAGACAAAAAGAAAAGAAAAAAGAAAACCCATTTCTTCCATGTTCATACAAGTTATCCTAGCGTTACTCACCTCTTTGCATTCCACCAAAAATAATCACTTCCCATGTCGCTGACTACTTCGCCTTCCAAAACTAAGTTGATTCACTTCTCCTAAGTATGTGGAAAAACCAAATTTGTAACCTCCATCTCATTATGGCAGTACATCTAGTAGGGTTGTCCTATAACAGTGCAACTAAACAACTTTTGATTTTAGATGTGTAAGTAACTGAATGCAATGAGAGTATCAACATCCGATCCTCGGAGTGTCAAAAACTCAAGGTCAGTCATCACTTCAATAAAATGTAGCTACAGGAGTATAAAAAAACTACTAGTTGGGTGTACTAACACTTACAGAATAGGTGCATATGGAACTTGAAATACATGGGAGTAATAACACTTATTACGAAGTTAAAAAAAAAAAAAATTGTTTTTAAAAGATCAGGATTGCTTGAGGCCAATGATGCTCCTGCATCAGACACCCTTGGTAAGAAAATACGAGCTACTAGCTAATGTGGTATTCCATTTAGAGATTGAATTCCCTTTTAGGTGTGATATCTCTAGTTCAGACACCCATGACACATCTTCAAATTCTCTATTTTTCCATTTGGCTAAATTCTTTAGGTCGTCCTTGCGACGAGTATTTTTTCCAACCCTTGTGGATATAATTTCTCCCACTTCTTCGACATGTTTGACTTGTAATTGTTCCTTCCACTCAATGGGTGCACCTATCTCTTAGCTCCCTTCCCTTTCATGTAACTCATATAGATTATCCACGTTATTAGAGATATATCAAATTCTACAACTCTATCTTCTAGGCATTTTTGGAATATTTTGAAGAATTCTGCATGGGCCTATTTTTTTGTATTAAAAATTATTGTAGGTACCCCTTGGAAATTTCTCTTTTTTATATGTGCCATTATCAACTCCCCTTTAATGAAAACCGTTTCTCTTCTTTTCAAATTTCCCTTCTCCTTATACGTATCATTTCTCTGATGTAATGTTTTCTTCACATGTTCGTGTATTGGCTGCAAGCTGTCAAATTCACTTACACCAACACTCTTCCTTTTCTCCAAATATGAAAACTATATCAAGTCCATAATAACTTTCGATTACCACCCATAAAAAATCGAAGATGGACTTTTATCAGTGGATCTATTCACCAAATCATTGTAGGAAAACTCTCCTTGTGCAAAAACCATATCCCATTTGTTCATATTTTCACCACTTTCTACACTGCAAGGTGTCTTATAAGTCATCTAAGCTTTTCCAAAACCGACATCTTCTACATACAACTCCTTCATGCTTTCTAAAATCACCACTTCTACTTCCAAAGTGTTGAGTAACAACACTCTCCTACTCAAATCATATGCAACTTTATTTGACCTTCCATACCTATGCTTAAAAAAAATGCATAACTTTGCAAGAATTCAACTTACCTTGATTGTTGATATATTTTAATGCCTTGTGATTAATAAAGAAGAAAAATACCTTGGGAAAAAAATAATATCTCCACTTCTTCAAACCTTTCACAAAAGCATTATTTTTTTATCATACATGGAATACTTCTTCCTAACGTCATTAAAATTCTCACTGAATAATGTTATTGGCATGCCTCTTGACTTAAAATTTCTCCAATTTTTGTCTTACTTGGGTCACAATCAACATGGAATATTTAATCAAAGTTTGGAAGAGCCAAAAGTAGTTTCTATGACACCCTCCTTTTAATATTTTCAAATTCATTCCATGTTACTACTGCCCATTTAAAAGTTCCTTTCTCCATGCACTCAGTAAGAGGTCCACAAAATTGGCTGAAATTCGTAATTAATTTCTGGTAGAAGCTTGCAAATCCATGAAATATCCTCACCTCAAAAGATGACTAAGGTGTTGGCCAATCCAAAATAGCCTTCATCTTTTCAGAATTCATTTCAAGCCTTCCTTGTAAATAAAAAATCCCAAGTATACTAATTCATATTGCATGAATGTACATTTCTTCAAGTTGGTTAGAAACATCTCCTCCTTCAACCATTGTAACACTTTCCCTTGCATGTCCTAAGTGTTCCTCTTTATTTTTGTTGAAAATTAAAATATCAGCCTAGTATATTACAACAAAGTTTTCCAAGAATGGCTTTAATCGCTCATTCTTGATCCTCATGAATGTGTTAAGGGAATTAGTCAGCCCAAATGGCATAAAAAAATATTTAAACATTCCATCCTTCATATTGAAAGCATTATTCCACTCATCACCTTCCTTGATCCAGATTTGAAGATAATAACTCTTCATATATATCTTTGTGAAATATTTAGCCTTACACAAGCAATCCATAATATCCTCCATCCTTGGAAAGGTAAATGGGTACTTGATGGTTATCCTATTAATGGCTCAATAATCCTTGCACATTCTCCAAAGACATCGCTTCTTTTGATTCAATATGGCTAGTACAACACATGGACTCAAACCTTCTCTTATCAATCCTCTATGAAGCAACTCTTGTACCTGCTTATTTAATTCTTCATTTTTTGTTGGATTCATCATGTAAGGTGCCTTATTTGGTAATATTGATCTAATAATCAAGTCAATCAGATGAGAAATATCTCTCACAGGAGGTAGTCCGTTTGGAAATTCGTCAGCAACAATCTCCTTAAATTTATATAACAAGGATTTAATTCCTGTCGAGATGGTTTCTAATTTCACTTCCTCTTGCACATCCTTTCGAATTATTATTAAACATTTTTTTTTCTTTCTTTCCTCATATACAAACTCCTTGGCTCAAAACACCATGATCTTTTTGTTACTCATGTTGGTACTTCCTCAACTTCTTGTTGTTACAACTGTATTTTTAGCATTGGGGTGAGTTTGTACCGCTACCCATCCTTCCTAAACTCATATTTATTTTATCAACCATCATGGTGAAATTTACTGTTAGAGATTCATGATCCTCCCAGAAGTATGTGGCATGCATCCATGTCAACTATGTCACATAATACTTTCTCTTGAAGACTGAAAAGTTTATAATTCAACAAGAATTACTCAGTCACAACCACCTATTTTCCCTTTTGTAACCATGAAACTTTGTAAGCATTCATATTGTCTAAAAACTTGAGTTTTAGCTTGTCTATGACTTTAGTAGACACCAAATTCTCTGTGCGTCCTCTATCTATGATCAAGTTACAATACTTTAATTAGACCTTACATTTAGTTTTGAAAATTTTCCTTCTTTGTGCTAGTTATTCCACTGTCTTCTTCGAAGGCTTGAGAAACACTTTTTGAAACATCAATTTTTCTCCCTATTCTTGTTGAAGAAGAGTTAAATTTTCTCTAGCAATAGAAGTTTCATAGACTTGCATAACTTTTGTTTTGGATTCACCTCTTCTACGAAATTTGTTTCCTTCTAGGCACGACGAGAACAAGTAATTACATACTTACACTTTCCTATTTTGAGACTTCCTCTACCCATTCCAGCATTGTTTCCACCTCTATCACCTTGACCACTTGTATATTCTTCTTCCTTTTCAATATTGCTAGAAATCCCAGTCTTACCTCTACTTATAAAACCATTTTTCTATGCCTTTTTGTTGTTTTTTCCTATTCATTTTTTCCTCTACCTTTAGGGAAATGTGATAGGATTCATTAATAGTATAGAAATAATTTGTACCCATTTAATCTTGAATCAGGCATTTTAGCCCATTCACATACCCTGTGACTCTTTAGAATTCTGGTTCCTTTATACCTGATCAAGTGATAGCCTGAAAGACTCCTTTGTGTACTCACAAACAAAGGTTTATTTTATCTTAGATTCTAGACTTGTCTATACAAATTCTATTGGTAATCAACATGCATAAATTTATCCTTGGTCTTTGTGGCCATCTTCTTCAAATTATTAATACTTTATATTTAATTATCAATTTTGGTTTTCTATACCATATCCCACCACAATTGTGGAGCATGACCCTTCAACTTTGTCAAGGAATATTTCACCTAATTTTGATCCTGAACATTTTCATACTTGAAGTATCTTTTGTGTTCTTAAATCCAATCAATGAGCACATCAGATCTCAAAATTCCATCATAACAAGAAAATTCAACTCTTTCACTTACTCTATTGTTTAAGTATGAAATAAACCTCGTTGTTGGGTATCTCTCTTCAGTTTCCCAGTATTCATATATTTCTTCTTCAGGATCTGAATCTGCCTTTGCAACCTCATTTCTTATATGCTCCAACTGTTCTATTATTTGTCTTAAATCTTCTAGCTCTCTATTTCTTGCACCTCCTCATCCTACTCCCCTTCTTCTTAGTGGTATACTTACAAATCATAAATGTCTCACTATCATCCATAGACATCAACCTAGGTTTTGTGACCTAAATTGTACCTTCAACACTCTTGTTCTACAACCACCAAACAAATTTTTCCAGTACCCTACCACATGAAGAAAATCCAAGGTGAAAATACAAAAATGCAACTCCCTTTGATAACACTTGATGCATCCCAAGTTCTATAGCTTTCACAACACCCATAGAATCTAGATCAATTTATAAAGTGAAAAACCCAAGATATTGGATTTTTTTCTACTATATTAATTAATTTAAGAAATAAATCATAAAGAAAAAATAAAGAGTAATTAAATATTCTCTCAATAACTCAGAAAGAGATTCAAATATCATTTTATTCATTCAAAATATGCTATTATAGATAATAATAAAAATATGAGAGCGAATTCCTCGAATTACTTGAAATTCCCACGGTGTTACACAATAATACCACACAAACCAACCAAATACCCACACTAAATAATATAATAGCCACTAGCGATCTATAATTGCGTAGTAGCCCAACCAATGCTAGTAATCCGAGAGCCAAAAATATAAGAGGCCAAAGAAAACCTGAAGAGGCCAATAAAAAGAAAACAAACAAATCCCTTTTCCTTCCATGTTCATGGAGTTTATCCTCACATTGTTTACCTCTTCAGATTACACTAAAAAAAATTGCTTCCCCCATCGGTAAATGCTACACTTTATAGAATTGAGTTGATTTGGTTCTTCTAATTATGCAGACAAACCAAAATGTTATCCTCCATCTCATTCTGGAAGCCTGTCTAGTAGGGGTTCTCTATAGAAATGCAACTAAAAAACTATTGATTTTGGATGTGTCAACAACTCCACACAATAGTAGTATCAAAAAGCAAACTTAGGAGTGTCAAAAATGAAAGAGAAGTCACTGATTTGATCAAATCTATCTACCAGAGTAGAAACAACTACCATCTCGGTGTATCGACACTAACATAATAGGTGTATTCGTAACTTCAAATACATGGGAGTAATAACACTTATTACAAACTCGACGAAAAAATATATTTTATAGATGAGGATTGCCCAAGCCCAAGGATGCTCCTACATCAAGTAAGCCTAAATATGATTTTCTGTAGAAGCGTTCTATAATTCCTGCTTGCAACAGGGTTCCAATATAATGTTGGAAAAACAAGTTATCTATTCTCACGACCAGTGAATTTAGCACACATCAATTCAAATTAGAAAAATTATTGTGAAAGAGACACCATCGTTTTAGTTATACACAAAGCTAGATTCAGTGTAAATTTTAATCACAATAATAAGGAAATTAAATGCATTTTTTAAAATTTATTTAAATTACCTTCAACAATAATGATACATTGGTTATACAGGCCCTTGGTAAATAAAAAATTCACTAGGCTTTAACTACATTTCCATCCATCATTGTTTCTCCTATAAAATTCGTTCACTTAAAAAAACATTCCCCTTTTGATAGAGTTATAAAACATAAACATCTATAGGTTTTTACCTATCTAAATTCATAAAAATCTAATTTCTAAATTCATGGAAACCAAACCCGTTGGAAAAATCTTATTCTAATTTCATGCGAACCAACTCCCATTGGAAAAATATCAACTTTCTAAAACAAAACTTGTAGATATGAATGATGCCCCTTCATCATATAACTCCCAGGGGAAAAAATATTCATGGAATTATGTGCATGAGGTCCTCAATAGTACTTCCACTTTTATGTACCATTGTGACAATCATCTAGGTTGCAGATTCAACAAGATGGCCCTTCCATTTGACTAAGTATTTGAAATACTTCTTGCCTCAGGTTTTCTTGCTTATTATTTTGTCCAAAATATTATCATATTCTAAAGGCTTTGGTATTGGTAATTGTTCCTTCCATTAAATCTAATGTCCCTTCTCACTATTTTATGCTTACTATATTGTGTCAATGGCATAATAGGGATAAAAATATGACACATTGGATATGGGAGATATTCCTAGTGCTACTGGTAATTAAATCTCATATGCATTAGCTGAAAATTTCTTTAGGATCTTGCAATGTCCTCTTTTATTTAGCTTCATTTTTTTATATTCTGCCTTCAAAAATCTCCCCTTCATGAGGTGATATGACATGAATTTCCTACTTAAAAGTTCACCTCTCTTTAATTTAAATTAGATCTTCCTTTGTACTTAATATTGCTTTCATGTACCGTTTTATTCACTTTCTCATGCTGCTCATGTATAGTTGTAGAAAAATATTCACGATCTAAACCTACATTTTTAGATTTTCCCAAGTCTTTAAGTTCATGAACTACTCTCAGATGCATACCATAGAGGATTCGGAAGGGCTCATCCCTGTACTTCTATTTGGAGAGTCATTATAGGAAAAATCTACCTGTTACACAACATTTTATGGCTATCTCTGTACTCCCTATTCCCGAACCTTGGATGACCCTTGCAGTGATCCCTTTGTAAATTTTCCATCATGAAAATATTCTTTTGAATCCCTTACAGTCTGAAGAAAAATCTGTCTTTTGATCATTCCTAGAGTAGCTCCCTAAAAACCCTTCTTTTTGGAGCAGCGCAACCCTTCTGTGGCTCACTAGCGCTGATGACCCATCCTTAGCTTGTGAGCAGTGCCGATCGGTGCTAGTATGGCCCTCACACCCACGTTGATTTACTTCTAGAAGATTTTTTAAAAGTGGAAATGAAGCTTCATGCCCTAGAAGCTTCAAGAGCGGAGAGCTAAATGTTTGTTGATCGGGATATGACTAAGCTTCCTCCCTTGAGCCTTTTGTTCCTACAAAAGAGGAACCTCCCAAGGAGATAAGCCATTTTACCATCATAATTGGATCCATGTCCCCTCCTCCATCTCTATAAATTGAAAACCTTCCAATGCCTCTGCTAGTTATAACATAATATAATAGCATAGCAAAGAGTGATTTGAAGATTTCCATAAGCTTTGAAGGAGAGATTTTAGACCCTTAGAATTCTCACACTGAGTTGAAAACGAGTGCTTTGGAGATGTGCCCAGATCCAGACTCACTGAAGGAGAGATTCGACATCAAGGAACTAGTTGTAACTCCTATTTTATTAATAATATGATACAACTGATATTTATTTTCCATTCTTGTCCATGATTCACGATAAGAATTCTAGCATTCCTTGATCAATTACATAGGTTATACTTGTATATGCATGTTGCAATTTTATGTTTTCTTGTTGTTTCTTGGTTGCTTGTGTAGGTAATTGAACACTAGTAGAAACGAATATCAAGTTTGGAAAATCGAAGGACCAAAGAGATTCAACAAAGAGCAACATCGCAGCATCAGATCGAGGTAATTCATCTCCCTCGATCTAAGTTTCATTTATAATCTAGGAAAGTAGGTATTTTCTTGTTCCAATTGTTGCTAGACCTTCCCTAGGGCTAGAGGGATCGTCTTTATCCACAAAGAGGATTTACCTATACAACAAGTTGGAGACTCCACTGGGAAGTCATTTCCTTTAGTCTCTTTCCACTCTCTGAGTTTTTGATTTTTCGTCCATATTTTGTCGAATATCTATCTCTCCTTTTGTGATTTCTTAGATTCATCAATGTTTATTCTAAAGTGATAAGCATGGCTTTATTTGGGCAAACCCTTTTTATTTTAGTCATTTTCCTTGATCGACACTATTAATTCTTTAACAAATGCGTTCATCAGTGCTAAATGTTTTAACAGAGAAGTGCTTATCCCCTTCTAGCATGAGGTGCAGCCTCATAGGCATGTCTATTTTGTGTGAATATTTTTAGGGTTTCTCGTCATTGGGTCCCAATGTGTCTTACCATTCTAGATTCCTTTCTCTTCTCAATTTTCTCTTGTTATCTTCTATTCGGTGACTCGATTGTCACATAAATTCATCTTTGGTCTCTTTCATGAATTGTGCATCCTCATCATCCTAGGGTTTCTAGTTACTTTGAGTCATTCAAATGGTTTCATGCCTCGTTGGATTCCAGACCTGTTGTTGAGTTAGTTTTGTCGTCTATCTCCAACCTTTTGATTTGGTTGTTTTGGTTTTTCAGTTAATCTCTGTGATTAGGGTTTTCAAGTCTCCATTCCATGTGCATTTGATTCTCTCTTCCATAAACAAGCATAGATCACATTGCTCGTTTTCGATTGAAGGATATTTATTTGTGTGTTAGTGAGTGTGAAAAGAGAGGAGTGTTTTTTTTGGGAAAGTGATTCGGAATATATCTTTAGTGCTTCAATTCTTTAACTTTTGAGGCATTTGGAGGAATTCATTGAGGATACTCAAAACAAGTGTTTGTGTTCTTCCATTTTGTGTCTTTTTTCCTTTTGTTCATACAAATAAAGATATTTTTGCACTCATTTATGTTTTCATCTCAAAATTTTCATTTCATCGAAGTTGCATTATATAAGTTTCATTGAGAAATGATTTTTGAGGTTTATAATTAAACTTAGGTTACACTGTTTAATGATTAAAATCTGAAACGTGCATTGAGTGCATTTCCAATTATCAAAAGAAAAATAAAATTGCGCATAGATTACAATTGCATAGTTTTCGAAAAAAAATTGTATAGATTACATTGCATGGCTTACATCTTTCAATATTTTGTTTTGGATTTGCATAGTGTGAATGATCTAGTTCAGAAAATATTCGTTTATTTCATTGTTGTTTGCTGCATCACTATTTTAAACTCTTCCCTAAACTAGATAGTGTTCATCGAATTGAAATAATCATTTTCTCGTATTAGTTGCATTATAGGTGTTCAGGTGATGATCATTTTAAGCCTTGAAATCGAAACTTTAATCAAGATCAACTTAAAACCAGCCTCAATTAACCTAAGGAGCATTTGGAACCTAACGCAAAACATTTATAGGTCTAGGCTAGAGGCATGCTCCTGCATCTATAAACCTGAAAACTGTCATTAATAGCCTGTGTTTCATTCTGGGAGTGAAACCATGTCCCACGTATAGAAGTATATAGCACTTGCACCATGTATGATAAGTATATCGAGACACTCTCACTGAAGGGTTACACATTATACAATTCCAACATATATTTGTGCTCCTCGTACCATTGATTATATAGTGGGATACCCCACTAGGTTGCTATCCTTTAGCCACAGGTAACTGAGTCTGCCGCCTTGTAAACATGATACACCAAACACAAAATTCGAGGAGATTGTATGCCCGTAGTTCTTGGTTCTCCAGGAGGTATTATGTAGTTCACAGATACTTGGTAAACCCTCTTTCCTAGTTTTCCCTATTTTTGGTTTATTATTTGTTTAATTTCTAAAATTTATCATCCACAATAACATTTTTCCTGTTCTCATATCCTTATCTGATCTTAGGTTCGGATTAATGGCAGCAATTCCTGAGTCTATTGAACCAAGGAATACCCTCAGATGGGAATCCCGGTGCTTTTCCTTCTTTTGGAAATGTTGGTGCTCCTTATATGGAAACGTTTTCCCTCCTAGGATTGACCATTGGTATGTCAGTTTTGATATTTTCAACCCCCGTGGTTTCAAACGTCCAACCTATTTCTCAACCAATTTATCCTCCACCTGAACCATGTCAACCCCATGTTGATCCTAAGGTTGAACCCTCGCCTTCTTCGCCCATTTCTTCACCTCATTCTTCCTCTTCGCCTTGTGAAAGTCTGGATTCTAGTAACCAGGTGGCTAACAAGAAGAAGAATAAGTTGAAGAAGAAGAAGGAAAATAAGCAAGGGGGGAAACCAATGGCCATTTCTACCAATGTGACTGACATTGAAAAACCTTCCACTTTATCCCGCAAAGTAAAATACCCTTTGAAGCTATGTAAGGGTGACCACCTTCTTAGATATTTTCCTGGTATCCCCAGATTTTTAAAACTGTGGTCCATTAGCCTGAACCATCCTTCATCATCAGCCTTTGGATATCATGCTGGTGATGAACCCTGAGCTAGAGATAATAAGACTCATAAGAAATACAGTAAGGTCAAATTTCCCTATAAGTTATGTGAAGGGATCCATCCCATTCACCTTTGTCCTTATATGGATGAAGCCTCTAAACTGTTGGATACCCTTACAACTTCTGAGTCCCATCTTCAAGCTGGTTACAAGAATTTTTCTTCGAGTCCTCCACTAGTTGATCAAGTGATTTATCGAGATTCATTTTTGGTCAATTACACTCTCTCAAAAAGTAAATCTCACGAGTCCATTCCCGACCAATCATTGGTCGAGATAAAGGTCGACCTAATTCTGCCTACGGTTCATCATGTATTTTCCATAGAGAGTTAATCTCATACTACTCAGGTTCTTTTTTTTCTTCAGATTCCCTAGGATTAGAGGGAGATCCTCCCGTTCCTACGGTCCAAGAGGGTGATCCTCCTGCTCCTGTTCCTGTGGTCCAGGAGGGTGATCCTCCTACTCCTATAACGCAAGGGGATAGTCCTCCCAATCCTATGGTACCCCCTCCATGCAGTTTGGTCACTTCCTTTGATTGGAGTTGACTAGCAGATATCGTCTTCCCTCTTACCTACCCTTTGATATCACAGCACAAGCCTATAATGTGGTTGTACCTGGCATAATCATAGATGAAGGCGCTCTTGTTAGTGTTTTGTCCTCAACTACCTAGGAAGCTTTCGGTTCTCCGTATCTTGTGCATGTTACGTAGAATATATTGGCCTTTCACACAGGAACCAGTAAAATGTTAGGGATCCTTTCGAAGTTGCCTATTATCTTGGGAAGAAATATTGTCTCTATAGATGTGATGGTTATCCAAGGCCCCTTATATTTTAACTTACTCCTGGGGCGTGACTATACTTATGTCATTGGAGCACTTGTCTCTTCCCTCTTTCATGTGATTTGTTTTCCACATGAAGGTTAGATTGTGACCATTGATCATCTTTAACTAATTGGTCCTAATATGACACCTAGTCTACCATCATCCCTTCATGGTCCTTACACGTCGGTGGTATCTTCCCCACCCCCAGTTAACTATGTAGAAACCTATTCCATGCCCGCATCCCTTGATGGTTTTGTTAGTGATGTCGTGTATCGTGGCATGGGGGCATTGGATCCCGATTTCTAGAGTGTTTTTATCCCATCAGATGAGATTGTCTTGGAAGCCATGACCTCTTATGTGTCATGATCAGGTTAGCAGAGCATAGTTCCTTTTCTTGTGTCAAGATCCTTAAGAAAATGAAACAAGCCTTTCAGAGCATAGTTCATTTTCTTGTGTCAAGCTATTTAACAAATGAAACAAGGTGTCACAAGGATAGTCCTTTTACTATGTCAACCTCATTAAAAAATGAATTAGGCATCTATGAGGATAGTTATTTTACTGTGTCAACCTCCTTAAAAAAATAAACAAGTTCCCTTTCAATTTGAGATTTTAATTGGATATCGTAAAATACTAATCGAGTCTTTCACTTAATCTCGTAATTTAACCTTCACTCCATCCACTGGTTAGTAACCATGAATCTAATTTGGTGAATGCACTAAAGCTTGAGGGCATGTACCTTGAATTGAGTCACCATGCTAGGGGCATACAAAAAAATTTGAAGAAAATTTTCCCATGTTTCAAGATTGCATACAAAGGAAACCATCCTCATTACATTTTTGTACGTTAATGTACAATTTGGTTTTGGTGTGCTTTTTGTGAACCATTTTCGTGCTTATATTTTTTTACTTAACATATGGATTGCTCTAAGATAGACATTTGCAAAAATAGTAAAACCATGATCATCCTTACATCATGCATTAAACAGGAAAACATATCTATATATACACATACATACATACATATATGTGTGTGTGTGTGTGTGTAATGTTTGCAAAAGTTTTAGTATGTCATAATCCAAAAAAATATGTGTTTTGGTACACAAGAGACTCACAGGTTCCAAAAAAAATTGTAGAAATAAAAACTTAAGTGGAATAATCCACATGATTCTTGTGGTAACAAGTCACTACTCGAATAACTCGAGTCAGCAACCGATGGATATAGTCTGACACCCCCATAGTGTGCCTCTAGTAGCAATGAGGGATATCATGAAAATGGGCATACTTTGGAATCCTAGTGGTCAATGCGCCTAGGTTTCGGGCTATTTCCTCTTCAGCATTTTCTCCTTCCTCATAAGGAGTAGCCTCGAATTCCCTCATCACCCTTCTAGATATGGGGGAAATTCCAACAGGTCTTCAGGGTCCAACATCTGCACCACATAAGTTTAAAAATTAGAACACATATACCAAAAAAAATATAAACATGAAAAACTTAACATAAAAACATGTTTTACCTCTATCATCCCACTGATCACCCTTTGGAAGTGGAAGGTCTAGGTCACCTCTGAAATTAGTCCCATAATACAGAAAATCCTCCACGATGATGATTTGGCACCTTATCCATACAAAGAAAGCTGGTTTGTATGACATGTGTTACCTGCCTCTTGAGCGAGGCATCAGTTCTCTCCATTGGATCATACACAAATCTTATGGTTCCGGCATGGCCACTTCTGCCCACTAAAACTGGAACAATGACACTCGTTCCAAAACAATGCTGCTAAAATTGGACCATAACTGAATTTCTTGAGTTCGCCATTTTTTCATTTGGTAAGTTGTTTCTTCATATTGGCCAAAACTGCTTCTAACTAGTTAAAGACTATGGGTTCCATGCAGTCTATGGAAGTCTGGAGTTTAGACTTGTTAGCCTCATGTGGTGCTTGCACCCCAAAAACATGTGTTATAGTATAAAAGACTACCTTAAGAGGCAGGTTGTTTATGGTTCTTATGTCCACCTTCCCACTGGAAGACTTTTTTTGCTCCAGCCACTGCCTCCCTATTAACATATCCATAATCTCACCCATAATATGGCTTCCTGCTAAATGAGCTCGGTCTTCTCTCCATGATAAACTAGTGATGAAATAGATGTTGTAGACGTCGATTTCTAACTCTTGGTCATCGATTATAAATCTTTCCCATCCTGTGTCCCATATACTTACCACGTATTGTAGCAACTCAGGCTGAGATCGTAGGCCTGGAGTTAAGAAGAACTTGAGGAGCCTGTAGTTCCTCAAGGCAGCCAGACAGTCTCATTCCTCCATGGCTTCTCTCTCCACTTCTTCATGCTCCCTCTCTCTCCATTCCATCACCATTTTTCTTGATGATTTCTTCGTATCACAACAATTAACAACATCTTGTTAAAAATCCAAGCATAAAAATCCAATTTGGATGGTGATTTTTGAGAAACATTTCTTGTTTTTTCGATTTCTGCGATTGACGTGCCTATTTTAAAAACAGGGGCACTAATCAGTGCGTAGCCTATGTGAAAAAACATAGATCAAATTGAGCCCTAAGGTCATACCCGTGTCGATGCTTGATCTACAAAAAAATGAGTTTGAAAATCCTTCCCAAAAAATCAATATACATCATAATAATTTCTAAAACATGTATGAAATTAGAGACAATGGGCCTGTCTCTTACCTGGCATAGGCAGTTCTTCGATCGACTTCCTAGATCAGTCGTGGTCAGCTCCTGAAGAACAACGTAAAAAGGGTAAAAACCTTCTCCAATGACTTGTGAAAGTGAAAAGTGAAAAATGTTTTTTACTTTTTACTTTTATAAATGTTGAAGTCATTATTAGGGTTTTTTCATATTTTAATTATTTTTTCATTGAAAACAGAAAATGTGTTCACTCTTGTGCAACAACAGGGTAAATTTTTTGATGGATGATAAGAGAACGAGTTCTAGTTTATTACTTTTTCAGACTCGGTAAAAAAAAATGAAAAAGTCACCCCCTTGGAGTCACCCTTAAGCTGTTTTCTGACTCTCTAAAAATGAAAATATTGCTGAGTATTTTTTGTTTTGAACTCGTTAAAGTAAACAAAATGTCATTTACCTAGTATACGTTTACCCCTTTTTCGGGATGGGATAAAATATTTACGAAAAATAAATACCTTAATCAATCATGACTAAGAGGTTCTCTCGAACTTTATTTTCTACCTTTTCGGATTAAAGGGAATATCTATGAAAAGGGCGCTATGGATTTTTTTGTTCAGCTTCTTTTCAAACTCTCTAAACATGAAAAGGCACTGAGTTTCACCTTTTTCAAACTCGTTAAAATTTAAGGACATTGGACTCATCATCATGACGCTACCAAGTTCCTCCTTCCTAGGGCTCGTAAAATGTGCTAGGGTGGATTTTTCTGAAGGATAAACTTATATGACAATAATATGCTATCCCCTTCAAGCTTGTATTAAAAAATAATTGGGGTATTTATCAGTTGTGTCGACAGTATGTCGCTCTTGAACATGACACTTTTCTGCAGTTTGTGTCAGGTTGGGGATATCCTACACTCGTCAATTCCCCCCTTGGGTTTGGTAAATATTTTTTCCTCTCATTCAATTACCAATATTTTCGACATGAGCTCTGATTCTATTTGAGTCAAATACTGCAAAAATCCAAAGCCGTGCCACCGATATGTTCAAGAACAGTTCCTTCTGCAGTTTTTCATTACCCAATTCTTTGTTCAGTTTTGATTCAAAACCATATTGTTCCTCTGTCTCATCTCGATGATGTGGGATACATCATGGCCCACCTTCGATAAATCAATTCATGTCGACTTCATCTCATTATCGAGGGAATTTATCTGGAGACTCCTTTCAGTACCATAGAGCCTACATGCCTTAATGGAAGGTTTTTCGCATTCGATGACAGGTTCACCTCATTTTCCTTTAATCGTATGATCTCATCAGTGTTAAACTTCACTTCCTTATTCAAATCTCTTGGATTGTACTTCTAGTACCTTAAGGGACATTGCCATTATTAGTGGTCTCTCTCGCGCCTATTAAAAATTTACATCATTGACTGGTAAGCAGGCGATTTTATTGGATATTCGACTTTATCTCACTCATTCACATGCCTGAATTTGAACTTGATCGCATTGTGACGGAGAGCAATGCCCTAGATTTTATCTGATAACATCCAGGTTGCGAGGAAATATGAGTTATTCATGACTGTATACATGAATATTTTTGACGGATGGTTGCGACCATACCTGAGTCCATATTTGTGACCCTTCTTATTCTTGGATGGTTGTGTCCATGCCATCGATCCTATTACATGATCTCTTTTACATATGGCTGCATCCATGCCTTATACTCATGTATTTATATCATATATTTCAATTGTATATATGTACTTGATTCACAGGTTTTGCGACGGTAGGGTCTTGGTCTTGGCTCGTTCTCGTAAATCATTTCACCCCTCACTCTTGTGTTGCCTTCATGATTTAGGGGGTATTTGTTACACATCATTTTGTCACTATCCATGTACTCCATGTTCCCTATTATTGGAGGACCCTTACAGTGATCCCTCTATACCTTTCCCATCATTAAAATATGCCTTTGCATCCCTTATAGTATGAAGAACAATCTCTCTTTTGATCATTCATGGAGTAGCTCCCTAAAAACCCATATTTTTGGAGTAGCACAACCCTTATTTGTCTCACTAGAACTGATGACCCATCCTTAGCTTGTGACCAGCATCAATCAGTGCTAGTATGGCTCTCACACCAGCACGGATATACTTCTGGAAGATTTTTAAAAAATGGAAACGAAGCTTCATGGCCTAGAAGCTTCGAGAGCAAAGAGTTGGATGTTTGTTGATCATGATATGGCCTAGCTTCATCCCTTGAGCCTGTTATCACTCTATAATTTATAATATTGGAAAGAATAAATTATAAATAATAACATTAAAACCACTTGAAGCCTAGGATCTAGCCCTCCTAGACTCAGAGAGGGATATCTCTATAAGATTTAGATTTTTTTTAAGCTTGCTGATATTAGGCTATTTAAATTGATTGTGAGGGTGTTTTTTTTTATTGTTTGTGGTTGGATTTAAGGGGTTTTCTCTAAACAGTTTCCATTTGTCTATGGAGTCGAAATAGGTTGGGTATATGCATCAAATCCTAGAACAAGTGCAAGGAAAGCTTGCTGTGAATGCTGGTGTTTATGAATGACTGGAATTATGACATGGAGAAAAGTGATTTCAGTAGCGACTGAATAGAAATTGAGAATTATTAAACCATACATCATGTTAGCCATTGATAAATTATGTTATACCAAAAAGTGGCTAATTTTGTTCTTCAAAACTTCAAGAGATAATTCCCTTTGAAAACCTATCATCTTTGAAGTTTTTTATGAAGATAACTAAGCTTTAGGTAATCTTCACTATTGTTTCCCTCATAAACCAGAAAAATCTGATGTTTGCAAGGAGAAAGACTGCTCCATTAGGGGAATTTTGAGGTCTAAAATGGGCCTCCTAAGGAAATAATAAAATAATAGGTAAACCAATAAAATAAAATTTATGAATTTGAAATTCACTTTTTTCACCACAATCCATGTAACCATAGTTAAATTCAATTGAAAAGTTGTACCAAAATAAAATTAATAAAAAAATTGTATTGATGTGACTATAAATAAGAATGAGTTTTTCAAGAAAAAATCATTAAAATTGAACAACTAATGCATCTGTCCTTTGTACTTAAATAACTTAAAATAAAATATAAATATAGATTTATAAATTATTAATTATATTATATCTTATTAATTAAAATTTATATTATTTAAATTGTATAATAACATGTAATTAATATACTATATAAAAATAATATAATATAATATAATATAATAAATGTATAGGGATATGCATTTTTTCTTTCAAGAAATATGAAACGAGAATAATATATTTTTATTCACAAAATTGTGAAATGACATTTATTATGAGTACTTTACTTTGACTTTAAAAGTACTTAGAGCACTACTGTTGACACCTAATCCTATGGATGGGTGTGCACATTTATTTTTGTATATTATTTGTTATTAGGAAATAAGGAAGGCCAAGAGTCATTGGGAGCTGAATCCCAATAGCCTCACCTCCATCTACTTATAAACATGTACATTCTTGACTAATACATTTGCAGTTTGAGAGTTACCTCTGGTTTTGACATGGTATCGAGCCGGCTCCACATTTGGCATTTCTGCTGCATGGTGCTCCTACCCTTTGCTCGATCAATTTTATTAGTTGTTTCTGTTTGCTCCTAAGTTTCAGTGTTCATCTGCTTTTCCCTAAACATGCAGCATCCTTGGGCTCATCCAATATAAATTACGGGGCTCACCGATCCAGTGATCCTGACATCTTCTGCAGATTCAAATTCAAATTTTTTTTACGTAACGCCCTTTTGGGCCTCACTCATTCTCCCTACGCTCCATTTATCCCTGCACTCACCTCCCCCCTCCTTTTCTTCCTGCGCCCTCACCTCCCTCTCTTCCCTACAGCACTTCGCCCTTTCCCTCATCCCTGCGCCCTCTTCCTCTCCCTACGCCCTCTCCCTACGCCTTCCCTCCTCCATTGTTATACACACTCACCCTCACACTTCGTCCCTCCGCGCGCAGAGCTTCCCACTCGGCCTTGTGGCCTTCCAACTCTGCACCTGCGTCTTAAAAGTTTGAAAGGGCGGCATTACAATAAAACGCTGTCAGGGTATTGATATGTTTTAACGCTGTGGTGTTGATATCCATACAATAAAGGTCTGTCCGCTCTCCCATACATTGTCAAACGCAACGCTGTGTCTATTCCATATATGTTATATATTTCCATTGTGCTGTCACGCTGTGTCTATTCCACCTTTCAAACGCCCTCTCTGCAAGTCTTTGCCAAACGCTACCCATACACTCGCAAACTTTGTCTGCAACTGCGCCTTTCCCACGGCCTTTCGGCCTCCTATCCCGCCCACCTGCAATGAATCTCCCACAGCTCATTTTAACGCTTGCGTGGTATTGAACGCTGTCTATTTCATTATATTGAACGCTGTCTATTTCATTTAAAACGCTGCCACTTTGTATTATCCAATGTCTGAACGTTGTCGACATTCCACCATTTTACCGCATTGGTATATGACCATTCAACATTTGTTTGCGCTGTCATACATTCATTGTTAATACTCTGCGTTGTTTGATATCGATATTTACATTGTTAAACAGTCTGCATTGTTTGATGTCGATATTTACAACTGTGTCCATCGTATTGTTTGATATATGGTGTCAGAGCATATTTGTTATAACGCTGTCACAACAAATATTGCATATTGCATATTTGTTATAACGCTGTCACAAAAAATATTGCATATTGCATATTTGTTATAACGCTGGCATATTGCATATTTGTTACAACGCCGGTTTCTGATTAAACGCTGGCATATTGCATATTTGTTATAACTCTGTCACAACAGTGTATTGCCCCCCTCCATAAAACAACGTCCCTCCATACATTACGTGGCTGTATTGCGCCCCTCCATAAAACAACGCCACTCCATAAAACAACGTCCCCCTCCCTTTCATAATGCACCCCCTCCCATCCTTCAATACCTTTTCCCCATAAATATTTCTGCCCCCTCCATTCATAATTTCCCTCCCTACCTTTGAAAATTCCACCCTTTACAAAACCATTCACCTTTTTTCACATACATTTTTTCCCAAAACAAAAAAAAAAATACATTTTTTTTTTTATGCAGAATTCAGTCTCTAGCATAGAGTGTTTTTTAAAATTCAGTCTCCAGTAAAGTTTTCTGAGCAGATATAGTTTCCAGAAAGAGTTTTTAACTCAGAAAATTTTTTCCAGCAAGAGTTTTTGCCCCTGTATTTGAAATATTTCAAGAGTTTGAAGTTTTTATAGCAGAATTTGTTTCCTCTTCAGAAGATTTTTTCCAGCAGTCTAATGCATTCTCTCATCTCTATTGTTGGGATAGTTCTCTCGGGCAAAGAGAACTATCTTGAATGGTCTCGGAAGATTAAACACACACTCATTTTTAATGAGCTCGCGGCTCTCATTCTTAATGAGCCGTGGAGAGGAGCACTTGAGCGTGTTTGCGTAAAATATTGAAAGCTTTTGGGAAGATGACAGTCCCTTCGTCTTCCGAAGAGGCTGCATATTTGGCACATAGAGAAAAGAATCATGCTCCAGATTCATTCAGAGGAAGAGGTGGCAGAAGAGGAAGAGGAAGAAGGAACTTCACAGAAAGGGGGGGCAGACAAGCTGACAAATCCCATCTTCATTGCACACGCCGCAATAGAGATGGACATGATGCACCCAAATGCAGAACACCATGGAACAAAATTGAGCAGCACAGAAATCAAGACAAAGGTAAAACCAATGACAAAGACAAAGGTAAAGCACTTGAATCCGCTCACTATGTTCTAGCACATTGTAACAATGGAGTAACTGAAAACCTCTTTGATGTTTCATTTACTTCATGGAGAGATGATTGGTTGCTAGATTCATGAGCAACATGTCACATGACATTTAGAAAAGATTTTTTTGAAGATTTCACTGACAAAGTTGATGGAGCAGTATATTTCGCAGATAAATCCAAACTCAAGCCATCAGGGCTTGGCACAGTCAGGCTTAAACTGCCTGGTCTTCCCGATCATATCCTACATGAGGTTCTATACCTCCCGGAGTTGAAGAGAAACTTGCTGTCCCTGATCGAAATCCGGCAGCAAGGACACTCAGTTCACTTGTTTGATGGCAAGGCAGAGGTCAGATCAGCATCAGATCACTCACTTGTCATGGAGGGAATAGAAGAAGGAAGACTCTTGAAGCTGAAAGGTTCATCTGCTCATGCTCAAAACTTTGCATTCAGTTCATATCATGATGAAGGTACATTTCCATCAAGTCTTTTATGGCATGCTAGATTTGGACACTTAAATTATGACAGCCTTCGTTTGTTGAAGAAAAATGGTGTTGATGGACGCCTACAATTCCTAGAAAACCTAAGGAATGTGATGCATGTATTCTAGGAAAGCATAGCAAACAGCCATTTCATGATTCACACTCAAGAGCACATAGGAAACTTGAACTTGTTCATTCAGATTTATGTGGCCCTATGCCTATTGCTTCGGCAAATGGAAACATATACATGATGACATTTATTGATGACTACACCAGGATGTGTTGGATTTACTTACTAAAGAATAAGTCTGATGCTTTTCAAACTTTCAAGAATTTTCATGTATGGATTGAAAATGATGCACAAACACATATTGGCTCTCTACGTACTGATAATGGAAAAGAATACACTTCAAACGAATTTGAAAATTATCTTCGCCAACATGGAATCAAACATCAAACCACTGTGCCATATAATCCACAACAGAACGGTGTAGCTGAAAGAATGAACAGAACCATTTTAAATATGGTCCGCTCCATGCTATTTTTCAAGAATGTAAAATTGATGTTTTGGGCTGATGCAGTTCTATGTGCTGTTTACATAAAGAATAGGTGTCCTTCAAGTTCAATTAGAAATAAAACTCCTTTTGAAATGTGGCATGGCCACATTCCTTCGGTAAAGCATTTCAGGGTCTTTGGGTCCACCTGTTATGCCTTGATACCCAAGGGTCAAAGGAACAAACTTGGTGCTAGAAGCAGAAAAATGTATCTTCTTGGGGTACTCCAATACCTCCAAAGGATATCGTCTCTATGATGAAGCAAATAAGAAGTTTGTGATAGCAAGAGATGTCATATTTCTTGAATCATCCAAGAGTGACAAGGTTGTTGAGCGGCAACTTGATCGCCTGGATAGATTCACACATGCAAAGTCTTTCAAAGAATTTGATAATGTGATTCCACACCTTGAAGGGGGGATTCCGATATTGAATCAAATTGTAGAATCATTTCCTGAACCACACTCTCCCCCACATGAAGAAACCACCACGGATGACACATTGGATGATGTGATTGACAGAATTGGGAGATTGAATCTTGAATCAATCCCAACTCAGTCAAGTGACCAGCCAGGGCCATCTCAGAAAGGCCCCCCCAAATGGCTGACAAAGACACTGGAGGATGTTCATCCCGATGAGGTTGGAAAAACAAGAACAAGAAGTTCCACTCAAGAAATCGAAGGTGATGTAGATAATTCTGATTCCCCTGTTGATATGGA
This sequence comes from Pinus albicaulis, assembly GCA_034641835.2. Classification (NCBI taxonomy): domain Eukaryota; kingdom Viridiplantae; phylum Streptophyta; class Pinopsida; order Pinales; family Pinaceae; genus Pinus; species Pinus albicaulis. Next base: position 1,190,490,878 of record CM076578.1, on the reverse strand, counting down.
TATTGCTTATAACTGTGAATTGAGTTTGTCTACAGATCATGAACCAACTTCCTTCAAAGAAGCCGCTTCTCATGATGAATGGAAAGAAGCGATGCAGAAGGAGTATGATGCCTTGATAAGAATGGCACTTGGAAGCTAGTTGATCCGCCTTTGGGAGCGAAACCAATTGGCTGCAAGTGGGTCTACAAGAACAAGTACAAAGCAGACGGCTCACTTGACAAGCACAAGGCCAGGCTTGTGGCAAAAGGATTCGCACAGAAGGAAGGAATTGATTATGAAGAAACGTTTGCTCCCACAGCAAAATGGACCACCATCCGAACTCTCTTTGCCTTAGCAGCTCAGAGTGGATGGAAAGTCCATCAGATGGATGTAAAAACATCGTTCTTGAATGGAGATCTGAAGGAGAAAGTTTATATGTCCCAGCCAGAAGGATTTGTGATAAAGGGTCAAGAACACAAAGTTTGCAAACTTGTGAAATCCTTGTATGGCCTCAAGCAAGCACCACGAGCCTGGTATGAGAAATTGACCGAGCATCTTCTGAAACTTGATTTCAAACATTTTGATCTTGATGATGCAACTTTGTTTGTTAAGAAAGTTGGAAAACAGTTGTATATCTTGTGGTATATGTAGATGATCTTTTGATAACAGGAAACAATGAGAGCTATATTGCATCCATGAAGAAAGAGTTGAAGAAAGGTTTTGAAATGACCGATTTGGGTCATGTTCATTACTATTTGGGTATTGAAGTAATTCAACATCCTAAATTCATCTTTCTTTCTCAGAAGAAGTACATTGGAGATCTCTTGAACAAATTTGGCATGGATGATTGTAAACCCTTAGGCACTCCAATGGAACAAAACTTGAAGCTCACATCTGTTGAAGGGAAGGAATTTGAGGATGCAAATAAGTATAGACAGCTTGTAGGAAGTCTTATCTATCCGACCACCACCAGACCTGACATCTCATTTGCTGTTGGAATCCTCTCAAGGTTCATGCAGAAACCTTGTGAAGGACATTGGTCTGCTGCAAAAAGAGTACTAAGGTACTTGAAGGGGACTCAAGACTTTGGACTCAAATATACACAGGTAGGCGACTTCATCTTGACCGGATACTCTGATTCAGACTTTGACGGCGACAAAGAAACAGGGGTGTCTACTACAGGTTACACCATGAGTCTTGGATCGGGAGCTGTCTCATGGAGATCACGCAAACAGTCAGTTCCAGCAGATTCCACGACCGAGGCAGAATATGTGGCAGCAGCTGAAGCAACAAAGGAAATTGTGTGGCTCCGGAAAATCCTGGAAGATTTGCAGATGAAACAGATGTATTCCACTCCACTCATGATCGACAACACTTCTGCAATAAAGCTGGCCAAGAACCCAAAGTTCCATGATCGAACAAAGCACATCAATACAAAGTACCATCTCATTCGACATCATGTTCAGGCCAAGACCATCCATCTACATCATTGTTCCACAAATGAGCAAACTGCTGACATCTTCACCAAAGCACTTGGAAGAGAGAAGTTTGAAAAGTTCATTTCAGGGGTTTAAATGGTGAAACAGGATGAAAATAAGACTCTGCGGAGTTTCAAAGTTTTACAAGCATGAATAGGTGAAGATTTGATAAAAAACCATAAGTTTTATGAATAAACCATAGTTTGAACCATAGTTAAATCATAATTAAACCATAGGTTGGGCGGAAGTGGTTTTGGAATACCACTGGGTGGTATTCGCGCAACTCTAAAGCGGTAAGAAGTAAATCTCTTTTAGAACGCGATCCATTTGTTTTGTGACACATCAATGCGGGATGGTTTGGGAAAACCACCCATATCACGCGACTTTTCCAAAACATTGGTCGATTACTTTTTGGGCGCGATATGAGGTATCGGCCATCGGATCTTGCTTTGGAAAGCGAATGGTCACGATCAAAAGGAAATGTGCGGGGAAACGTAAGTCATCGGGTTGCATATGGACCATAGGATCTTGGAAATAAATAAAAGATATGGCATAAAGTGATTTGGTTAGTTTATATACAAAAATGAATTTTTCAATGGAAAAACTGATCGGGAGGGGTTCAAAAGGATTTTAACCAGAGTTAAGAATTGGGGTATGGGATATATATCGGGATTTTAGCTCGGGTTATGGTTTTAACCTCGGTTAAAGGGAATTGAGAGAGAAATAAAGGGATAGTTTAACCTTAGGTTAGGGAGTCGAGGAAGGAAAACATACAAGGAGATAGGGTTATTTCTTTTGAAGTTTAGTTTAAATGAAACCTCGGGAAATTTTTGCTTTTAAACACATATAAAACATGTTTAAAGGTTTTTTCATATATTTTTTATTATATGGTTAATTAAACCAGGGTGATTTAACTACCATAGGGGCGGGACATATATATAAAGATATATTTTAGCCAAAGGGGGTTATAATGTGGGTTTTTATTAAACATGTGGGAATTATAAACTTCGGCTAAAATTATAATAAGTGAGTTTTTGGGTTTATTATATAAAAAGGAGTTATATACTATAGGAAAAGATTATTTCTATAGGGAATTAATACATAAGTTAAAGTTAATATGAAAATAGGACAAGGTATACTCAAAACACATAAACATAACAAGTGAAGTGAGGTTTAAAAGATAAATTGCATTGATCTTATCACTTAACTTATAATATAATGTTATTTTGAGGGCTTAATGTTTTCAAATGATGTAGGAAGTTAATCAAATGGGAATTATAATGCCTTTAAGTAAAAAAAATGGAGCTTTACTTAGGATTATTCAGGGGGGTGAATGCATGAATGGTGAATGATACGAATTTAGGAATTAATATAGATATTTTACATTTTCAACTGATTAGTCATAGAGCCTTGGGTCCGGTCCCAACAAAAGTTAAGGAAATGCCTTGAGCCTTTCTGACTGATAGTTTAGAATGTTCCATGACTATGGGAAGGGGAAGTTAGTTATTTTGCATCCCATGATGAATGATATTTACATTGAGACTTTTCACCTTCTTCTACCTACCCAACTTACCATGCTAACATTTTTTCTTCTTTTTTTGGTAAGGTGCATTTAAGCTAGCAACCTTCACAGCATTCATTTTTTATGAAAGAAAATAAAACTATCTAATTCTACACTTATTTCATCCATGAATCCAGATTAAACTGTTGGATTCACTTTATTTCTCTACCTAACTACTGAATTGTCATGATTAAACTATATGACAACTCATTATTCTCTATCTATAACATGTGGAATTGAAAAATGACAAGTTAAGATTAAACTGTTTAACTCATCATGGACTATGGCATTTATTGACACTCTGCCATAGTCAAAAAGTAAAAAGTAGTGGCATTTATGCTTGCACACTTGCATGTTTTTTTCATTTTTCTTTTGGGGTATTTTATTTTTTCTAAGTCCTTTGATTTTTCTTTCAGGACTTTTTACCCTCTTTTTGATTTTTCTATTTTTTTTTTTTAATTTTTTTACAAAAATATGTGAATACAACTTACAGAAGGCAAAGTATGTACAGATTTACAAGATTATCATCAGTCAAGTCAAAATTATGATCCCTATATTATAGATTGCTAACATTGGCTTCACTTGGGGATGGCTTTTCCTTGTGAAATGCCAAGAACTCTGGGATCAGTGGCCTTATATATTGACCTTGGTGATCCTATAAATGTATTCTGTTTTCTGCAAAAATCATATTTATGATATCTTATATTGCAAAGCTCAGGGCCTTCTCTTCGGGCTTCAACTTTGTATATAATATATCCAATCCAATCTACACTCTGACTATGAATATTTACAATTATGAAGTAAATAGATCTAACTGTTAAGTGATTTGTGAGGAATAGTAATGTTTCAACATCCTTCCATTTACTGGTCCTTCTTGAAGCTCAGTTCCATCCAAATTCCTGATGAAAAAGGAATTATTGCCTCTGTAACCATATATTACATACAGTCCTTGCCATAGAAAGTCGAACTTCCCATGTTTACCTTTATCCTCTCTTCTTGAATCCCATATTAAAACTTGATCTCCTATGAAAAATTCATATTCCTTAACTCTTTTATCAAAAATCTTTTTGATCTTGTCCTGTAAAACTTGTGACTTTTCATAAACTTCATCTATGGTTTGTTGAAGGTGTATGGTTTCATTGATTATTCTTTGAATATCATTAGTTTCTACCTGTTATTCTTGGATAATCTTCATGACTGGGACACCCAAGGAAGAAGGAAAAACTGCATCTGTACCATAAACAATCTGATATGGTGAAGTTCCTATAGACTTTTTTGTAGTAAGTCTATCAGCCCAAAGGGCATAGACTAGCATCTTATTCCATGTCTTTTTATTGTCTTGGAGTAGTTTTTTGATGATGTTGATTAAACTTTTATTTGAGGATTCGGTCAGACCATTACCTTGGGGAGAATATGATGTAGAATGACCTAAGGTAATATGGTATTTATGGAAGAAAGCAATCATATTCTTAGATTTGAAAGCAGCAGCATTGTCTGTGATAATTTTATGTGGGCATCCAAATCTAGACAAAATATTACTTTCTATGAATGAGATAATAACTGAGCCTATAGCTTGCCTAGTGGGAATTGCTTCTATCCACTTAGTAAAGTAATCAATAGCAGTTAGAATCCATTTGTGTTGACCTGAAGATGGAGGATTAATTTCACCTATGAAGTCTAACCCCCATAGTTGAAATGGTTTTTCAGTGGATATTGGTTTCAGAGGTAAAGGTAACAGTTTCTTTTTACCTTCGAAAAATTGGCATTGATGGCAAGAGGTAACAAAATTTTTAACATCTGAAAATAAAGATGTCCAGTAAAAACTAGCTCTGAGTATTTTATCAGATGTGCTCTTCCATTATAGATGGCCTCCGCAGTCACCTGCATGAAATTCTTCAAGGATCTTGTCAGCCTCAGATTTCAATAAACAATTAAGTAAAATTCCAGTACTTTCTCTCCAATACAGTGCATTATTTAAGATATAGAACCTCATTGCTTTTTGCTTGATGAATCTTGCCTTGGTTTTTGTCAGTCCAGGAAGAGCTTGTAAGTTTTTTAGTACAAAGATTATATCAGAGTATCATGGTGAGTCTTGATAGGCCTCATTGATCGATGGAGTCGCCATCTCCTCCTATTCATCTACATGTGCAATGAAATTAATATCTAAGGCATTGCAATTTGATTCAACCATCAGTCTGGCTAAATCATGTCCTTTAATGAGTTTAGTTGGTTTAATTTCTAGATCATTTTCAAGGATTGTGGCTATCCACTTTCCTCTCCTACTATCTGGTCCATCTTGAGTCAAAATGTCTTTAACTACTGCATTAGGGACATATGCAATTATGTGTGAATGAAGTATATACACTCTGAAATATTTTATAGCTTTAACCAGAGCCAAAGCCTGTTTTTCTATTATGTTGTATTTCAGTGGTGCATCTCTAAGAGCTTTACTAAAAAATGCAATGGGTTGTTCAAAGCCTTGATTTTTTTTCTACAGAAGAACTGCAGCTATGGTGTGTTCAGATGCAAAGGAAAAGATTATGAAATCTTTTGTGTAATCTGGACTGACAAGGATTGGTGCTTTATTTAAGGCCTGTTTGATAGATTCAAAAGATTGTTTGGCCTTTATTGTCCATTTAATTGAGGAGTCCTTTTTAAGCATGTTATTAAGATATTTTATAATTTCAGCCAGATTTGATATGAATCTTCTTAGAAAATTGATCTTTCCCAAGAATGCTTGGAGTTCTTTAATGTTCCTTGGTGGTTGAATGTTTAGAATTGCTTCAATTCTTGTAGGGTCTATTCTAATGCATTCTTTTGAAATCATATGACCTAGTAATTTGCCTTCTTCTGGCCCAAAAAGAGTCTTTTTAGGATTAAGATATATACCATATTTTATGCATTTAATAAAAACTTGTCTTAGATGATCCAAGTGATCATCATTTGTTTTAGAAAAAATAGTAATATTATCAAAATAAATGACTAAAAACTCATGGATCTCCTTGGCAAAGGCAATATCCATGGCCCTTTGAAATGTAGCTCCTGCATTTTTTAACCTAAAAGGAATTTTCACATACCTGAAATTGCCCCATGGAGTAATAAATGCAGTTTTGGTTTGGTCATCTTTGTGAACTAGAATCTGATTGTAACCAAAGAAACCATCTAATAAAGAGATTCTGGAAGAACCTGCTACCCTATGTAAAATATGGTCCATTTTTGGCAAGGGGTAGTTATCCTTCAAGGACACTTTATTAAGATTCCTAAAATCTATGCATAGTCTAATTTCTCTTGTCTTTTTTCTGGTTGGCACTAAATTAGATATCCAGTCAGAAAATTTGACTGGTGCAATTATCTATGCATCAAACATTCTTTTGACTTTTTTTTCGATTAATGGTAACAAAACCGGATTAATCCTTCTGAGTTTCTGTTGAAAAGGTTTTTGATTTTCTTTTAAAGAAATTTTATGTTGGATAATGTCTGTGTTGTAAGTTTTTAAGTCTTCATAGCTCCATGCAAAGACATCTTGAAATTCTTTTAAAATTTCAATGTATTTAGCCCTTTCATCTGATGATAAGGATTTGGACAGTTTGATTATTCTTGGTTTTTCATCTGTCCCTAAGTTATACTCTTCTATGTCAGACTTAACTGGCTCCATTTTTGGCCTTTTGGGCACATCGTTGGAGTCAAATAAATCTTCTAGAGGATTTAAACCTCTGGGTAAAATGTTATTCTTTAAATCAATTAAATCAATTTCATCTTCAATCAATTCCTCTATGTCTACTTTTTCGATTTCATCAATGTCACTTTGAGTAAAAATAGTAGACTTTTCAAACTTATGTACATCTAAATTATCTAAATCATCTATTTGACAGAAATTTAAATCTATATCACAAGGTGAATCTATATTACAGTCATTATCAATTTGACAATTTTGAAATTCATGCTCATTATTCAAAAAGTGATGAATTTGCTCATCCTCTGAAAAAATTTGCCAATATGTCACATTATCAGGAATTATAGGCCTATGTTTAATCTCAGCAGTATATTTTTGCAATGGTGAAAAAGGAAATTTACAACTACTGGCAAAATTTGCTAAGAAATGGGCCTGTATGTTCTGATTTCGAGGGATGATAGCAAAATTACCTTCTAACAATTCTTCAAGCAATTCCAATACTATTTCTGTGTATCTTGCAAGTCTGGGATTGTGAATTGAATACTTTGCGTTTATTTGCTTTATAACTAGTTCAGAATCACCCATAACCATTATTCTTTTTCCTCCCTTTTTTCTAATAATTTGCAAACCTAAGATTAAAGCTTCGTATTCAGCCATGTTATTGGTGCATTTGAAGTTTAATCTAAAAGCATGTCCTTCAGAATGGCTTGTTTCAATATTTGTAATCCAAACACCAGCTCCAACTCCAAATTTATTAACAGATCCATCAAAATCTAAATGCCACAAAGCTTCATGACCAATATAATCATCCATGATTTTAAGTTTTTTATCAGTAAGTTCATTTGGATTTTCATTTTGATCAGAGTTACTGAGAATAAAAGAATCAAGATCAGTGGGAGTAGCATAAATTGGATAATGTGTAGGTTTGTCTGCACTACTAATCATGTACTTCATCAAGGTGTCTCTGTAAAGCTTTTTAGGTTTTCCAAATACCAAGATAATGGCATAACTCATATCAAGTTGTAGAGATCCCTGCAAATTTGCTCCCCATGAGCGAGAAAGAAGCATGCCATACTTTGGCGGGATGTCAGCTACTACAACATCCATGATCATACTCTTACCAGGATATTGGACCAGATTAACACACAGATCTTTAATCAAACCAATACATTGGACTTTGGATGAATCAAATGAAAACAGGTCCTTATACAGTCTGGTTATATCTAGATTCAGGGTTTCCATTATAGCTCTAGGCATTAGGTTGTGGGAAGCTCCAGTATCTAGCATAGTATTATGTAATATTTGGTCATGTACAGTAAGACTTAAATAAAATGGGGGTACTGACCCATCTGAATTCTTTCCATCTACATTGGACCAAAAATCAATTCAGGCCTATCTTCATTCATGTTAATTGTATCTTCATTCTCATTCATATTCAATGCATCAGAAATCATAGATCTATACAAATCATTTTTAGCTAGTTCTACTAAGGGAACAACGATCTTTAACTTGGATATTTAAGACTGCATATTAAATGTTGGCTGAGATCTAATGGCTTGAATCACTTCTTCTTTGGGAACTATGGTTTGTGATGAATTTTCTTGAGTTTCTACAGTTTTACCTTTGTTTTGCGCTTTTCTCTTGTCTTCTATTTGAGTTTCTTGGTTCGTGCTATCTTTAGTCATTTTTTCAAGAATAGTTTGAGGATTAACAAGAGTTTTATCAGTTTTAGGATTCTCAACAAAAGGTTTAGGATCTGATATTTTAAAGTCAGTAGGCTTCTTTCTTGGCTCAATGACTGTTGTTGAATTGGTGGCTTTGGGAGTATTAGCTTTTGGAACATCCTTAGAAGATTGAGCCACCTCGTCAGTAATATCTACAATTTTTGGGCCTTGCTACTTTTTAGGACTGGTCGGGTTTGAACTCTGTTTGTTATTTCTAGGAAGAATCTGTAAGAATTTTGATTTGGAAGTATCAGTCTTCTTTTTGTTTTGTTCTTGTTGGTTTGGAGCATTATTCTTTATGATAGGTTCATTGTTTATCTTGCTCCTAAGGTTGTATTGACTGTGAATTTCGTTTATTGCAAAATCATAACCTTGTTTATAATCATAGGATTCTCCAGATTCTACTTTGAATTGTTGAATTTCAAAGAGTTCCTGGTCCTCCTGGGTGAGGAAAATGGTATTGTTTTCATCGATCCCCATAACAATGTTGATGTCTTCCTCCTCGTCAACATTGTTTTGTGAGCTTTCTGCAAAGTTTTGTTGAAATGGGGTTCTTATATTTTGATCAGGGGAAGGTTCTTTACCTTTCCCAGGGTTGTTTTTTTTTTTTTTTTTTTCTGTAATTGGGATTCCGGATCTGGGATTGATTGTCCCATTGTGGTTTTATTTCGATTTGATCCAGTCTATCAACCACTTTTTCTAGTGCTTTAGTAATGAAATCAAACTTACCATCTAAGTGAGATGCTTCTTCTTTAATAGTAACCCTTCTTTCATTTCTCAGTCTGGCCTTCTTTGCAAGTATGTTTATTTCTACACCTACGGTGTTTTGTTGCATTTGTTCTAAAGTATTTGCATCCCTTTCTCTAAGTTGGTAAGCCATGTCTACATCAAAACAATCAGGAAATTTGAGTAGCACAGAATACGGGGTGGGTTTAACATCTGCAGGAATGGCATTGTAAACATTGTTATATCTTGTACAGAAGTCTTGGACAGACTCATTTAGGGCTCTCTTGACCGCCTCAAACTCAGATAGTATTTGCATAGGATTCTTATTTTTCTCCCATTTATTTAGGAAGGCTCTATGGAATGCAGCTAGGTCTGCTATGCTACCAGCTCCTAAACTTTTAAACCAGGTTTTTACTTCTCCAATTAAGCTTTGTGCAAACAACCTCATTTGGACATCAGTTTCATCTATCTCATAGACTTCCAAGAAATCATTCATTCTAGTAATATGTTGTTGTGCAGTAATATGTGAAAGATTATCAAATAGTGGAATATCTTTTTGGTAGTTCTGGGGCATGTCATGGATATTTTGAGGTAGGACCAAGGGAGCATATCGAGCTGCCATGGCTTGGATTTTAGCTAAACTGGGAGGTACAGTTGTAGTGATAGGGATAGTGCTGGTTACTACAATGGATGTACTTGAAAAGCTCGGAAGGGGATGAAAAAGAAGTAGTATGGCTAATGGTAGTTGTAATGGGCTGGGTAAATGATGGATATACAACTTTGGGCTACAAGGGCAGCTCAGGGATAAATGGATCAGTTGATGAACTAGCAGTGGATTGTGGATATGATGAGTATATGATTCTATGGGGCAGAGGCAACTCAAGGATTATGGGCTCTTGAGGTGAACTGATAGCAGAATCAGTAAATGATGTGGCAGCATACAAAGTAGAATCTAATGCTGGAAAGACTGTTGTATATAGCTCAGAAACTGGGGGTTTAAATTTAGACAAAAAATTTACTAACTTAACAGCTTCTTCAATGTCTTTAATTTTT